>JACDJE010000233.1:246560-280328 GCA_016647715.1 Pavo muticus | reverse complement strand
CCCCCCCACCCGCTCACCTAACCCGCATCCCACAGCAATGGGCTGTGCCTCAGTTTCCCCAATTCCCCCCAGGGTCGCTGTCCCTATTCCTGGGCCAGAAGGGGACAAATGGAGGGCACAGCCCCACGGACGGGCCAATGCTCTAGGGCTGATCCAGGCCCTAGAAGTGGGGGTCTGGTGCCCCTCACTCAAACCACCACTGCTGGAGCCACAGGGCCAGGCTGCACCTTTTATTGCAATACAAAGAAATTCACATCTGTACAAAACAACACAACGCTGCTGTGTCTCCCAGCCCCTGCCCTGGGGGGGGCTCAGCGCAACCCATCCTCGCTCCCTTCTCTCTGCCAGGGAAACCGCATCGCCTCCGCGCCCCGTCCCCGCCGGCCTCTGCTGCCCACTGCAGGGTGAGCGCCCACCCCCACGTCCCCCCACCTTCCTCCACCATCTTCGGGGGCTGCGGTGAGCAATGGGGCTCAGGACCCCCCTGCCGCCGCCCCCCAACCTCATCCCGCGCCCCGAGCCCCCCACCCACTGCCTTCAGCCCCTCTGGGCTTCGTGGGAGAGGGAACGGGAGAGGGTCCGCCGGAGCCCCGGCTTGGATCCGCGCAGGTCTTGGGGGGCGAAGAGGGGCAGCGGGAGGGTGCGGGCGTAGGGCAGGAGGTGCTGGGCCAGGGGCTGCCCCAGGACGCCTACCCGCACCACGCCCCATGGTGAGCGCTGCGTCAGCACTCGCGTCTCCCCGCGCTGCTCCAGCGACTCGCGGCGCTGCTGGTCCACCTCCCGCCGGCACCACCTGCACACGGGGAGCTCATGGGGCGGCTGCAGAGGTCCCCGCCCCACCCTGCCCCATGGGAAAGCTTGGAGACCCCCATGGTTTCCCCAAACCCTCGAGCACTGTCGGAGACCCTTCTGTCCCATCCCACCTCATGGGGACCCACTGACATCCCTGTGTTCCCCATCGATACTTCAGAGCCCCCACCATTCTCTGTTCACCTTCACGAAGACCCTTGGAACCTCCCCACCAACCCGGGACCTTCACATCCATATGAGAAACTTAGAGACCCCCACCCACAACCCGTATCACTGCGCAGACACCACCTGGCTCCACGAGACCCCCAGGGCCCCACAGGGACCCCCACAGCCCCACAGGGATCCCAACACATCACACATCCACCCAGCCTCCTCCATCCCCATAGGAACCCCCAAGATCCTCCCAGCCCCACGGGGAACCCATGGCACCCCCCAAGAGCTCTCCCATGCTCAGATCTCCCTCAGCCCCAACGCACTATGGCGACCCCACAACCCTCGGGGTCCCTGAGCTCCCGGACCCCCAGCGGTGCCGCTCACCCCTCCTCAGGCCGGGTGCTGAGCTCCAGGTCCAACCACTCAGCACTGAAGGACTCTCGGCGCCCCGTGTCCTCCTCCTGCACGCGGCAGCCCAGGTGGGCACTGCAGAGCAGCCCCCCGCTGCGTACCACCGTGCTCGGCCCCCACATCCTCACAGCACTCCCAGTGGTGGCTTCTGCTGCCCCGCGTCCGCCCTCCCCGCTTTTATGGCCCCACTGAGGCTATTTTGGGACGTGTCACTGGCACCCAGGGGACGGGAGGGTGCCAAGGGGCAAGCAGCAGGAGGTGGCATTGAGGGACACGTGCGTCACCTCGTGTGCGCCCGCTACGCTCAGCCCCGTGTGCCCCATGACGTGTCCTCAATGGGATGTGCCCCCCCTTCTCCCCCCGGCCTTCCCCTGTGAATATGACGGGCCCAAGAGGTGACAAAGGCTCTGTGGGTGACTGTCACCAGCACGGTGTCTGAGTCACCCAGTGCCACTCCACGCCAACCCCAGTGCTACCCCTGAAGGACCACCAGGGTCCCATCCTGGTGTCCCCCCCCCCTGCTGTGCTGTGCCATGCGAGCTGGCAGTGGGGTGCTGGCTGTGGGCCCCCCCGCTGGGCTATTTGTAGGGCCAACAGATGGGGGCTGTGGACAGACGGGCACTCACAGGGTGCCAGCAGGCACAGCTCAGGGGGCCGGGCCCTGCAGACAGGCTGGGGGGGGCACTTCTGTGCAGCCCCTTCCCCTTCAGTGGAACAGAGGTGCCAGTGGGACTCCTGGGCAGAACTGGAGGCCTTTCGGACACACAGCCAGAGCCCTGTGTGGGGGATGGAAGGACGCTTCATGCCCCTGCCCTGGGGCCACTGCAGGGCAGGGGGCGGTGACCCCCGTGGCCAGTGGGCCTGCAGGAGCCCCGGGCACATTCCTTTCGCCCGCCCCCCCCAGGCAGACGCTCCTCCCCCTTTTATTCGATCGAGTTACAAAGGGCACGAGGAAAGCAGCTGGCTGCAAATAGTGCAAGGCTCTTTATTTTGACAGATGCCAGCCAGAGGTGTCCACCGGTACTGACAGGGGCACCAGGACGGGCACTGGTAGAGGGGCAGAGAGCCCAGGGCCAGCCCCTGGGGGGGTCCACGGGCACTCCCCCCCCGTGCTGCTGCTGTGTGCACCCACACATGGGCAGCTCCACGCTGCTTCCCGTGACAGAGCAGAGCGTGGCAGCAGTGCAGGTAGCACGAAGCTGTGCTCACCCCCACAGCCCCTGGGGAAGGCTCTCATCCCACACCGTGCAGGGGGGCTAAATGAGCTCAGGAGAATCCCACGAGGGGGGGCAGCCGCAGGGGAGTGCCCCGAGGGTCCCCACAGCAGCCCCCTGCCCAGGGGAAGGTGCCCACGAGCCACACAGGAGCTGTGCTTTGTCCCCACGTGTGAGTGGCACATGATGGGACAGAACTGCGTGCTCACCCCGAGCGGCTTTCTCCTCTGAATCCCGCACCCTCAGCACAGCAGCCTGGGGGTGCCAATGAGCCCCCAGACCCAATGTGGGGGGAGACCGAGCACAGGGCAGATCCCAGCCGCAGGGCAGAGCAGGACAGGGGTTTGGCACGCACCGCACGGCAGCCCCAGGGCTCCGGTTCGGCGGGGAAGGAGAGGAGCAGCCCCCCCTGCCCGCCCACAGCCAGTCCAGCAGGGGCAGAGCGCGGCGCTCAGGGCTTGCCGCAGAGCTCAGCGACCCGCTGCCGCAGGTGGAAGGCAAACTCGAACATGGTGGCTGCCAGGCTCTGGTGGATGAGGTACCGGGGCAGGCGACCCTGCGAGGAGAGCAGAGGAAACAGCACATGAGTGAGGGCGGCAGTGCGATGAGAACCCAGAGGAAGGTGGGAAGCCCCCACGGGACCCCTGCTTGGGTGCCCATAAGGTGTGGGCATGGCCCCCTCCAGGCCGGGGCTGCACACCGCAGCGGGGAGCTGCTGCTCTCGGGGAGTTGGATCCGGGGGAGGAACTGAACCACGTTTTGATTTCCCTAAAAAGCCCTGCACGACTCAACCCGCACCGCCTCGGCCCCTGCTCCATTATCTCCTAAGAAAGTCAGCCCAGGCTCTGCGGGGGAAGGCAGCAGCGCTGGGCTGGGAGCGGGGCAGGTGCTGAGAGGTGCAGAGAGGGAGGAGGGGGTCACATCCCCCTGCCCAGGGCACAGGAAAAGCCCCGTGGCTGCGGGGCAGGGCTTTTCCCCAGAGCAGGCTTTCCCTCCGCCCCTTGGGGCTGGGACAGCGCCGGCTGTGGGCCCGGGGGCCATTTTGGGCACCTCTCCAAATTGAGCTGCGGGGCGAAGTGCCAGCACAGACACAAACACACACACGTGTGCAACCCTTGCCCTTCGCTGGAGGAAGGGATGAGCCATGTGCTATAAATACCCCCGTCAGGGCCGAAGGAAATACCAAGGCAGCACCGACGAGGGGTCTGAGCAGCAGCAGAGCCCTTCAGGAAGATGGTGGAAGCAGTTATTAATAGCTTGGCTGCTCCAGCGTTTCTTCCCCGTCCCGGGAAGCACAGAGCGGGACCTCCCCTTTCCCAGCTCAGTTGTGCAAGATGGAGCTGATTTCCCTCCACCCCGGCTCACTACAGAGGGAGGGAGGAGGTGGAGGAGACTTCTGCACGAAGGAAAAGCACCTCCAGCACCAAGCCCGTGCCAAGCAGAGCCAGGGGCAGCGGGGCCGGGCACAGCCGTGCCATGTCTCAGCCAAGGAGCTGCAGAGAGGATCGCTTCCACGAAGCCCTTCCAGAGCCCCATCCAAGCAGCAGAGTAGCTGAGCTGCTCCGTGGGTGGGGAGGGCTGTGGGAGGGGAGGGGGCCGCGCAGCGTTGCAGCGCAGCGCTGATGAATGGAGCCTTTGTGCTCGCTGCTGCAGCGCCGTTTCCACACCAACCTTGGCGCGATTCAGCGCAGGAAGAAAACAGGGCAGTGCCCCCCCCCTGCCCAGCAGCTCCCTGCCTGCTGCCTTTGTCCCGGCCACCAGCAAGGACTCTGCATGCAGCTCCACAAATAGCTCCGGATTTGGGTCACGGCGCGGGGCTGAAGCGCTGCTCTCCGCACGCGGCCGCAGCCCCGCAGCTCCACGGGTGTCTGTGTTTGTGCCGAGGTGTCTGGGAGCAAATGATTCATCCCTGCAGTAGGTTCCTGGGAGCAGCAGGCAGCCAGGCAACACTTCCACGTCCAACTAACGTTGGTCTCCAAAGAGGATGAAATCACCTCTTCCCAGTCCCGCACAGAGGTGAAGCCCCGTAACCAGGATCTGCCAGGTAAGGAATGGTTTCCCAGATCTACACTGGGGAAACTTCAGGGGGAAAGAGGGAGATTTTCGGCTGGTGGTCAAGTTCTGTCTGCAAAACTCTGCTCCCACTGCTGCAGCCTCCGAGAGCAGCCCAGAGCCATGCCCAGGGGAGGCCTGCAGCAGGACGGCAGCCCCTGCACTGCCCAGCTGGGATACACAGAGTTCTAGCAGCACACTGATGAGCTCTGCTGGGTTCGGGACGCAGCCACGGCACTCACACGTCAGTGCTTTACCTTCAGGTCCGTGTTCAGAATCCAGATAAAAGTGCAGAGCCGGGGGTTGCTGGGGCACTTCAATACGATGAACCCTCCAGGTCCGTTCTCACCCCTGCAGGGAAACAACAGCACCAAATCAAGCTGGGAAGGCTGTGGAGCCGCTCCCCGATGCCCTGGTTGCACTGCACCAACCCCACATTGGCTCCTGCAGCCACAGCCCCTCACCTGACCGCGAGGACAGGAGCCCAGTGGGATGGAAGCAGATGCTCAGAGTGTCCAGGAAGGAATCTGGCTGGGCCGCAGGCACATGAGCAAACACAGTTTGCCCAGCAGGTTTCCCACAGCAGCAGTGCTGGGGCTGCCTCCAGACCTCCGGCCTGGCCGACACCGGCACTGCACTGCTGGGAGGCTGCAGAGGCACAGCACTGCAGAAATGGGTGCAAACAAGTGTGTCCTGGAAGCACTCGGGGACACCACACGGGCAGGCCGAGCTCAGCGCACACCGCCGTGTCTCTGCAGCCCCCAGATCCTTCCTTGCACCATCTGAGCAGCTCAGAGACGAGAGCTGTGCTTGCACACACGGCCCAAATACAGATTTCCCTTCCCTGCTCAGGAACACGCACTATTTTTGCTGCATACATTTGTTAACAGATTTTTCTAGGCCCCGAAGTCCCCAGCTCTTAAATAGACTGAGGCAGCTATAACGTCTCTGAGTTAAAATGTCAATTACTTTAACCAGATTATTAGGAAAAACAAAGTCGGTGCGTGAAGTGGCACAGCTGGGCCCCAGGCAGCAGCACAGGCAGTAACAAGGAGCCTTGTGTGATGAGACCAGCCCTGCCGAGACCCATCAGCAGCTGTGTGAAACCAGCCCTGTGGAAAGGGAGAGGCCGGGACCCCCCCGGTGCTCCAGGAGCTCTCCCACCCCAACGCAGCTCATTTCACCCCCAGGACCATCCCTCGGCGCCTGCAGACTTTAAAGTCAGTAAGCGAGTGGCTTACGAGAAGCAAAAGGCATCCGAGAGGCTGACAGAAAGACGTGGGCAGCTGCTCCCTGCCCCTCCGAAACGGCAGCTGGCCCTGTTTGGGAATTGGCTGCTACACAAACAGGATGCAGAGGGGTTGGGGTTTGGGCTGTTACTGTCGGCACCTCCGCTCCCCAGAGCAGGGCTGGGAAACGCCCGAGCAGCACTCAGCAGCACAGAGCGTTTCTTTAACAAAGGAAGAAGAACAAGGGAAGCAAGGTTTGGTTCCACAAATAGATTAGCTTCCTGCAAGCGGTGCCAGAAAGACAGCAGGGTTCTCATTCAAGTGGCTCTCTGCCCTAAGCTTAAGCAAAGCGCATCAGATATCAGCTAAAAATATATATATATATATAAAATAGAATCTGCCTCTTACCTGACATACTTGGAGAGTGGAGGCTTCAGGCTGTGCGTGGTCGACATCCCTGAGGAAATGTACCTGTCTCTTCTTCTCTCGATCCGCCGCACGTTCACGAAATCCCTGAGCAAAGAAAGGGGCAACGACAGCTTTGAAACGTGCGTGAGACTTTGCAGGAGCAGATCACACGCCTTGGGCTGCTGGGAAAGGCTGTGGCAGAGGTATGTCAACATATGGACAAAACACAGGCAGCACGGTCAGCAGGGAGACAGAGGGAGCGGCTGGGACAGATTCTGAGCTATGAGACTGCTGCCAGAAGTGTCTGGAGGGGACCGGAGGGGCTCCCTGCCTTCTGGATGTCACCCGGCCCTGCTGGGTGGGTGCTGGGCGCATCGCCTGCCGGCTCTCACTGCGGTCAGAAGCTTCTCTCTGTGTTTTATAGGACGGTGCTCAGAGGTACAAAACTGACCTGGGGGAGACGACGCCGCCTGCAGCCCCGGCTGCCACGTCTTACGAAATGATCGTGTTGTCTTCAACCCGCTGCAGGATCTGGGAGAAAGGAAAGAGAGAAGCTCAGCCTGCGCCTGCAGGTGCCAACAGCTGGGCACTGCAGCCCCTCACAGCTGGGAGCACGCAGAGCAGCTTCAGCAGCTGATTCAGGGGGGGGGGCAGGGGATGAGCTCCGTGGCAGTGCACACACACAGGTTTGTCTGCTGGCCCACGGCTGCCCCTCCACCCTTCTGGGGGGGAACACAGGGGGCAACACAGGCGTTCCCTTCGGATCCCCGCCACGCCGGCAGTGCCAAAAGGCACCAAGCAGAAGCAGGCCTGGCTCAGGCACTGGCCCAGCTCCCTGCCCACCTCATGGGCTCTTGGATGGGCACAGCCACGCAGCTGGCTGCCGGGGAGCATTCGGATCGTATGGATGAGCGGCGGAGATTTAACGCCTCGGTGACTTTGATCCAGCTCAGCTCCAGCAGGGCCTGGGCACCGCCGACAGCCGGTGCTGGGCTGGGAAGCCGCAGCTCTCCGCTTCGAGGAGCTCCTGTGATTAAGCCATCTTTGTCCGGCACGCTCACCTGGCAAGCTGCCACCGTTCTGTTCCACAGGATCATCTTCTCGGGCTGGAGAATAACCTCCTGGTAAACCGTTTCAGCAGAGCACTGCAGGAAAGCCTGAGGACAGAGCCAGAGCAGTCAGCCAGTGCCCTGCTCCACTTGGGTGAGGTTGTTTCTAAGGAACGCAGAGCAGATCAGAAAGAACAACTGGGAGGAAGCAGGAGGACGGCGGTGAGGCCACAGAGCCAGCATTGTTACCCACTGCCAAAGGGAGAAGGGCACGAATGGGGATCAGACCTGGGGATGCAGCTGAGCCTGCTGGGAAGGGGGACAAGCATCCACCTGCAGCATGGCCACACACACAGAATCATCCCCGGCCCCTCTGCCCTCGCCCCACCTTCTCAGCAATCCTGCTGCACGTGCCATTGCTTTGGAAAGTCACCAGAAAGATTCCCAGAGCTGCTGCACAGCTACCATTCGTTTCCCCACGTCCCCGTGGGACTGGGGATCTTCGGAAGCAAACGGTTAACGCAGCAGAGCGGGACCATCCAGCTTTGCCTCACCAACACTGAGCTGCTCCTGCAGCAGCTCTGCCAGCGAGGCAGCATATGCACTGGAACAAAGAAAAGCCACCGCAGCACCAATGCTTCATTAAAGCGTGGTTTACAGCCAAGCCACTCCAGCAAGAGGGCACAGAGCATGGCACTTCTGAGCAGCTCTCCTCAGTGCCAGGCAGCAGCAGACGCACGCTCAGCCCTGGTCTTGCTGGCAATTAGTTGCAATTAGCCTCCTTGGTCAGATTAGTCCTAGATGCTGGGGTTGGAAGCGAGTCTTGCAGTCACCTGCTCCCACTTCCACCAGCAAAGACTGGGGCCCAGCGTATCTGTCTGCCAGCTAAGGGGTTTTCCTGGAGAGATTCCCTAAAGCGTGCAGAGCAGTTCATCTGTCTCAAGCAAAGAGAGCGCTCTGCAGGCTGACCTGTGCTGCCAGGGCCAGGGGAGAGCGTGAAAGCTGAGCCGTGGCTCCAAGCAGAGCAGTGATTTTGTATG
The DNA here is from genome assembly GCA_016647715.1 of Pavo muticus. NCBI lineage: Eukaryota > Metazoa > Chordata > Aves > Galliformes > Phasianidae > Pavo > Pavo muticus. Next base: position 271,962 of record JACDJE010000233.1, on the reverse strand, counting down.
TACCACCCAGGCTAAGGAAGCAAAACAGGAAGGCTCTTACCTTTAATATAAAGGTCTTGCCATGGAAAGGTATTTCAAAAGTGTAAACAACATCACCGAAGTCCTGTGCAAGAAACAAGAAAGCTTAATTTATGGTGGCAAAATAACACTAACTGCTCCTACCTAAGGTGAAGCCTGCTGGTCTGTGGGCACTGCAGGAGGGCTGCAGGAGCTGGCCCACTCCAGCACCATCCCATAGGGCCATCTTTGGCCCCAAACTGCTCCTGCTCCCCCACACCAGGCAGCAAGCCCCAGACCAGGAACGGCACTGAGCCCACCTCAGATGCCCGTGCACAGATTTCCATAAACAATCCAACATCCAGAGAAGCAGCAGTGATGAGACAGGAAAAGAATCCACCCTGTGCCAGCCTGCAAACTCCGCTTCAAGGTCAAACTCCCTTTGTAGCAAGCTACCAACAGCAGCGTATGAGAGAGGGGTTAGTTTGCCAGCACTGCTGTTGTTACCTACATCTGAGAAGAGACTCCCTGGAGGGGTTAGGGATGGACAGATGATAACCTTTCATCATTAGCCCTGTGTTAAACTCTGATTAGTCTATTTAAATCCATCCCCCTTTGGATAAAGAAAACAATCTGCCCAGCTAGTTTGGCATCAAACAATGGATCACTTGACAGGGGAATTTTAAATACCAGATGAGACTGCAGTTTGCAGGACTCTCACCTCAACTGCACTGCAAGCCCACAAGTAGAAAACAAGGCTGATTTGAGGGGGTGCAGAGCACTTTCACACCACTCTACAGAGAGAGAAAGGAGCCTCAGCTACCCCTGAAAACCTTGCTGTAGCTTGAGGAAATCCACATGGCAGGGCTCCCTGATACACTTTCCACTGTCCACAATGCCCCTGTCCTGAGGCACTGACGTACACACGGCCTTGGGGGTGGGGCAGCAGGAGCTGCCTGTGCCCCAGCCACTCCTGCTCCAAGAATGCTCGTAGCCCAACCAGCCAGAGCCTCCCCAGACCCTGGTGTGTTCCTGAAGGCCCGATGCTCTGCAGCCCTCACGCCCACCAAAGGTGAGCTGCCCGCCCCTGCCCGCCTGCCGCTGAGGAGTGACGGGCTCTCTCCCATCAAACGGGAAGGCAATTAAACGTCTAATTAAATAAGAGGGGATTTTACATTTAACTGAGCTGGACTAGATTCCTAATTCAATCAGGTAATTGTAACGCTTGTTAATTTTTCATGTTGCAAGGAGGTTTCAAAAGCCTCATTTGTCCTCCAGTTTTTGCTAAGCCATCCGTGCTTTTTGCCAGCGCTGCCCAGCAGTGGGGGGGGGGTGGGGGGACCACTTGCATTGTTTTTCTCAAACTTCCAGTTCTCCTCCTGGGCGAGGATTTGGTCCACAACTTCCATAGCTTCTTTGCCTTGTCGGACATATTCTTTCTCCTAGGAGAGAAGGGAATATTTCACTAGCAGGGTTTGCAGAAAGCCCCACGTGTGTGTGTGCAAGGTTTGCTACCCCGCTCCCAGGGCTGGCAGAGGGAAGCGGGCCACCTCCCATCACCACACCACACCAATCTCTTAAATTCAGGGCACAGAGGCCTCATTTTGGAGCCTGAAGTCACGCTTCCTGCCCTGGCTCGCATCCACACACCAGCTGCGCCCACCAGCAACTCTCTTGCCTTAGTGCAAGGGCTTCCAGCAGGCAAAGGGCTGCGAGGTGCACGGAGCTTCCTTCTGTGGAAGTGCCAGAAGTGGAGCTGAACAGCAGCAGAACCACTTGGAAAGCAGCACAGAGAAGCGTGTGCCCAGCCAGACCTCAGGGAGGTGAGGAACCGCCCCGCTCACTAGAATTCAGCAAGGATGGTCAAGGCTGTGCCCTTTTGGTACGTGACTGCGTGGCCAGGGAAGGGGGGAGAGGCAGAGCCAGAGCCACATCCCTGGGGGATGCTGCAGGGGAGAAGCTGGCTAACGCTGCGTGCCACTCAGAGAGCCCCTCGTGCTGCAGCCACGATGCCACCACCCCCAGGAGCCGTGGGGCAGGCAGAGCACCTCTGCCAAACCCCCCCAGACAAAGGGCTGTGACACGAGGGGCAGGATGGAGGGCCAGGATCGTCTGTCTCTATTTACCTGAGCTGTCAACGCCTTCCTTCCCGGACCTTCCTCGTCCGACTCGTTGTCCGACCCTTGGGTGAAGCACACAATTAACACACAGGTAACAAAGAGCCCGTTTGTGCATCTCCCCCTGACCTTCCCACGGATCAAACAATGCTACCAGCGGGTGTGACCCCAGCACAGCCCAGATCCTGTCCCCCCAGGGCAGAGCTGGCTGCCAGGTGCTGCTCTGCTCCCAGCCAGGCTGCGGGCACTGAGTGTGCCCTGGGTGTCAGCAACACTGGGACAACTGCTCTGGCTGATGCCTGCTGGCTGCCGAGCAGGGATGGCCTCACAGCCAGCACAAGGCAGCAGCACTGCCAGCTCCCACCCTCACCTGCTCTCAGCGATTCGCCCCCGTGCCCCTTTAACCACAAGCACTTTAATCACAGCTTAAGAGCATTTAACCCCAAGACCACAAAATGCTCTCATTTCCCACAGAGGCAAAGCCAGGCTGAGCATGATCCTGCTCCTCCATGGCACCACCAGCGTGGGGCAAGGAGAGGTTCTGCAGCACCCGTTTTTGGAGGCCTTGCTGCCTGCCTCTGCCAAGAGCTGGGCTAATGAGACACAGCTCAGACAGAGGGCAGTAATAGGGGCGAGGAGCTCCCCAAGGAATGTGGGATGGGAGCAGAGCACGTTACCTGCAAAGGACTCCGGCGGGGAGTAGAACTGCCCATCGGAAAGGGCTCCAGGGTACAGCAGGGGCCCACGGGCAGCTGCAGCCTGGGCTGCCAGGTACCCTGCAAAGCAGAGCAGGTTTCACGTGCAGTGCCCTAAACAAGGGGGCTGGGGGCCCCCTCCTCCCGCTCCAGACCTCTCCAGCCTCCCAGCCACTTTTTGCCAGACACAGCTGCTCTGCCCACACTGACACCAGCCAGCCCACAAGCTTTTCAGCTCCTATTGCCTCATCTTTTGTTTGAGACATTTTATCTGCATGGAGATCAATGGGCTCTTTTGCCTGTCAAATCCAAAGGCGATTAAGCATCTAATTAAATAAGAGCTTCCCCTGGAAGCAATTTGGAACCCGAGCCTAATCCAATAGAGGCATTAAACACTTGATCATTTTTCATCTTAAAGCCTCCTTGCAAGACCCAAACATCCTCTGGTGTTTTCCAGTCATTCAGTGCATTTCTGATCCAGCCTCATTTGACAAACACTTCTCAGTTTCTGTGCCATTTCCCAGCTCTCTTCGTCACAGAAGCCTGGGAGAACGACTAAGCCTTGTGCTGCAATAGCACTGCTGCTTTACATTACAGCTGCATTACATAGACCGAGCACCCACTCCCTAGAAGGACCCTTGGGAGGGACAGGTGCTCCACCACAGACAGTCATTGGTGAAGCATTAGGTCAGAGAGACTCAGTCCAGGAGGTTTAATCTGATCCCAATGACTAGAGACTGTGAAATCTCACACACAGTAACCCATGCTGCACCCCGTAATAGATCTTTGCATCACTCCTCTCCAAAGGTCTCCAGCCCAGACCTGAAGGCAGATCTCACGAGCTGGAGAGTCCCACAGTCTGCCTGGCACTTGTCCCACTGTTTCAAAACATTTTCACTGCTGTGGAGGTGAGCTCTGCTTCCAATACGTCTGGCTTCAGTATCCAGGCACTGGAGAATTTGGCATGTTTTTCCCTTCTCAATTAAAAGATGCTTTTCATAATCTGGTATATTCTTCCCTTGAAGGGACTCGTACACTGTGACAGAATTGAATCAGCCACTTCCCGTCACAGCCAGCCTGGAGATCTCTTCTCCATGAATGTCATTTCTGCCAAGGTGCTGCCAAAGCAGCACAAAGCCCAGGCCTGGTGGCCTGCTCTGCTCTGCCAGGGGAGCTGCATACTTACATCGTTCCTCCTCTGCTTCCTGAGTGAGGACTTTAAAATCCAGGAACCAAGTCTCTAACCAAGCAATGACAAACGAGACGATGGGAAGCAGGTAGCCGAACGCCCCTTTGGTGAGAAGCTGGGTGGAGAAAAGCAGAAGTCACAGGGAGCTTACACAGGATGGAAAACAGCAGCGACGAGCAATCACAAGGCAATCGCAGAGCAATCACAAAGCAATCCCCTGCGAGCCCCAGGAAACCAACCTCGGAGAGGATGACCTTCACAATCAGGAAGGCACTGGAGATCAATGTAGTGACCTGCAAAATAAAATCCCGTATCTCAGATCTCGGCCAACTCTGGGCAGAGCTCAGACTGAAAACAGGAAAGCAAACGTGGCCTTCTTACCGCTATGACCCACCAGTGGCGCAGCCTCACGACAGCGTAGGCCAGCAGCAGCACAAAAAATCGGAAGAAAGCCAAGACCTTTCAAAACAAAAAGCCATTGAGATAGATGGTGTCCTTGTCCCCCTGCCAGGCGCTGGAAGGACGCAGCCCCCCCAGCACCTCACCACCTACAGCCAGGCGGGGTCAGTGGGGCGGCAGGGTGGGCTGCGAGCTGCCCGAGCGCTGGGCCACGAGCAGCAGGGATGTGGGAGACCCCCAGCTGCCCCCCCCAGCTGCCCCACAGCCACGCTGAGCTCCGAGCTATCGCCCCACTGGCAGCAGGCCGAGATACTCACAAATATGTCAAAGAAAGAGGTCTTGAAATTGTACTCGAAGATTTCGTTCTTCAAGTTCTTCTGAATGCCATCCTTGGTCTGGAGAGGAGACAGGAAATGAGAAAGCTATTGAGTGCACTGATAAGAAACTAATGATAGAAAGAACCGGCCAAGCGGTGTCCAGAGGCTACTGCTGGGTCAGGTTATGCATCAGGCATACAAATGCACAGTGCAGGATCCTCTGCTGGCACAGGACCACGGGAGGGTGCAGCAGCACATTTCTGCTTCACACCGAGGGCAGCCAGGGCTGCAGCAGCACGCCGGTACATTGAGCACCTCTACGTGGGGCTTCCTCACATGGAAAAGCTATTATTTGGCTCAGCACATCCCGTGGCAGCAGATCACCACCCCGCAGCCTAAAGCCCTCTGTCTCCCGCAGCCTAAAGGGCAGCACCTCCCTCTCTGGAACCATCGCTTCCAGATCTCGGGGACAGACTTCAGCTGTACAGGAGGGAACACAGGGCAGGTGTGGGGCAAAAAGCACTTCTGGACACCCAAAACATCTGTCTTGTGACATGGCAGGAGAGGGATCCAAAGCCACAAACACGCAGAAGCACAAGGAAAGCCTGAAGAGGCAAAAGCAGGATTCTGCAGGATTGGGATTTTTCCATGCCCTCCTACAAAGAGCTCTCTTATCTCACCCCTAAAAAATGTGGGGCTTGACAGCCTCGATGCTTCTGACACCATAAATCCTGTTCTCAGGAGCTTGGAATCTCTGTTTATGAGGAAGTGGATGGCTCAGGTAACTGGAACAAATGCTTCACCTTTAGGCTATTGGTTTGAACGCAGCCCAGCTGGCCTGGAAGCTGGTATATGCTGACAGCTGTTTGATGATCTGTGAGAAACAAGTTGGTGGATCTCAGGCCAGTTCTTGGCAGGCTGGTGCCCTGGCACCCTCTCGTCAGACAGTCCAAGGACAGACGAGGCAGCCATTGGGAAGTGGTCCCTCTAGGTCAGGGCTGCTGCTTAACAGTCAGGGAGGGGGGGGAGCAGTTCTGCACCGCTGCTTTAGATCTGAGGCTGCAGGGCTTGCACCAGACAGCTTCAATGAGCAGCCACCAAACGAATCACAAGATATCCTGAACTGAAAGGGACTCACAGAGCCTCTTCCCAACAGCACTGCTCTGACAGGAGATGGTAGAGGGGGAGCAGGACTCAACTGAGGCTTTGAATTACAATTTTTGGGAGGTGTTTCAGTTTAAATACGAACAAGAGCAGCTGACTGAGGCACCTCTTTGTCTCTGAGAGCAGCAAGCTCACAGAATGACAGTTTGCAGGAGACAGACATTTAACGAGGGCCAATTTGCTCAGCTTATCTTGCAGCAAAGGAAACCATTTGATAAAAAAAGCATTAGTCACGATATAAACTCATTGCTCTTCATAACTAGGCAAATAAGTCGTCCTAATAGCCTTAAATATGCAGCATCTCGGCTCGGGGCCTAAATATCACCAGTTAGTCACTCATTAATGGCTACCTGCAAGACCTACGCTCAGAATTACCCTGACGACCACGCTGCCAGAGCACCTCCCCAGGGCTGCAGGTTGGCATTTGCAGAAAGGCACCGCTCTGGAGAGCCCAGAGAGCCAAGAAGGGAGCAGCAGGTTGGGGTCCAGGGCACCATCGGCACGGCAGGAATGCTGCCCCAGAGCTGCTGTGCTTCCACGAGGCTGTGGGGGTCACTGCAGCCTCTTGGCAGAGCGCGGGGTGATGGAGCTGCTGGCCGAGGCAATCCGTTACGTGCAGACACTGCAGGAGATAAGCTGGGCAGAGATAAGAGCTGCTAAGTGAGCGCAGGATCCAGTGCTGATAAATAAAGGCCAGACACCGGAGGGCTGCCTGCAGAAGCAGTGGGGTCTATCTGATCATCTTGTCTTTCCGATCAGGCTGTTCTGTGGGAGGACATCGAGTTCCTGCAACCCGAAACCCATTCCCTGCACGGCCAAACTAGCTGGGACTGGCGTAGGGAAAAAAAGAAACCAACGCAGCCCAGGGAACAATTTTGACCTGGTGAGACTGAAGTAAATAAACGAGATTTCCTCGTTCGTTTCAACAGTCGACAGAAAGAGCAAAGGCAGCACCCCGTGCTGGCACGAAGCCTCTGCAGAGGGGACCGAAACCGCCGGCTCCTTTGTGGCAGAGCGGCACCTCCAGCTCCCAGCAGCAGAGATTGGCAGCAGCACTCCGGGTCCAAAGCTCAAAGCCCTTTTTGTCTGTGCCCGGCAGCTGGGCGCTGCGAGGAAGGTCTGCGCTCCCCTCCTCACCCTCCGAGGCTTCCAGAACAGGGCGCTCGGCGGAGCCGGCAGCTGCTTGGCACACGCAGAGTAGCTTCTCTTTAAGAGGGCAGGAGAGGAACGCGGCCAACGGCTCGCCCTGCTGATCCCACAGCCACAGATCTCCTTACATGACAACACCCAGCTCTACATGCGTGGTGTTAACGACCCCGGGCAGCCAAACGGGGCCCGCTTGCAGGAAATGAGCTGGACTTCAGCTAGCACTGACTGCGCACTGATTCCTCTGCCAGTGCAAATCAGAGAGCGCTGGGAAGAGCAAACAAAGACTTGGCCTGAGACTTCTGAAACACGGCAATTAACGCAGAGGAAGCCAAATGTACAAAAGCACAACTTAAGAGGGGAAAGACTCCACACCTTTGCTTTTCCCAACTTACATTCAATTCGATTATCCACAACAAAGAGATGAAGAGCAGATCGAAGGTGACGAAGAGGCAGAAGGTCCTCCTCACGTCCGAGATGGCTTTCCTCTTCTCTGGAGAGAAGTAGCAGTATGGGGAGAAGCCCTGGCTCTGGGAAAGCGAGGTGCTGATGGATGCGATGGCTGGGAGGCTCCGTTCCAGGTCGTGCTGCAGGTCTGTCGGCTTGCTCATCCTTGGCCCAAGTAACTTGGGGCCTACGTCAGTCAGGGCCGCATCTGCAGAGCCACAACATCACCTATGGGGAGACAACACGAGAAGCCTGGGGAGCTGTGCCACAGCCCTACACCCGGCGGTGTCACCCTCCTGTTCTCAGCAGTGCTGTCAGCTGCAGGCAGGCAAGCACAGAAAGGAAACGTGCACGTGTTATCCTTCCTCCAGGCACACAACCCTGCCACCAGCTCAGCTGGATGCTGCCTGCTTTACACCGTTCCTACTGGAAAAGGCTAACAGCATGTCATGGCTTCGTGGTTTTCCACTGGTATCCCACACCATGTCACAGAAACCAGGCTGAACCCTGACATGCTGCCTTTTAGGTCAGCACAAAGCACAAGGGAGCTCACCCAGGGCTTGCACCCTGCCCCTCGCACCAGCACAGGGACCCCCATCCCTTCTGCCCACTGCAGGGAGGCAGAAACCAGCCACTAACAGCCCCACGGCTCAGCTCTACGGCAGGGATCAGCTACCACTGGCGCTGGTCCTGCTGGTGCTGGGTGCACAGCCATGGGAGCAGGTCGGGGCGCTGAGGCTGACGCCTGTTTTCAGGCAGCTGTGCCAGCCATTGTGTGAAAACGTTTCCCTTCCGTCAGCAGTGCACAAGGAGGCTGCTGTGCTAATGAAGCTGAGCACACGCCTGAGACAAACAGGGAGAAAGGTGCCAAAGCAGGGGGCTGCTGTCCCCAGATTTCCACCCCGCTGTGATCCACAGCTACGGCTCCAGGACAAGCTCATTCTCTCCAAAACACTCATGTTCAGAGATTTTCAGTCTCCAAACAACTGCATTTGTTACTGGATTAGCTGCTGCCCAGCAGCTCTGCTTCCTCCGAAACCCGAGTGAGACTTGTTTTATTACAGCAAGTCTCGCTCAAAACCAGGAGGCTGCAGTCAGAGCTGCCCGAGGGAAAAAGCCCCAGGGCTGTGCCCAGAGCCACAGGAAGGGGCAGCCACCACATGCTGGGACAAAGGCAGGAGCTGCCCCACACTGCTGCAAGCACAACCCTGGGTCTGTGTGCAAGCAGCCCCTGAGCTGCAGCCCTTGGGGAGGGAAAGAAAGAGGGAGGGAGGGAGGGAGCCGGGGCTGTCAGCTCCCCACCAGCAGCTCCCCGCGGCCCTGCGGAAGGAGCTGAGGATGTGTCACTTCAAATAAACCACAGCCAGTGCTGCCCTTGGCTGCCACGAGCGAGGGGCCCATCTCAAACTGAGAAAAGTTCCAGACATCTGTGAGTGCTAAATAATAGATCTCCTGATGCGCGGGGCTGCCGCCTTCTCCGTGGCAGAGTGTCACCGCGCTCCACTCAAACAGCACTTTGCACTTAGGCAGCCCCCGCAACTTCAGAGCGCTTTAGGCTCACCCCGTGAGATGCTCAGCCCTGCTCCCCGCGGTGACAGGGACATCCCTGGCTCTCGTTGGCCTGAAGCCATCGATTATTCAGCCCCAGCTTTCCAGGTGAGAGCTGACGCCTGTCCTGAAGCCAGCACAGATCCGGGGAGGAAGCAGTAGGAAGGTTTTACCTTCAGGGCGGTAACAGAGGCACTGTGGCACAGAAACACTGAATATGTCAGAATATTTTCTGCTCAGATGGGGCTGTTCCACCACAGGGTAGTAAGGGCAGTGGGCAGAGGCTGCTCTGAGCGTGTCTAAATGTGTCTTTTCCCAGGTGCCAGATGAATTACTGAGCGTTCAGTGCCACGATGCACACCAGCATCACTGCACTGGGGACCCGCTGTGGCTCCAAAAGCTGTGGAGATGCAGTCGTGTTCCTCTCCTGGAGAACAAGCCAAAAGCAACATGGGACCCATCCCTGGAAAGGCTGCAGCAGCCCCCTCACAGCCCGCAGCCTCTCTCCCTTCCACTCCTGCCTTTTAGATTCAAATCACAAGCTTCTCATTAGCACACGTTTGCATGCTAATGACATGTCTTACAGCAAGAAGCCTTTCCATCTTGTGACACCGCTTCTCCTTTCCTCCCGCGCCCCCAACTTCCTATTAATGTGCCTTCTCAGCTCACATGACGACTTCAACAGCTAATTCTCATGTCACCTCTTTTGATAGTGACAGCCCTTGCACCAAACGCTGCACTGAAGATGAGGTGCCTGGAAAGCGCGGGAGGGCTGCTTTAGAGCCACCAGCTGCAGATGTTTCACCAGCTGCTGACACGTGTCTGAGCTTCCTAAGGGAAGAGATGCACTGACAACAAGTGCCCTGCTGCGAGCTGCCCACACTCCCTGTGCTGTGCTGTCCCTCACCTGGTCAGCCCCACGTCACCCCCTGCAGCCCCAGCCCAGCTGCTCTGTTTGTGAACAGGGCTCTCAAAGCACCATAAGACCTCACAGGGCCTGCATCCCCCTGCCAGCTGCTCCAGCCCCAGAGCCTCCCCTCCTCTGCACGTGCAGGCTCAGTGCAGCTTGCATAAGGAACATTTAGGAGGGCTCTGGCCCCCAAGAGCAGCTCAAGATCCCGCCCCAGGCTGGCAGCTCCCAGCTTTGCTCATGCAGAGCCTGGGGGCTGGCTTGATCGCTGTGCAATTAGCCTCTGGTTTCAGTAAGGCCCATCAGTGGTTCAGGATCACAATGCAGAAATGAGAAAGCCCACAGGTTTCGCACAAAGAGCAGAAAGAAAACTTCTCCTTGGGTCCAGTGGGTGACCTCAGAAGCTGCCGAGTGGCAGTGGGTGAGGAGGGGCAGCAGCTGCTGCCCAGCCCAGGCACCACAGGACACGGCGCCCTGCAGTTACCGGTGCCACGGCCGCTTCCCGAGGGGCAGCACGGGCAGTTTGTGGCCCTGCAGCCCCGAGCTCTCAAATCACTGTTTTGTGAGCAGAGCCCCCCCACTCCCGGCCCGGCACTACGGGGATCCCGTGGGATAGGAGCTCAGCTCCCACCGCACCAGCCCGGCCATACCCACTTGTCTGCAGCCGGCACCGGGGCCTGGGGCGGCCTCGGGGGGCCCGGCGGCGGCAGCAAAACACTGCGGGACAACAGCACCCACCGGGACGGTCCCTATCCTGCCTCGGGAGGCGGCGCTGCGCAGCACCACCACGGGGGTGCAGCACGGCCAGGCAGCCCCGGAGACCCAGGAACCGGAGCCCCGCAGCCGGCCCGCAGCGAAGGTTCCGGCGCTCTGCTCCAGCCCCGAGCCCGCTCCCAGGACGGCTCGACTCCGCCAAGCTTCGGTGCCAACCTCGCTCCCCACCCCCCTGACCGCCCGGTACCTGCCAATAGCCGCCGCCACCGCTTCCAGGCCCCGCCGGAAGTACTCCCCAGCGCGAGCCACTTCCGGCCCCACCGCCACCTCTGACCCCGGAAGTAAAACTCCGAGCTGCGCCGGCGCCGACCATGGCGGACTGCGGGGGCGTGGGGAGTGGAGCGGGGAGGGACCATCGGTGTGGGGGGCGCTGCGCGGGGCTGAGCGATTCGATTCCGCAGCGTGCACGGAGGGCACGCAGACCCCATCACGGCGCTGCCCCACGGCTCCCGCCCCCAGCCGCCCCCTCAGCTCCCCGCTGCCCCCCAAGCACGGGCCCACCGCTCTGTACAGCTGTTTATTGGGGCGCAGTGCGGGCATTGCTGCATGCGGGGGGCACGGGGCAGGCCCCGGCCGTGGGACCCCAGCCTCACTGCCTGCCCCCACGGTGTGGTAGCAGTGTGGGGCCGCGGTCCCGCCAACCAGGCCGGGAGCCATGCGGGGGCACACGCGAAGCGCAGGCTCCGAGTGGGGCCGGGGGGCAGCGGGGCTGCAGGCGAAGCGGCGGTGATGTGGGGCAGGCCGTGGCAGTCCTGGCCAGGCCGCGGCCCGGCTAGCTGGTGCCCAGCGGGACTGGTGAGCGACGGCGCTCCGTGCCTGCCAGGCTCACATGCCGCCGCTCCTCGCTGTGCTCTGAGGGTGACAATGGGGTCAGGTGGGGGTCCTGCTGCTGTCCAAGGGAGCAGGGATCCCCCACACCCCATACCGCTCGGCTCCTCCTCGTCGCCTTCGCCCCCCTCCAGGTCCTCGGGGTCTTCGGGGATGTCGGACACCGTCAGCGCCTTCAGGTCCTCACTGCGCTCAGCGATGCCTCCCGCAAAGGACACTTTCTGTCCCCCTGGGGGAAGAGGGAGGGACAGTGGCCAACCATGGGATGGGACAGCCACCATGCTGCCTGCAGCCGGGTCATGGGGATGGCAGCAGTTTTGAATCCCCACAGTGTCCCCAACCCACAGTGTCCCCATCCCCATGGCGGCCTCATCCCTGTCTCCATCCCCACAAAGTCCCCATCTCCGCAGCGTCATCGTCCCCATAGGGTTCCCCATTCCTGAGGTGGCCCCATCCATCACCTCATCCTCAGAGGGTCCCCATGACCACAATGTCCCTAACCTTGTAATTTCCTTGTCCCCATCCCTGTGGAGGCCCCATCCCAGCAGTATCCCCATCCTCAGAGTTCCCATCCATGCAGTGTTACAAACACCATGGTGGAACCATCCCTGGCCCATTCCCACCCCAGTCTCCACAGCATCCCCAACCCCTCAGTGTTCCCATCCCTATGGTGTCCCCATTACCTTTCCTCTTGTGTGCCTTGGTGGCGGGGAAGACGCTCCGCTCGGCTCTGGCCTGGCTCCCCAGGACTTCTCGGAAGGGCAGAGATGAGCAAGGGGCAGAGGAGGCATGCCTCCCCCCCCAGAGCCAACACAGCCAGGGGGACTGGCTGGCATCAGCATGGCTCCAGGACATGGCAGGGGACGCTGCAGCCCCTGTCCCCCCACGGCAGCTGGCAGCACCCAGTCCCGTGTCCTGACGTCCCCCAGGCTGCAGCAGCCTTTGTCCCCATGTTCCCCATCCCTCTTACCAGGCTCGAGGGCGCTGTCTGGGTCGCAGGCGCGAGTCAGCTCGGGGTCCCCATCATCGGGCTCTCCATCAGAGCTGTCCCCCCCAGCCAGGCCGCTCTCCAGGTGGGACTGCACGATGCGCTGCACCGCTGCGGGGCACCGGCATCAGCCCCCGCTCTGGCACCGGGAGCACTGGGAAGCACTGGGAAGTACTGGGAGAGGCACAGGGGTGCAGCGTGCCCAGGTCCCCCAGCCCACTGCTCTGCACCTACCCCATATGCCCTCCCTCCCTCAGTTTCCCCATCCAGATAGCAGCAGCCTGGGGGGCCAGCCAGCTCCAGGAGCTGCCCCAAAAAGTCCCCTGGGGAGGACCTGGCCTTTGGGGACGGTACCTTTGAGTGAGGGCGGTGTGTAGGCACACGGGTTGGTCCTCTTTGGTTTCAGCAGACAGCCCTCGCCGGAGGCTCGCTGCAGGACAGAGCAACCAGACAGCACTGGGGACAGGGACACGGCCACTCCCGCATCGGGGACACCCGTGACCCCACGAGGACTAGGTGCCATGATGGGGATCTTACTGTGGGGATCTAGGGATGAGCCCCCCGGGACTGTGACACTTTGGTGGGGGTCCCACAATGGGGACTGTGGGATGAGACCCCTGAGATTGGGACCCTGTAAGAACACCCTGCAATGGGGACCTGAGGTTGAGCCCCCCATAGTGAGGACTCTGTAACAGAGACCCCCAATGCAGTGTCCCTGTGATGGGAACACTGCACTAGAGACCGGGGGGTCGATGATGAGGACTGAGCTCCACGAGGTCCCAGTGTCACAGCCTGACCCCAGTCCCTGTTCTCATGTCCCCATCCCCGTGGCTCTGTGTGTGTCCGTCCCCAGGGCCAGGAGAAGGCAGGGAGGCGATAAGCACTGGGACGGGGCAGGGCACCACGATAACACTGTGTGACTGAACTGTGGGGGGGCTGTACTGGGGGGCTCAGGGGTGGGCTGGGGGCTGTTGTAGGGACAGAGGTGCACAGCACCCACTCACCTGGTAGGGCAGGGACTCGTCCTCTACATCCGCAGCGCCAGGAGAGAATGGGTGGGTAGGACGGGTGCTGGAGCTGCAGCCCCTGCCCTGTCCCTGCCGCCCCATCCCACGTGTGACCCCCAGTCGTCCCCCCCGCCACCGTGTCTCATCCCTGACATCCCATAGCAGACGTGGCACTACATCCCATCCTTGACACTGAGGTCCCATCCCTGCCATCGTGTCCCATTCCTGCCACAACATCCCATACACGGACACCCGTCCCACCTCCACCCCCACGTCCCATCCCTGCCACTCCATCCCACCTGTGGCACTTTGTCACATCCCTGCTGCCTTGTCCCATCCCTGCCCACACCTCCCATCCCTGGAGCAGCTGCCTCTACCCCCAGGGCCACCCGATGTCCCCTCCCGTCCCGTCCCCAGCATGGTGCCGGTCCGTGTCCTGGCTCACCTGGGGATGAGTGCTCGGAGAGCTGGAACAGCATGGCAGGCGTGGGCCTCCGCCGGCGGATCTGAGGCACAGCAGTGTCACTCGTCCCCTGTCCCCTACCCAGTGCCCCAGGGCTGAGCCCCATCGCGTCCCCACCCCACGGGGTGCTCAGTAGCACAGGGCAGGGGACAGGTGCAGTGCCCCACGGAGGGGCCATGTCCCCATCTCAGGGTCCCCGTGCTGTCCCCTACCTCCCCCAGCCCCTCACAGCCCCCAGCCCCACACAGTTGCAGGTCCAGGGTGCACAGAAGCCATGTCCTGAGGGTGTTCCCCCAGGCTGGGCACAGCCTGCACGGTCCCTTGTCTCGTCCTGTTCTTGTCCATTCCTGTCTGCTCTGTCCCAGCCATTCCCTTCTGTCCCATTCCTGTCCTGCCCTGTCCCCACGCATAACCCCTGTGCTGGCACAGGACCTCAGAGCACTTTGTCCTGTCCCCGTGTCTCCCTGTCCCAACCCATCCCCTACCCTGTCCCTTCCTCTCTGTACCCTCATCCCATCCCCTCCCCCTTGTCTCCTCCGTCCCTCATCCTATCCCCCCCAGTCCTCCTCGTCCCTCTCTCCCTGTCCCATCCCTTCCCTCCCGTCCCATGCTGTCCCCGTCCTGTCCCCTGCACAGCTTTCCTCCACCTCGGGGCACCCATGGGACACCACTGGCACTGTCACCACCCGCACCCCACAGTCCCTCGCTACCCGGGGTCAGCAGGAACACGGTGCCATGCCGGGGACCCCACCGTGACCCCGCTGTCACCCTGCGCTCACCATCTCCACGGCGCGGGGGTCCAGCTGGCTGGGGGGTGCCGGCACTGAGAACTGGATCTTCTTGCGGTCCTTGGGGTCCATGGCTGCAGGGTCTGTGCTGCTGCCCGGTGCCACACGGAGTTCGGCAGCGCCCGGGCTGAGCACGGTGAGGACTGAGCGGCGGGAGGTGGGGAAGGCAGAGCCGCGAGGAGGAGGAGGAGGAGGAGGAAGGAGAGGGAGGGAGGACACGGCTCCTACCAGCGCGCTGCATTATTCATCCCCCGGGCAGGGGGGCTGAGGCCATGGATAATGAGCCCTCGGGGAGCCCGGGAGGGGGGCTCGAGCCTGCCGGGCCCCTTAACCCGTTCCCCACCGGGGGGGGCCCACCGCAGTGGCTGTGTGGGACGGGACAGGGCTGTGTGTGGCTGTGGGCATCCGAGTGCCTGGAGCCTCAGTTTCCCTGCAAACTGGAGGGCAGGGTGGGCAGCCTGGCTGGGTGGGACACCGTGGGGCACAGCTTTGGGGGCAGCCCCATGGCACAGGGACTCCTACTATGGGACAAGGTCTGCCTGGGGGACGTGGCCAGCCCCATAGGGAACATCTGTGGGGAAAGATCCTGTGGGCACATCAGGACACAGCATTCTGAAACGTCCCATTGCCCTTGTGCTGAGGGTCCCCACCACAGTGAGCCATGGTCCAGGGATGTCACGGAACCAGAAGACCATGCTGTCACCCCATGCTCTGGATCGCTGTGATTTTCCCCGTGGAAAATTCCCCCAAACCCAAACTCCTCTCCTGGAAGAGCAGAAGAAGCCAAAGCCACCCCTCTCCGGTTCCTCTGCTCGTAAAATCCAGGTGACTTTGGTCGGGGCATGGGATCGGGGACGCACCCACCCCTGGCGCAGCTCCAGCCCCCAGCCACGTCCCCGCCGTTCCCGTGCTCGGTGCACGGTGCTGCACGTGCTGCTCTGCGCTCCCGGCCCTGTGCGGGGACGGCCGGTGCCCGTTGGATGTCGCACACGGGACAGCGGGGCCGGGCGGTGCCGAGAGCATGGAGGAAACCGGAGCAAGGAAGGGGGGTGCCGGGCTCTGCCTTCTGATCTCCCGGTGTTCCAACGGCCATGAGTGGCTGCGGGCCAGGAGCTGCGGCTCCAGCAAAATATTTACCCCGGTGGCACAGCGCCATGGAACAACCGCCCGGCACGGCACGGCACGGCACGGCCCCATGTGCACCCACGTGCAGCGTGGTGCGAGTGCAGCCATGGGCTGCCGATGTGGGCACAGCCCTGGGAAAGTGCTGCGGGGGGGGCGGGGGTGAAGCCGGGAACCCTCGGCCACCCCGTGCCAAGCCCCGAGCATCCTCCCTGTCCCCATCCCGCTCCCCGTGTGGGACCCGCGGTTGTTATGGCAACAGGTTCCCGGGCTCCTTCCCGCTGCCGTTCCCTCTCCTCCCGCGCACGAAGGCGCAGTGTGAGGGGGTGGCCGGGTCCCCTCCCCGCTCTGCAGCAGCGTGAGCACCCACGGCCCCAATAACAGCTCTGGGAGCGGCCCCCGCCTGTGCCCACTCTGTCCCTGCGGGCACAGCCGCGCTGGGTACCGGGACGCGGCGGTGGGGACGGGACGTGGTGCTGCAGCCGCTGCCCCAGGCGTGCTTCCATGCGCACCCATACTGGAAAACGGCAGCGGTGCGGCCCTGCTCTTTGTGGGGTCAGTGTTGGCCGAGCCCTGCAGCTCCCTGGGCTGTTCCGGAGCTGTGCCACGCTACGCCGTGCTGTGCCACGCTATGCCGTGCTGTGCCACGCTATGCCGTGCTGTGCCATGCCGTGCCGTGCCGTGCCGTGCCGTGGGGGCTGCAGCTCCGTGCAGCAGCGAATCCTCCTGCAGGGAAAGTAAAAATAGCAGCAGGGTGCGGGAGGCAGCGCTCACCCCCACCTGCCAGCACCGGGAGGAACGGGAGCTTCGGTGCCACTGCGGGGACAGCGCGGCCACAGGGACGGGCACTGTGGGGATGGGGGGCTGTGGGATGGGATGCGGCAGGTGGGATGCTATGGGGGAACGGGGTGCTGCGGGGACAGGGTGTGGGAGGGGTGCAGGGTTGTGGGGATGCGTAGGGCCGGAGTAAGGTGGGATGGGATGCGGCGTCCTGGGGACAGGGAATCGTGGGGACAGGTCAGTGTGGGGATGGAGCGTCGCGGGGGCAGCGCACGTGGGCGGTGCACAGGAGGATTCCGGGACTCGGTCCGAAAGGTGAGTGCCGGCTGGGCGGGGCCTGGGCAGTGGTGTGGGCGGGGCCACGGATGGGGCGGGGTTAGGGCGGGGGGTGTCAGTGGGTACCGTGTGCCCCCCACCCCGGGGAACCCTTTCGTCCCATCCTTGGCACTCCTCCCGGCCCGGGCTGCTGGGGGTCCTGCAGAGAGTGGGGTTTTGGGGGGGTCACTTTCGGGGTCCGCCCCGCTCCTGTGTTTCCCCCCAACCCCCTCACCATCCCCGCAGAGTGCAGCGGGGGCGGCGGGCGGGGGCCGAGCGCTCCCTGGGGTGCAGAGGAGGTGCGGGTGTGGGAACACGCGTGGGAGCGCGCGTGGGAGCAGCGGGGAGGGGGGGTCGAGGGGGCCTTAACCCCTTCCGTGCTGGGAGCCGCCCTCCGGGAGAAGCCACCGGGAGAAAGGGGGGTGGGGGGCTGCTGCCCGTTCCCTCCCCCTAAACAGTGCTGCACAGAGGGTCGCGCCCCCCCCGGCATCCCTCTGTGTATTATGGGGAAACTGAGGCACAGAGCAGCGCTGGAGGGACGGTGGGGCTGCAACCCGCTAACCCTCCCTCACCACGGGGGCTGTGCCCCGGCGGGCTGGGGGCTCTCACCCATTTCCCTTCAAACCCGGGGGGCTCCAGGGAAGGCGCGGGCCGGTGTCGCGTCCCCACGTCCCCATCAGGACGCGGGGCGAGAGGGGGAGAAGAGAGGCACGACCCGGTCCCTGCACGCCGGGGGGGGTCCCAGCGCTGCGTCGCCAGGAGGTGGGCGGGGGCCGCGTCCCCGTGTCCCGGTGCCACCGGCGCTGCTGCGCGCGGCCGGCAGGTGTCAGCCCCGGCGCGGTGGCACGGCGGGGCCCGGTTGGGGGACGCGGAGGGGGCACCGGAGCGGTTCTCCCGGTCCTCCCGGGGCTGCGGGCACCGGGTTCAGCACCGGGGGGGACGCACCGCACCGGGCACGCGGGGCCGGGCTCATCCTGCCCTGGGCGCTGCGAGGTTAAATGGGTTGGGACCCCAAAACCTGGCTGCCAGGGGGGCAGCAATGAGAGAAAGCCGTGGGGCACCCCCCGGCCCTGCCTCGGTTTCCCCGCCTGCAGCACATACCCTCCAAAAGCCCCAGGTGCTGCCGGGGGATGCGACCCGTGTGCCCACTGCCCCATACCCACCCCACCGCCACCGCCACCGCTGTGTCCTGCTGGAATGGGGGCCCTGCTGGGGTTGGGGCCGTCCGCCCCGTTCCCCCCACCCACAAGGACCCTCCCAGAAAGGCCGGGCGACCCACGCCGAGCCCAGCCGCCAAGCACGGACCAGTTTGCTGCTTCCATTCCCAGAAGAAAGAATAAAGTTAAAACATCTGTTAATTTATAAACCAATTTAACCATGACTGGTTAATAAATAGCTAACAGCTGCCAGCCCCGCTACCCCGCCGCCCCAGAGAGGGGCACTCTGGGAGCAGCCGGGCGCGCACATCTCGCGAGCTCTCCCCCCCGGCCCCCCCGGGCCCCCCCACCATTGTTGTGATTTTCCCCAGCACAGAGTGCCCCCAGAGTCCCCATGGGATGAGGGGCGGCCCTGATGCGTGTGGGGATGGGGGTGACCACAATGGAAGGAATGGGGAGAAGTGTGGCCCCTACTGCGAGGGTGGCATCTCTGTGTCAGGGAGGGGTCCTGGGTGAGGGGCTTCGGGTGCAAATCCAGACACAGGAATAAATGGGGAAGGGGGGGACAGGAGGTGGAGGTACTGGAGTGGTGGGCAGCCAGGAAAGGGGGTGTGAGGGCAGGCTGCAGCCATTGCTCCGGTGTGGGGGTGTGGGGACACGAGCCCCTGTGGGTGGGTGGGATGTGATGGTGCGGGTGCAGTGTGAGCTGTTGTGTGTGTGTGTGTGTGTGAGATGTGCACGTGTGTGTGTGTGCATGGGGGGGGCGTGTGTGCATGGAGCTTTTGCATGGGATGTGCACCATCGTATGCACCAGATGTGTGCATGGGGTGTGCGTGGGCACGGAATGTGCACGTTGGTGTGCATTCAATGCATGCATGAGATGTGTGTGAGCACGGGATGCACACGTGTGTGTGAGCAGGGGATGCGCACATACATGTGCGGGGTTCTGTGCATGCAGTGTCCCCGCAGCAGGACGTCACGCTGCACTCCGGGCCCCCCTGGCAGCTCGGTGGGAGAAGCAGGGCAGCGTTGGGACGGACGGAGCCCCCCCGGCGCCACGTGGGTCGGGGCTGGAGCAGGGCCGGGTGGGTGGGGGGTGCCCGGTGTGGGGCGATGGGGGTCTCCGTGCCGGGTGTGATCCCCTTCGCATCCGTGTGAGCCCCGACACATGTCGCAATAGTAATGTAATTTGTAAGTTAACAATGGGCAGCTTGAGGTTTATATTTAATTACAACGTTTGCACCAACCTGAACTCACCCTTATTCATCAATAATGCATGGGTTTGTGTTTATCGCTGCTTAATTAATCTGTGCTTACGACAATTAAAGGCTTGCAAAATCCCCAAAGGTGGCGGCGGGGAGCGGCTGCGCGGCAGCAGGGGGAGCACAGGCAGGAGCTGTGGGGCGGGAGGGTGGCAGCGGCCGGGCCCCCCCCGCAGCGGGGTGGTAGCAGGGAGCAGCCGTGCGCCCGCCGCCCATCGGCACCGCCCCGCTGCCTGCCTCAGTTTCCCCAACCCCCTTCGCATCTCCTCGCCCGCTGTGCCCCCCCTGCTTGCCGGTCCCTTCCCCCCCCCCCGTGCCCGCCCCCTTGGCAGGACCGGGAGGTGCGGGCAGTCGGTGCCAGCCCAGCTCTGGCCCTTTAAGCGCGGCGCGGCGCGGCTGTCCCGGATCAGCCGGAGCGCCTATTAAAATTTTATGCGAAGTGTAAATGGGCCAGGTCTCCAGCTTCCCGCTCCCTCCGAATGATTTATTACTCGCAAATACCACAGAACTAATTAGTATAGTAATTAATTAATACGAATTTGCATATTTGCATGTGCAATTAGTGCAGTGGAGTGATTACTCTGAAAATGAGAAGTTGGGCTTGTCAGATGGTAGTGTGAACTGGAGTGGAAAAGCCTCGTGCAAATGAACCCGGGCGGCGGCGGCACGCGGCGGCACACGGCCCCGGCCCCACGCGCGCCGGGAGGGCACGCGGCCCCACGTGGCCCCACGGTGGGTCCTCGGCCCCCCGACCCACGGCCCCATCCCGGCCCTGGGCCCCCGCCACGGGGACCGCTCCATCCATCGGCCATCTCCATGGCAACTCGTTGTGCCAGGCGCATCGCCATGGCAACGGGCCGGGCCACGCAGCCTCGCCATGGCGACTGTCGTCACCGTGTCGCCATGGAGATTTACACCCCCCCCCTACCCCAACTTCCCCAAATCCGCTCCCTGCCGAATGGCACAGTGTGTCGGGATGGGGGATCCAACGCTCCTCCATATGGGGGTCCCCGAGGTGCCCTGGGATGGTGGTCCCCAGAGCAGAAGGAGGAGGGACGGCGGTACCTGGAGTGCCCAGAAATTTCCCCCATATTGCCCCCGAAGCATCCAAGGATGAGGAGTAAAGGCTGCACGATGTGGGGAGACCCCAAATTACCCTGGGATGGGTGAGAAGAGCCAAACTCCACATTGACAGCATAGGGCTGGATCCCCTGCACAGGCTGTTGGCTCAAGACCCCTGCAGGGCAGAGGCCAGGCACCCCCAGCCCCAAATCTCAACTGGGTACCACCTCCTTTGTTCCTGATGCCACCCTGCTCCCCCTCATCAGTGCACCTGTGCCCCCTACCCCACTGCACCCCACTGTCAGCCAGTGCACGGCCAGCACAGCCACCTCCCCGCCATCCTGGGGACATCGGAGGGCAGCGAACACCTCTCTGCTGGCTGGGGGGGCCCTGTGGGGGTGCACAGTTATAGGCAGCATCCGTGCTCCACGTGCCCCCCCCCCATCCCTGCGGCAGCCCCGAGCAAACGCCATCTGCCAGCAGCGCTTCGTCACCCACACACGGCTGTGCCCGCACCGGTGGCACTGCTGCGCTCCCACCCCTGCCATTGTGACGTCACAGCCCCGCCGTTGTGACGTCACAGCCCCGCCGTTGTGACGTCACGGTCCCGCCGTTGTGACGTCACAGCCCCGCTGTTGTGACGTCACAACACAGTCATTGTGAAGCCATAGCCCAGCAGTTTTGACGTCACAGCCCAGCCAATGTGACGTCACAGCCCAGCCGTTGTGACGTCACAGCCCAGCCGTTGTGACGTCACAGCACACTGTGGCCTCACAGGGCAGCCTCGTCACCTACCTCGCAGGCAGGAGCTCCGGTGACACAGCAGTACCCTCACATCCTGCTGGTGACGGGTGATGAAGGCACATGTGCCCCAGGACCCTCATCCTCCCCCTGAGGCCCCCCAGCTCTGCACGGTTGCAGCCCTGGCACTTTCCCACCAAACAATTCCCGGGGCGTCACCTGCCCAACGAGCACCTCGTGCCATAAAACCGAGTCCACAGCTGGTGAGTGACAGCGGGCAGGAGGGGACAGCAGTGGGGACAGCGTCCTGTCCAGAGCCCCGCGTTTGGTCACAGCCCCTCTCCATCCTCCATCCTCCTCCTGCAAAAGAAATGGAATTCACACACAGCCCCCGGCTCCTGCCAGAGCCCAGACCCCGCTCTCTGCACACCACCCCATTCCTCCCCTGTGCCTCAGTTTCCCTCTGCCACACACTTCCTCCCCCCGGGGCTCTGTTGCCAACCCAGGACACCGCTGTCCCGCTGCAGACAGACAGGGGCATGGCCCCCATGGCCCCCGTGGCCCCCATGGCCCCCATGGCCCCGTCCCCAGAGATGCCATTCCCCCGCAGATGGGGACCCGCTCACCACTGGCTCCATCGCACACGGGGAGGGGTCCCACGAGGCAGAGCTGCTCCGGGGGCCTGGGGCTGATCATCCCCAAAGGCCGCAGGGAAGGGGACGGGGATGGGGACGGGGACGGGGGCACGCTCGGCTCCCGCCGCTCCCTTCCCGTGCTGCCACATCCCCGGCGGTGGCTGCGCCGCGCGCATCCATCTCTCTCAGCCTTCACCTCCCAGAAATATTGCAGCACGGAGCCGGCTCCATCTGGCAGCTCAGCCCCCCCGCCGCGCCTCGCGGGGAGACGCCGAATCAGCCCCGAGCCGGCCCCGCTGCGCTCAGCCCCGCAGCGAGGGGCCAGGACCCCCCGCGTCCCAGCGCGGTGCCCTCGCAGCCGACCATCTTCCCCCGGATGCCCACAGGTCCTCTCCTGTCACCGCCGGCCGAGTCTCGTCACCCACCTCCGGCCGATGCCACCGCTCCGGGCACTGTCCCCATCTGCTGCCCTCCTGCTGAAGGATGGAGGGAAAGGCTGGAACTGTAGGAGGAAGGGGCTCCGATGGGCAGAACGGCACCCGGCTCTGGTGCCTGGAGAGGTCACACAGCCTCACCTGCAAGCCCATCCCCACAGCTCGTGGGGCCAGAGGCTGTGCACACAGCCCTGATCCCAAATCCGGATGGGGCCGTTGTGCTCCGCGCCTCCTCCAGCAGAGAGGACAGCACAGGGACAGCACGGAGGTCCCTCACGGGCTGGCTGAAGCTCTCCACCTCCGCCACAGCCCTGGTGCAATTAAGCAGCCAGTTTGGGTTTTCATCTCCCCGCTCCCCTTTCATCTGCTCTCCCCGTTTCATGTCTCCACTTTCTTCTCTCTCCAAGCGGCTGTGCATGCTGATGAGGCGCCGGCCCGCTCCCAGCCCTCGCCACGCGCCTGCTGCTAATGAGGCGGCATGGATGCGACGGCTGCGACGTGGGGCTCCTCCTGTCCCCTTCCCCGCGTGGCCGTGGTTCTCACTGACCCTCGGGCAGCTCCCCATCCTCAGGCAGCCCCAGAGCCCTGTGGGTGCTCTGAGCTTGGAGGGCTCAGGGGGCTCAGGGGGCACAGGCAGAGCGAGCTGGAGCTGTGCCGTGGGAAGCGCTGCGACGTGCTGCGCTCTCACCTTCGCAGGGCACTACGGGTAGACGTGGCACCGAGCGGACCCTGCCTCCCCCAGCTTCAGCCCAGGTGCCATCTGCTTGGCCGCAGCCGTGAGTGACAGCACGAGATGTCCCCCACACACACTGTGCTGGTGGAGGTCCCCTGTCACGTGCCAGCCCCGTCACCTGCACCGGGGCGGTGGGAGATGCGGCCGCTGGCACAGACCCCGCGGATGGGCACGGAGAGTCCTTTGTCTGCATGCAGGCAGAAGCCCCCACTGCCACCACTGCCACCATGTCCCCACAGCGTGGCCAGGCCTGTCTGGGGACACGGGGCTGTCATCTGCGTCACTTGAGTCAGGGACAGAGGGGAAGAGCCGAGCAGAGCTGTAGTGGCCAGGAAGTGGTGACAGCCCCATGGCAGAGTGAGAGCAGTGGCTGGGTTTGGCGGCGGGGCACCCATGGACACAGCACACCCGGGGGTGTCCCCATGCTCTGCCCTGGGATGTGTCCCCATTCAATGCATGGTACAGGGTGCACGGTGCATGGTGCAGCCCGCAGGGGCCCGAATTCTGGTGACACATGGTCACCTCCTCCTGCCCTCAACAAGGCGCTGCCACGCAGGGCCAGAGCGCACGCATGGAGCTGCTTGCAGGGCCAGGAGCCGGGGATCAGCGGCTTCCAGGGACACCAAGGGTGCCAGCGGTGCCAGTGCGCTGCACAGGGGCACGGGGCTGGAGAGGGCCAGCAGCACACGGCAGACAAAGGCCTCGTGGGTGGCACTGCGGCACAGCACGGCCTCAGCCATCGGCACGGGGGGACCCACGGCCTCAGGGCTCACTGTGTGCCCTGCCGCGCCGGAGAGCTGGTTCACACGCGTGCAGACATGCAGGTCTGCATGCATGTACACACACATGCCTGTGCGTGCACACACGTAGGAGGGTGCTGATGGATGTGTTCATGCAGGGCCGTGCCGCCGGGTTTGCAGAGAAAGGTTGGCACAGCCGTGCAGCCCGGGGGGTGCTGGAGGGGTCTGGGGTGGGTGGCGATGCCGCCGTACGTGGAGACCCGCAGCCCACAGCCCTCCTTGTGCCGTACGCACCCCCTGCCCACACCGGCACGGCCAAAACGGGCACCGGCCACACTGCCACCTCCCACGGGCTGTGCCCACCCGCAGCCCCCAACCCGCACCGGGCCCCGTTCTGCAGCAGCGGGTGGGGACGCGGCCGGGCGAGCCAGGCGCTGTGTGCGGCGATCCGCCGATGCCAGCTCGCGATGAGGATCCCTGTGGCATCCCCCCCTCAGCCAGCACCCCCGGCTGCCCCCAGCACGCGCAGGCCGCCCCGTGAGCCCGGCTCCAGCGCCCTGCCTGCGCTCCATTGTTCAGCCCCAGCCCTGCTATCGCCTGCATCTCGCCCAGCCCCCAGAGTCCCCATGGGATGAGGGGCGGCCCAGATGCGTGTGGGGATGGGGGTGACCACAATGGAAGGAATGGGGAGAAGTGTGGCCCCTACTGCGAGGGTGGCATCTCTGTGTCAGGGAGGGGTCCTGGGTGAGGGGCTTCGGGTGCAAATCCAGACACAGGAATAAATGGGGAAGGGGGGGACAGGAGGTGGAGGTACTGGAGTGGTGGGCAGCCAGGAAAGGGGGTGTGAGGGCAGGCTGCAGCCATTGCTCCGGTGTGGGGGTGTGGGGACACGAGCCCCTGTGGGTGGGTGGGATGTGATGGTGCGGGTGCAGTGTGAGCTGTTGTGTGTGTGTGTGTGTGTGAGATGTGCACGTGTGTGTGTGTGCATGGGGGGGGCGTGTGTGCATGGAGCTTTTGCATGGGATGTGCACCATCGTATGCACCAGATGTGTGCATGGGGTGTGCGTGGGCACGGAATGTGCACGTTGGTGTGCATTCAATGCATGCATGAGATGTGTGTGAGCACGGGATGCACACGTGTGTGTGAGCAGGGGATGCGCACATACATGTGCGGGGTTCTGTGCATGCAGTGTCCCCGCAGCAGGACGTCACGCTGCACTCCGGGCCCCCCTGGCAGCTCGGTGGGAGAAGCAGGGCAGCGTTGGGACGGACGGAGCCCCCCCGGCGCCACGTGGGTCGGGGCTGGAGCAGGGCCGGGTGGGTGGGGGGTGCCCGGTGTGGGGCGATGGGGGTCTCCGTGCCGGGTGTGATCCCCTTCGCATCCGTGTGAGCCCCGACACATGTCGCAATAGTAATGTAATTTGTAAGTTAACAATGGGCAGCTTGAGGTTTATATTTAATTACAACGTTTGCACCAACCTGAACTCACCCTTATTCATCAATAATGCATGGGTTTGTGTTTATCGCTGCTTAATTAATCTGTGCTTACGACAATTAAAGGCTTGCAAAATCCCCAAAGGTGGCGGCGGGGAGCGGCTGCGCGGCAGCAGGGGGAGCACAGGCAGGAGCTGTGGGGCGGGAGGG
>JACDJE010000233.1:188349-231363 GCA_016647715.1 Pavo muticus | reverse complement strand
TGCTGAGCTGTGCTGAGCTGTGCTGAGCTGTGTGCTGTGTGCCACGCCATGCTGAGCCATGCTGAGCTGTGCTGAGATGTGTGCCGTGTGTGCTGAGCAGTGTGCTGCGTGTGCCGTGCCATGCTAAACCACACTAAGCCGTGCTGAGCCATGCTGAGCTGTGTGCCATGCTGTGCTGTGCTGTGCTGAGCTGTGTGCTGTGTGTGCCGTGCCATGCTGAGCTATGCTGAGCTGTGCTGAGCTGTGCTGAGCCATGTGCTGTGTGTGCCGTGCTGTGCTGAGCTGTGCTGAGCCGTGCTGAGCTGTGTGCTGTGTGTGCCGTGCCATGCTGAGCCGTGCTGTGCCGTGCTGGGCCGTGCAGTGTGGTTCCATGCCATGCCATGCCACGCTGCTCTGTGCCATCCCATGCCGTGCTGTGCCATGCCATACTGGTCCATGCCACGCTGTGCTGCGCTGTGTTGCGCTGTGCCATGCCGTGCTGTGCCACCCATGCCATGCTGTGCCATCCCACGCTGTGCCGTGCTGTGCTGTGCTGGGCCGTGCTGTGCTGTTCTGCCAAGCCCTGGCAGAACAAAGGAGGGGGACATGTGGCACCAAACGCACACCATGGGCAGAGCCCTCGCAGCCATCATCACTTTCAGACCCCCAGCCGTGCCCCCCCTGCCCATCCTGTGCCCCCCCAGCACCCCGTTCCAGCACTGCTGGTGCACCAGGCCCACGCTGAACCCCTGCACTGCTCCTTTGGCTGCTGCCAATGGTGAGGGGCAGCCGGGCCGCCCCCCCCTCCCACAGCCAGGCAGCACAGCTCGGCTGGCACCCGGCCCGGACGGCGGATTATCTGTGCCATGGATACAGGCTCCTCGGGGACAGCGTGCTGCCCGGCTGGGGCTACGGGTGGCACAGCATGGCATGGCACAGCACGGCGCAGCACAGCACAGGGTGGCACGGCACGGCTTAGCACGGCACAGCACAGCACAGCACTGCACAGCACTGCACAGCACAGCATGGCACTGCACTGCACAGCACTGCACAGCACAGCACTGCACAGCACAGCACGGCATGGCACAGCACAGCACAGCACTGCACAGCACAGCACAGCATCTCATGGCACCGCACAGCACAGCGTGGCACAGCCCCATCTGGCACCCTGTGTCACACCACGAGGGCTGTCCCCCCACCTCCCCCCACCCCTGACCCATCCCTGTCCCCGTCCCGTGGCACCGTCCCCACCCGGAAGGCAGAGAGTTAACAGGAGGGGACTGCGTGCTATAAATTTTGCATCCGAGTGTGGGGAGCCGGGGCGCGGGGGGGGCTGGGAAGGAGCCAGTGGGCTGTCTCTAGGTAACAATAAACACCGCGAGCACGGAGCAGCTGTTACACTTACTCTCTCTGCATCACAATGCCGAAATAACGCTAATAAACCCACCATGCGCGCGCATCCACGCAGCCCGGGCCGGGGGGAGAGCGAGATGGGGTGTGTGTGGATGGAAGGATGGACGGAGGGGTGGGAGGTGGATGGGTGGATGCATGGATGGATGCATGGATGGATGGACGGCAGGCAGGGCTGAGTCCCCCAAAGCCTCCCGATGTGGAATGGAAGCGGCTGCAGCCACGGGAAGGTGCCCAGCGCCAGCGCTGCCTGCGGTCATGGGGACACTGCGGCCATGGGGACAGCGCAGCCACGGGGACATCGTGGCCGTGGGGTCCCTGCAGGCAGCCACCAGGCACTGCCGTCCCCAGCAGCAGGCCGCAGGTGCTGGGATGCTGCAACAAAGGCCCCGGTGCAGCTGGAGGTGTCGCGGGGCCGGCAGGGCGCACACCGCACGTCACACCTCCGCACCACGCAGGGTCCCGTGGCTGAGCCCCCCCGTGGCACGCAGCAGGGCGGCGGTGGCAGCGCTGCAGTTTGCATTCCAGCGCAGGAGGCAGCTGTGCCGCAACCCCGGCACGGCCCCCCCAGCGGCACTAAATATTAATGCCTGCCCTACATTGCGCGGCGGCACCTGCCGCGGGCGACCGCCAGCCCCCAGCCCCCCCCGGCCCTCACTGGCCGGGCAGCTGCCCCGGCCCCCCCAGGGGCTGTGCCAGAAGGTGCGGGGGGGGCTGCGGTGGTGCCAGCTGTGCCCCTCGCCCAGGCGGGGAGGAACAAAGCGAGGGCGGGGGGCAGGTGGGGGCAGCGGGGCACGGAGAGCAGGCAGGAGCCCTCCCAACCCCCCCCCTCCCAAGGCCCGGGGGTCACAGGAGGCTTTGCCCCCCGCCCCCCATGCCGCAGCTGAGGCCGTGCAGCTCATTGCATCGGTGCCAGGCGGCAGTGGGATGGGGGCCACGCTCCCCCGGCCCTGGGCAGCAGCCAAAAGTCCAGAGCCGAAAAGTAGTGGTGATTGATGGCAGCGTTTGCCGGGTAAGCGCACCCCGTGGTCCAATCCTCCCACCTTCCCCAATTCCTCCCCTGTCCCTATTCAGAGATCATGTTGTCTCATGTTGGTCCCTGAGGCACCATTAATTAAAAATACATCCAATTAAATGGCAGGTGAAAGCGTGCAGCGCAGGCCCTCCCCCTCGGCTCAGCTGTGCGGCTTTGCGGGGGGGGAGCGGGGCAGGGTGCTGCGCCCGGCGCCTGCGTGGCCCCAGCGTCCCCAAAGCCACCGGCTGTGCCCCATTTGGGCGGCGGGGATGGGGTGAGGGCAGGGAGGGGAACAGCCCCTGTGCCATGGGGTGACACAGGGATACAGGAACAGGGGGATACAGGGATGTGGGGATACTGGGGCGTGGGGATGTGGGGACGTGGGCACGTGGGGATGCAGAGCACAGCGGTGTGAGGATGCAGGATGGAAGGACGCGGGGATGTGGGTGCAGAACACGAGGACGGAGGGATGCAGAACACAGGGATGCAGGATGTGGAGCCCCAGCTGCGCTCTGCCGCCTTCATCACACCGCGGAGCCCCCCGGCTCAGCCCCACCGCTGCCCCCGAGGGTTCCCCCTCTCCCTTCCGACCCCCCCGGGGTGGCGGCGCGGGGTCGGGCCCAGCACGGCGGCGGCGGTGGCCGTGGGGACAGCGACATCTGGTGACGGCCACGCGGGACACGCGCACCCGTGGCACGCACAGACGCAGCGAGCGCGTGGCTTTGTGCGGGCTCACACGTGGAGGGGCGCGCACATGGACGCACACCCACGCAGGATGCGCAGCCGGGCAGGATGCACGCACACACACACACGCATGCACAGCCCTGGCCGTGCCACGGCCCCAGCGCTGGAGATTTACAGCCCCCAGCCATTTGGCACAGCAGCTGCTGCGAGGGAAGTTGGATGCAAAAAATAAATTAAATGGAAGGAAACACTCTGGTCACCTTGGGCCGGGCCGGGTGTGTGCAGGAGCCGGGATTAACGCTGGGCTTTGGGCTGCAATAAGGACCGGGTTTCCCTGGGGGAGGCGGGCACACCGCGATGGTCGTAAGGGCTTTGCTCTTGGGTTTGGGGCTATGGGGCATCCTTATGGTGCGCCCGGGTGACGCCCTGGGCAGGGGATGGATGAGGGTGGGAGGACGGACACCCCGCCTGTCCCTGCTTGTGAATGGAGGGGATGGCGGCAGGGCACCCCAACCCGGCGGGGCTGCTGGCACGCTCACTGCCTCCCCCCCAGGCAGAGCACGGCGCTGCCAGGCCTCCCCCGCCCCCCCGCCATCTGCACACGGATGTATTTTAAGACGTGTCAGCGGCGGAGATGCTAAACCGGGTGAGAGGGAGCGGGGCTGGAGGAGGAGATGGGCGCGGGGGGGAGGCACGGCCACGGAGCCACGGGGCGCAGGGACCCTCCCAGCTGGGGGGGCTCCAAGTCCTGAGCCTCAACTGCTGCAGCCCCACAGGGTCAGTGTGTCCCTGGGGCTCCACTCCTCCACCCTCACACCGAGCCCCCAGCGAGGCCACAGCACCCCAAAAACCACCACTGAGCACAGGGGTCGGGGGCACCCAGCGGCACGAAGCCCCCCTGTGGGGCGGCCATCAGCCAGGAGGGGCAGCAGCCACCCGAGAAAGAGCAACGCGCCCATCCCCATATGGCCGCCCCAAAGGGGTGGGGGAGGCAGAACCCCACAGCCCCGGGGGGTCTCAGAGCACCCACAGAGCACAGCCAGGGCTGGGGGCACGAGGGGGGGTCCAGCCCAGCCCCACGGCAGGCGCTGCTGTGGAAAAGGGCCTTTGCTGGGGAGGAAGGCGGGCAGCCAGGAGCGCAATGCGGGGCAATGGAGCGACAGGCCGGACAGCAACAGGAAGGTTTCATTCCTCCGACCTCCACTTCCCATTTCTATAAACCGAAAAGGAAAAAAAAAAAAAAAAAAAAAAACCCGATTTTTTTTGTTTTTAATATATTACAAAATATCTGTACAGAGACAAAGGTACAACCAAAAGAAGGCGCTGGGTCTCCCAATGAAGGTGGGGTGGCGCCCCCCGCGCTGTGCCCCAATCCCCCCCTGGCCCTGCAGCACCACTTACAGCCATGAACGCACGTCCTCCTCCCCCCCCCAGAAAATCCTTTTGTCCTCTTCCTACAGAGCCCCTTCAAAAAAAACAACAACAAAAGCACTGAAAAAGGAGGGGATGGGGGGCAGCCCCCCTCGCTACAGGGTGATAACGGGGATCCTTCTGCGCTCAGCCCTGCTGCCTGCGCTCCCTGCGCCCTCACAGGGGCTGATGGTGGGATCAGCTGGGGGGTTCTATGGGGAGGAGCCCCCCAGGAGCTCTGCCCCAGCCCCACAGCAGGACGTGGGGGGTGATGAGCAGGGGGCAGCTGGCACAGAAGTGGGCGCTTTCCATCCCTTGCTCAGGGCCAGGAGCCCCCCGCACCCCCCCCCAGGTCCCCATTCCATTTTGAGCTCAAAGCCCCAAATCTGGCCCTCAGCCCCACGGGTTTGCAGTGCTGCTGCTTTAAGGCTCAGCCCTCAGCGTGGCATTGGGAACATCAAGCACTGCACCCTAAGGGGGTTCAGCACCGCACGGGCTGGGCTCAGGGAGAAAAGGCAGAGCAACACCAACAGCTCCGGCAGCAGCGTGGGGGAAATCAAAAAACACGTATAAATATAAAACAAACCCAGCTCTGGGGAGGCGACTGCTTCATTCAGTGCCCTCTGCACCGTGCAGAGCCCCCTCCTGCCGCACGTCAGGCATCAACCAGCCATGAAACCAAGGGAAAACCCCACGAGAAGAACCCAAACCCCCCAAACCTGCGCCTGGCAGCAGCGCCCGGGTCCTGCGGCCCCACGGACTCCCATCTGCTCAGCACTCCGGAGCACTGTCACCTCAAATTAAAGGAACAACTCTATGTTCTCCATAGGAAAGGCCTGCTCGGGGAGGAGGACAAAGTAAAGCTCATCAATATGTACCTTTGTTTTATTCGTCTCTTTTGTTTCCGTCTCATCGAAATGGACAACAATGCAGCCTTCTGCAGAGGGGGAAATTCACCGTCAGTGCTTCCTCCAGCACAGCACAGCCAGGGGGCTCTGAGGAACGCCGGCCCTGGGATGCCCTTACAGGAACCTCCAGGAGCCGCCCGGATCCCCACCAGGATCGCCCTATTTTCCATCCTTTCTTATTAGTTTTTTTTCCTTTTAAACTTCAATTCTTCCAACACTGAGGAACGCCAAAGGACACCTGTGTGAAGGGACACCTGCGTGAAGGGAGCTCTGCTCTTCGGCTCCTGAACGTAAAGACCAACACAAAAGGGGGAGGGGGTGAATAACAAACCAACCGACCGACCGCTGCCACAAACCAGCCCCCACTGCAACTCCACGGCAGGAGAGAAACCCAGAGAGACCCTTCACATCGCCGGCGTCCTACAGCTGCTGAGCAGAGCCCCTGGGGTGGCACAGCTCCGAGCGCCTCGGCCCCTCCGTGCAGCCCGATCTGCGGGTCCCTGCATCGACAGCTTCGTTTTTATTCTTTATTCTATTTCTTTTTTTTTAAGGGGGATTAAACAACAAAACCATTTCGCTTTTGGATCAGGCCGCCCCCCGGCCCTACCTGCACCCTGCCCCACTCCTCCCCGCGCGACGCAGCGCTGCCCTCCTTGCTTTATTTCCTCCTTCCCCCGCGGCGGGTTTGCTCCGCTCAGCCCACCTCACACAGCTCCCCCCCCCATCTGCTGGCTCAGGGCACGAAGCTCAGCGCCGTTTTATTGTCGCTAACCAAGCACAGAGGTCTGGCCGGCGCGCTGCGGGGAGGCGCCGGGCGAGCGAGGGATGCAACAGAGAGCTTTGCAGCAGCTGAGCGCGGCCGAGAGCCGGCCAACATCACGTCGCTACGGTCAGAAGCGAGGGAGGGAGGTGATGGCAGAGGATGAGCATCAGTACGGAACCCCCCGGCCCCGGCCCCCACGTGAGGGCACCCGGCCCGGCCCGCGGTACGCCTTCCCGTAGGGCGCAGCCTGGGCCGGGGCCCCCCAGCCGTGCCCGGCTCCTGCCCCACTGGAACCGGCCGTCCCCGCCCCCAGCTCGTTGTAGGTCTGAATTTTGGCCTCCGGGTGCACCAGGGTGTTGTTGCTCCCCTCGGCTTTGCTGAAGGATTGCCCGACCGAGTGCAGCGCCACGGGGACTCTGGTGAAGCGGAGGTCCTGGTCCCCTGGGAACTGGACAGAGCCCATGCCCTGGTAGCTGCTCGTCTCCCCGAGGTGGCTCACGGAGCCCAAAAAGGTCCTGCTTTTCCCCAGAGTTTGGGCAGAGGGTTCCAGCAGCGTCTGGCCAGAGTTCAGCTCCTCGGCCCCGAATCCCCCATCGGAGCCCTCGGTGCTGTAAGTCCTGGTCGAGTGGGACCTGCCGTAGTCAGCGGGGCGGGCGGGCTGGAGCTCGGCGTGGCTCAGCGGCTCCTCTTGCTGGGAAAAGAGCTGCAGCAGAGCTGCTGTCACGGCCGGGTTCAGCTCCGAGGCTGCACTGGAGAGGTCCGCTTCGGAGAGAGGCGGCGGCGGCGGTCCGGGGGGCTCAGGGGGCCTCTTCTCTGGTGGGAGAACGCGAGGAGGACACGCTGTGGAAGGGTTACTCCTTTTAAACAACAGCTTAACAACCACGCGAGCAGACATCAATACATTTCTACCAAGTAAAACGAAAAGCAAACAGCCCTGCCGAGCCCATCCGCTCTCCAGGAAGCGCTGGGAAAAGAGGCGGAGAATTCTGAAAGCTGCCATTGGGTGTGAGCTCACAGCTCACGTCCATCAACGTTCTCCCCGCACTCACCCCAGTCCCCCACGCTCCCAAGCGCTCAGCAACAGCTGTCCTAACACATGGGCACCCGCAGAGGGAATTCCTGCTCCTGGATCAAAGGCTAACGGGGAGGCAGCCAGATGCAGAGCCGCACGGAGCGGCTCCTGGAAAGCAGAGGGACCCCGGCCGCGCTGCCCGGCACCGCCTGCGTGCCACCGCGCGCCCTGCGGGAGGCTGCGAGGCAAGCAGCAGCCCCGGCCCCCAGTGCCACCGCTGACCGCAGCCCTGCTGAGCCCCCAGCCACGATGCGGCCCCTCTCCGCTCGTGGGGGCCTTGCTGGTTTCATGACCTCGTTAAAACACAGTCCAAAAACCTCAACCCACACCTTTCTGCAGCGTAACGACTGCCCTGCAGCACGCGGACCAGCCCCCCGCATCGCCCTCCCCACAGCAGACCTGAAGCAACAAGAACTCCTACTTCTAGAGGATCCCCCTCCTATCACAACAAGAGCATCCCCGCCAGCTCACAAAGCAGCTCGGTTACGGTGCAAAGAGCTGAGAGCAGAGCTGGGGCGTTCCCTGCTCGGGCAGCGCCACGGGGTGACCCCTCGTGCACCAACCGTGCTCACAAAACCAGCCCTGACCCACAGAGCAACACCACTGCACTGCTTTGGTCTCACCCACAGCAAAGGCACCGCCACGGGGCAATGAGGTGACTGCTGGCGATGATGCGAGGCCACCAACACCTTGTTTGAATCAGATCCTCAAATCATGTGCAAAAGTGGTTATTAAAAAGGTCAAACTTTATTGTGAAAACCAGTAGTCTTCCAGGACCACCCCTCCACCCGTATCCATCAGTCCACTTTAAAACTAGATTGTATTTAAATCCAGAAAACAATCTTCAGGTAATTTTAAAGCCAAGCTGGTCTGGGGACAGCGCAGCATTTGAAATAATTATAAACAGAGAACAACGGTATTTCATTGCGTCTGCTCTACAGTAACCTAATTATATTCCAGTACTAGGGCAAAAAAAAGAAGGAAAAAAGGAAAAAAAAAAAGCACAATCACAACTGGCTCGTGGTGGGCGGGTGTTGAAGGCACGAGAACACAGCACGTTCAGCTACATTGCAGAGTTGTGTATCGGGCCAAAAGAGGCTCCCTGGAGGGTCTGAGACACTCAGGAGGCGCTTCTACAATTTGGTGAGGTCGTCACAGGATGTTGCTAATAATTCAAAAAATCAACAAGAAGAAAAAGAAGACATGGAGACATTTACACTCACCTCTGGAAACGGAATCCACGAGCTCGCTGCTCCTTTGGGGCAGGTCTTTAAGCATGCCTAACTTGCTCCACAACAACCAGCTGCCTCAGCTTCCAAAGCCGCACAACTGCAGCGCTCACGTGTCAGCCCTATGCACGCTGAACCTGGGTAGCTGGGCACCCAACTGCCACCATCCCTCCCTCGCAGGGCTCTCCAGTATTTTGCTTCTCGTGTTCCTTACTACCTTTCTTTTTTTTTTCCTTGATTGAGTAATGGGGGGAAAAAAGCTTTGGGACGAGTAAGACGGGGAGATCTGCATAACTGCACTGTGCAAGAAGCCTGCCGGGTGTGGAAGCCCTGACCACATCCTAACACCCGGCACTTTCTTCCTCCCATCCTCACCCCATGCCCCACTCCAGCAGCCTCCCCCCGACACAGCTCTCAGATGTCTCAGCTCCTCCTGGTCACAGCTGAACCACAGGCACTCGTATGGCAGCTTGACTTTTTCAACCAGGTGGATGGCATTTGAGACGCACACGCAGTGCTCACGGTTATTTACCTGTGCTTTCCTCCTGATGCACTGTAGGGGTTTTTCTCAGCCCCCTCTGCTCGCTGCTCTTCTCCCCGTTGCTCTCCTCCAGGGTCAGGACAGGCTCCTGGCTCTTCATCAGCTGACTGAGCAGAACGGCCAGCACGTTCTGCATGTCTCCCTGAGCACCAGCTGCTTCTGGAGTCACCTGCTCCTCCGGTGGCTGGGCCTCCGTGGGTGGCTCTTCTATGGCTTCCTCTGCTGCTGCTGCTGCCGCCTGAGACTCCTGCTGCTGAGTTGTGGCTTCTGTCAGAGCGTTGATGGACTGGTTGAGAGCCTCCAGCTGTTGCTGCATCTCTGGGTTAGAGTGTACGTTTAACAGCTGGGCCATCTGCGGGACACTCAGATCAGTCTGGCTCTGCAGCAAGTTCAGTAGAACAGCTAGTTCACTCTGATTCAGCTGCTGGGTGATTTCTCCAAGGCCTGCTGGAAACACAAGAAACATCACAGAAAGGTCAGAGAATGCTGCATCTGACCAGTGTGCAATCATGACACCGCAAACCCCTCTTTTCCGTGGGCCTGGGGAAGGCATGCAGGCTGCAGAAGGATTCCAAGACAGTTTGCTCAGCTTTGCCCCCTCCAGCCTGCCATCAGATCTGAACAGCACTGCAGCAGCACCCCGTGGCACTGCTCACACACTGCACTCACCCAAGGCCACGGTTCAGTACTGCTCTGCTAGCAGCAGAGGGAAGCTTTGTCACTGCCCCCCCGATCTGCCACCAACAGAACCGCACACAGCTGCTCGTTCAGACCAGCACAGCTGAACCAGACCTGCCCCTGACAGAGGGCATCCCAAGGATCACACTGCTGAGCAGCTACACCAGTCAGGGCAGCAGGCTCGGGGACGTGACCGAAAGCCTTTAGCTCACCTCACAGTAATCAAAGCAGCACTCCCTCCTGCACTAGAAGTCATGCTCCCAGGACAGACCCCGTTTGGGATGGAAGAAGGGTGTGTTCCACCAGTGCAGCAAAAAAAATAGGTCATGCAGAAAGCAATTCCTCTCTGAAAGCTGGCCTGGGATCAGGAGGCTGTCCTGACCTTCGAGCAGCCAGGTCAGCCTAAAACTCAATCTTTACATGGTGTCACCTCCCCTCTGCACCATGCTGGACCAGAGCCTGCTGGGTGACAAGGACGACCCTTCACATTGGTTGACCCTGCAAGTCAGACTCCTTAGCAAGCAAGGTGCACAGGTTTGGTTTTAGAAGCTTCAAATGAAGCTCCCCTTACTGGTAGGCAACTAATATTGTTCCTCTGACTGTCTGTTAATCCAACCAGAGCCTTCTGTCCACCTGCCACGTTTCACTGAACACATGGATTGTGCATTCCCTGGAGCAAGAACTGCCTTCTTTGCTACTCGTCTGCAGAACATTTGACACAAAGGAATCTTCAGCCCTATCTGGTACTGTGCAAGGCTTCTGGAGAACAATCAGCACGGGCTGGAGAGCTTTGGATATCTCCACATTCCCAAGAATCAAAATACCTCCCCTCCAACTATTCTGGGACACCAGAATGTTGAATGTGGTTTTGGCAGCAGTGCACAAGCAAGTCCTTATGACCAAATGATCTCT
The DNA here is from genome assembly GCA_016647715.1 of Pavo muticus. NCBI lineage: Eukaryota > Metazoa > Chordata > Aves > Galliformes > Phasianidae > Pavo > Pavo muticus. The sequence continues at coordinate 220,762 of JACDJE010000233.1, read as the reverse complement.
TCAGTAAGGAACAGCGTGCAATAACATCCACTTTCACCCATCAGTCACTGGTCTTTTCTCCTCACCTTAATATATTTGGCCAATAGGATCAAATTTCAGCCCATGTGCACATTGTTTAGATGGCTGTTCCCACCAGCCTGTTATCTACTGCCTCACTGGTCAAAGAGACTCAGGGATTCCTTGAATTATTCTCTAAGAAAGCATGCATGGGAACCAATAACAACTTCTGAAGACCAGACAGAATGCTCTGCAGCCAACAAAAAAGTCAGAACAGAACGATTCTGGAGCGCCCTGCCTGTACAAGCAGAGGTCAAAGAATCAGATTGCCTTGAAAGAGAGATGTGAGCATCCCACACCCACCACAGCACGGAGACAGCACAAGGGTAACATCAAGAGGAGCCTTTTGCAGGCCAGACAAGGCACTGACCTACTGCATCTCCAGCACCAGCCTCTGTTTTGAGCTGGGCAGGCTGTGGGTGCACAGGACTGCTGTTGTTTTTGACAGTGTCTGTGCTTGTAACAGAGGTAGTTTCTTTCCGAGAAACTTTAGATAACGGGGGCTCCTCCACTGCAATCCCACTCTGCCGCTGCCGCCGCCGCTTCTTGCTCCACAGCTCATGGCAGTCCTGCCAGTGGGGAAGGCTGCAAGAGAACAAGGCTTAGCAGGTAAACAACAGCACCGAAAACAGATTTGAAGACAACTGAAAATCATTAGTGAGGTCGTTCCTCTAAATGCAGCCACACTACTGAACCCAGAAGGGCTGAGTGCTGGAATGCCAGGGAAGGCAGCCCAATCGCACATGAATCATGCAGTCTGCACTGCAGTCTCACTCCTGAATGGACTGGGTTTGCTACATACACCTCCTCCCACCCCCAAGCAAACGTACACACAGCTCTGAGAGCCTGGTGGCTTGAGGAAAGCAGCTGCCTTAATAACCCCGAAGGAAATGGGAATCTCAAAAGCTGCTGCTATACTTGCATGCAAATAAGCTAGAGCAGAGTTTTATAGCCTGACTGAGGTGGGAGAAAAGAGCTGCCAGCAGTGGCTCTTGAGCAGTGTTGCACTCTTCTAGCCAATTAACAAGCAGCATCATCATCAAGGCTGGCCCATCCTCCGTGGCACAGAGGACAGGGATTTGCTGCATGCTATTCCCATATCTTCCAACAGTTCTGGAGCACCTTACAAGCAAACAACAGCACAGGAGCACTTTGCTGAGCCATCTGACCAATCCAGGGGCTGAGTCAAGAATCAAATCCAGAAATCATAACTCAATTCCAACCAAGAAGGCAAGACCAAGCCAGTGGCTCCTTCCTGAAGTTCAGAGCCCACCACAGTGAACGATGCCAGCTGGAACTTACTCTGGAGGTGCCATTTTGCTGAGGTCAACATCCTTAAGGAAGTCACTCTGCAGGGCCTGCTCTGCTGTGCAGCGCTTGCCAGGGTCCAAGGTCAGCATGTGGTCCAGCAGGTCGAGAGCAGATGAAGGAATGCTGTGCAGAGAGTGGAAAACATGGCTGAGCTAAGGGGTAGTTCTGAACAGAGCAGTAACAGGCTTTCATAGAGCCACCTCGCGCTCAAGAGGAATAAATTTGGACTGCACAAATATCTGAGTGATGCACAGCCCAAAGACATCATCAGAACAAGCAACAGACATGCAGTATTTTTAGTCTGATGTTTCCTCATTTACAAAGAGCAACTTTTCCACGAATCCCACAAGAGAATCCCACAATTATACTCTCCCCCCAGGGAGCACATCTCTGAAGTGAGGCAGCCTCAGCACCATGAGAATGCCATACTGTCAAGTGTGCTCTCCATGCGCAGACTGACAAGGCCAGACCCCCACTAGGAGCGTCCCACGTGTGCAGAGGCAGGGAATCCCTCCAGAAGGCAGATGAGACAGCTAATGCACAGCGAGCCCACCCCAGCCTTCCACACATGGAGAAAGCCCCTCATGGTGGGGGCTGCCTGAGGGCAGAAGGTAAGGATGGGAAGCATTGCTTCATTCTGCCAGGCAGACCAGAGCCAAAGGGCAGGTCTGTCACACAGTGCAGCAGAAGGCCGTAACCCCACACAGCTGCTCGTCCTCTCCACTATGGAAACTCACAAGGAGAACTCCTCACGCAGGCGCCTTCGGTATTGCTTCTTGGGTTTCATAGTGTTGAAGTAGGGCAACTTGATGACATCGGGCCACACTGCTGGGCAGGGGCTCCCACAGAGCCGGCTGAGAACCAGAAAGGCAGAGCATGATCAGCAGTGAAACAGGGAGAAGAGTCACCGGCTCAAGTGAAGACACTGCCTTTCTAAGCAACTTGGAGGAGCAGCAGCCCAGGTCTGGGCATGCTTACAGTAAGGATTAGATAAACCTCAAGTTAAAAAGGAAGAGGAAAAATGCTCACCTGAGCTTATAAGCTATCCATCAAACTGAATTTTCAGTGTGAGATGTAATTTAGGGCCATGATTTCTGCACTCAACTAGGTGCAGATTCTACTGAAGGTGCACACGTTAGCAGCCACACACTGGGGTGGCACAGACACCTAGATGCTCAACTACTCACGTGTGCAGTTACAGTCATTTACTGGCCCTATTTTGCAGGCAGATTAGAGAAAGAGGGCTTTTATAATACAGCAACTATGTGCATGAGCAGTTACTGCAGTACCTATTTCTCATAGGCATGCATGTGCAATGCTTTACCTGATTAATTCAAGCTGAGCCAGTTCCAGATTGGCTTGAAAAATAGGCTTCTTTGTAAACAGTTCCCCGAGGATACAGCTGGAAAGAGGAAAAGCAAGAGGTCACGACAGAAAGCCCTGGGGACGGTCGTGTGAACACTGCAGCATTTCTGTTCGGAAGCAGATCTGCCCAAGGAGAGTTATTTGCATCAGGGCTTGTAGTTGAGAACTGACAAACTAACCTATGTGTACAGTCACCAGTTCTACGCAGCTGGGAAATAACACCAGCCTGGTTAACGTGTCACAGGCTTCACACTTTAACTCTTTGCAGGGAAAGCAGGATGTGTGAACACCACGGCAAGAGAAACAGGCAGGCGTCTCATTTTCTTCCAGATTCAGCCCACTTATCTTCCCAACTTCACTGTCAAAATTTGGGGGATATTTGCTGGCCCAAATGCCCTCAGCTGTCAGCAGTGTGCTGCTGGTCATCGCCAGGCACAGCATACAGCCTTGCACACATTTGTGCAGCTGTAAGGGAAAGAGAAGAGACAGGGGACAGCTCTGACTCAGCCAGTCCTTAACATCTACCCTCAGGCCTTCTGGCAGGAATGACAAGCGGTGCCAAAGATAGCTGCAGACTGATACAGACACCTGTCTGCTGGAGCTGGGCTAACCCCACTCATTTGGCACAGGATACTGAGCAGCGACTGGACTTCACAGCCAGAATTTCCAGCAGTAATGGGGAGGGCCTGACTTTCACTTCTTTGCTGTTTGTGTACGAAGCCCTAGCAGAGGTCTGTCACCCTTCCTGATCTCAATGGCAAGTCAGCAGCAAAGGCCAGCTGGTTCTGTTTTTAAAGAGGAAGAACAGACAGTTTTATCTTCCCTTTCATATCGACTTCTATGACAATACAACAAATAGTCTTATTCCAGGAGCTCTCACTAGGTTTAGCTTTAGCTAGGTGACAGCCACTGCTGGCTTACAGCACGGGAATACCCTTAAAACGTTTAGCTGGAACAGATACAGCTTCAGAGATCAGCACAAGTCAAAAGCTACCTCCCCTTGCAACCCGTGTGCACGAGGTTCCCAGCCCTGCCATGACTGAAGATGGAAGCCAGGCACTTACCCACAGCTCCACACATCTATGGCTGGCGTGTAACGCTCCTCACCTAGCAGCAGTTCTGGAGGTCGATACCACAAAGTAATGACTTTATTTGTGTATGGACGGCTGGAAGGGAACATCCAAATGGAAATTGGCATCAAACCCCACAAAGAGTGACCATTAATTCCTCCACGCCCCGTGCCTCACCTCTCCTCCGAGCTGTAGAGTCGGGCAAGTCCAAAATCTGCAAGTTTGATCTGCCCACTGAAAGACAAAAACAGCCACTGGTTTGAACTGCAGCTGGGCTCACATTCTGCAGGCAGTAAAAGGTAAGGAAATCAATCCCTCAGTACAACAGAAAGGCCTAAATGAGCAGCAGTGACTTTTGGCTACATTAGATCCTATGTAGTGCTTCAAAGACATGAAATGTGGTACTTCAGCCTCATCTCCATCAGCCATCCCAACAGATCAGCGTCCCAGAGAAACCTCTTCAGAAGGATAGCCAGACACGTGGATGCAATTACATGCAGGATTATTCTCACAAGCTTTTCTTAGGGTTACCAGATAGCATCTTGATAATTAACAGAAATTAATAATTGTAAAGCACCGTGATGAACCACGTTACTGCCAAAGCCTGCTATCCAAACAAGGGGGAACTCACGGAGATCTGCTGGCCTTAACCCTCACTGGTTTCCCTGCACTTCCAATATCAGTATTTTTGCCAAAACGCCATGGAGACCACGGGCACAAAGAGACCCATTTAATTTAAGCTAACACAAAAGCTAGCAGAGCCTCATGTGGACAGACTGCTACCACCAGCAGGCTCCACAGAAGGCAGCCAGGGCTGCCCCTTTGTGTCAGGAGCTGCGCTCCCAGCCAACAGCAGCACCCAGGAAACCCACCACTAAATTATCTGTCACTCCACTGGTGGAAACACACAAGGCTGTGTTTCTGTGGTGCACAGACAGCTCTTATTACTGAGCATAACTCCAGGTGAAGACAACAAGTGGGCACTCTCAGCTGAACCCAGGGGAGAGCCGGGAGGGAAGTCCATCCCTGCCAGGTTACCTGTTGTTCAGTAAGATGTTGGAGCACTTGATATCCCGATGAAGGAAATTCTTTTTGTGACAGTAATCCAGACCTTCCATTAACTGTTTCATGAAAGACTTGATATGGTCCTCTGAGAAATGTACCAAGCCAGATTCTAGCAGCCCCATTAGGTCGTGGTCCATGTACTCAAATACAAGGTAAAAGGCACCTGGAATAATGCAGGAAGAAATAATTAAGATGAGAAAGGAGAGATCAAGGAAGAAGAGGAACGAAAGCACATTCAGTTTGTTGAAACACTTTTGTGTGCTGTTCAGTGTGTCCTGTTGATGTATTTCCTTTTTAATGCACATAGGGCTTACAGTGCATCCTACAGATGCTTCTCACGGCAACTGCTTTTCTGACCCCACAGGAAGAAATGCAACGTGCCCTTTTAAACCTGCATCTACCTCTGCGTGGTGAAAACCCACGTTAACCAGAATCCATCCTTTGCTGGGAGGTCAAATCCAGAGGCCAAACGTGCTGGAACCACACATCAAGGAGGAACACAACAACAAATCTACGCGCACAGAAGGACTTCTAGTTTCACATTCACAAACAAATGAAGTTGCATCACCTTTCTGGCTAATTGAAAGCACGCCCTGCAGCAAATGCCTACCTTTGTCCTTTTTGAAATCCAGTGCATCCTGTTTGTCCGTGACGATCTCCTTCATGTTCACCACGCTGCGGTGGATCAGCTGCCGGAGGATTTTGATCTCGCGGATGGCTGTGATGGGGAAGCCCTCCTTCTCATTGTCCAGTCGCACCTTCTTGAGAGCTACCAGTTCACCTGCCAGACAAACCAGTGTCAGAGCTCCTGCACGCATCACGGCCAGCAGCTCGGAGGGTTCCCAGCAGGAAGTAACTATGGACACGGTCAGCATCCACTAAGGAACAACAGAGCTGCTTCGGTTACGCTCGGCTCCTTTGTGTTAACACCACCCTGACTGAAGTCACCAGGCCAGCAACTCGAGCCAGATGACACCAGAGCTCCTCCTAGTTTGCTTCAGTGGAAAATCAGACAGGTGAACTGAAATTACCCCAGACAGCTCCAGCCCTTTTTACAAGCTCTGCTACAATAAAACTCAACAAGAGCACATTTAAACAGCAGGGCCTCAGTTGGCACCTGTGGCTGCAGCCAAGCTGTGCATGCTGGGTACGCAGCTTCACAAGCACAGAGGGCAGCTGGATGCTCATTTAACAGCATGTCACAGCCTCTTTTACCCCTTTTGAAAGCACACTACATAAATATCCATTCTAGCACTGGAGCCACTTCAAGTTCTACAGGGATTCATCACTCCCTGGCACCACCACTGGAGTGCTCTGTGCACACCCACGGCAACGAGGCCTTGGAGAAGTGGGGTCAACCTGAAGCCACGTGGCACCTTTACCTGTGTCCTTGTCCTTGGCTTTGTACACCTGCCCATACGTCCCTTCTCCAATAATCCCAATGATGTCAAACTTGTCCACGCAGCGCTTCCCCCAGTCGCTCTCTGTCTGCCTCCTTTCCCCATACCGAGGACAACAGATTCTGAAAGAAGCAAGAGGGGACAGTCAGACACCCACCTGTTACAGCCCCACGGCCTCCACCTCCCCCACAGCCCCTCACACTCCTCCATCTGATGGTTTTGGGCAGTATCCTAATAAATAAATGCCGAATTGGCCCTCGCACCCATGCAGGTAACTGCACAGATCTCTACAAAGGCCTCATGATGTGCTTTAATTCCATGCTTCTATTGTGAATAACCTCCTCCTAGAAGCACCAGGAGCTTCGTGCAGGGATACTCATCAGGAAGTTTCTTTGGTGTAAAGGCCACAGTTGGATCAAAAGACTGAGCCAGCTTCAGGGTGGATGTGGCTGAGTATCAGAACGTGGCACGCTGCACCTGCCTCCACCACTGCAAGGATCAGGGGGAGGGACAAGAGCCTGCCACAGCTTCAGTAACAGCCTGCACTGCCACCTCCATTTCTACCCTTCTTACCAGACAGGTGTGCTGCTCATTCTAAAACAGATGGCAAGCAGCCTTCAGCTTCATGGTCCAAACACAAAACCACCCACAAGAAATAAGATATCGTCCAAAAACAGGACTCTGAACTTCATTTTTCCACGCTGCATTTCTCTCAGTGGAGACAGCACCCCCCAGCCTGAGGACAGAAGAACTGCAATGAAATGGAACTGAGCCTGGCTGAGGATTTATAAGCGCACATTAAGTGTTCTTTCCATCCAACAAGCAGTGGGGAGAGCTGGCAAAGCAGCTGTCAGACTCAATTCCAGAAGTGAGTGCTCCTTCAAGAGCTCCATCTCCACACAGAGCACAGACATGCAGTCAGCTCCTGGAGTTACAGCGTGGACCACAGCACTACCTTACAGCTTTGAGTCCTGCTCTGCACCACAGAGCAGCACAAACAGGAGATCCAGAGTAGAGACTTGGCCTTCTTTCTTTGAGGTTGTTCATGCCTTTCTCCCATCTGAGTTTGTGCTGTTCTTGGTTTTGCCCAGAGAGGCTGTGGATGCCCTGTCCGTCCCTGGAGGTGTTCAAGGCCAGGTTGGATGGGGCCCTGGGCAGCCTGGGCTGGTTCAATGGGGAGGCTGGTGGCCCTGCCTGGCAGGGGGGTTGGAGATTCGTGACCCTCGAGGTCCCTCCCAACCCAGGCCATCCTGTGATTTAGAAACCTCGACTGACAGCAGCGTGAAGAAACAGAAAACCCAAGAGAAGCTGAAGAAAGAATGTCAGCCTTACTTTGGTCTCTTTTTGAAGGGTTGCTGAGGTGGTGTGGCTGCCTTTGGTTCCGGGGAGTCAGGAGGAGACGGATCCCCTCCGGGGAGCTCCGGAGGGAGCGGGAGGTCCGTGAGTAAATGCCGTGGTCTCTGCTCTCTGTCCTTCTTCACAGGTTTTGGAGGAAGAATCTCCTTTGGACTAAACTCCGAAAAGTTGACACAACACAGAAATCAGACCAGAGGCAATAAGCAAACAAAACCCTACAGCGGGACAAAGGCTCTCTATTTGAGGGCACGAACTGAGGGCAATTAGCACAGTGAGATTAGAAAACAGTCTTACATCTTACAGTAATCAGTCAGGAAAGCGTTACATGGGAATGCACCACCAGAGCAGAACACGCTGCCCTGCAAGCAGCACCTGCTCAGACAACCATAACTAAAGCCCTCCGAAAGTCACTTAGCTTCTTAGCAGGGACTGGAGCAGGGCTCTAACTTGTGCATATTACTGAGATCAGAACTCAATCTTTTTAAATTAAATTATGGATGGCATCAGAAGCTCAGTTTAGACAGGCAGGAATCTCAACAGCAGAGCCTAATTTCTCTCTCATGTTTGCTTGCAGCAGGAAGAATTCCTAGGCCTGAGCAGCCAGGAATTCTCCTATATGTAAATCCCAGCACAGAAGAATGAAGCAATACAAACAATTCCAAGGCTTGTTTTCTGGGCAGCCAGCAGGAGGTTCGCTGTGTGTCAGCATCAGCATCTCATGCTCATCAGCACTGAGATCTCCACATAACAACATCTGGAAGCAGGTCGTTCCTCTGATTTCCCTAGCAGACACTGCCAAATTCACCTGAAAATCTCTTGTGAAATATGGTTAAGATGCAAGCAAGACAAAGCAAGATACAGCCCAGGCACTGTGCTCTGACATCTGAGACGGAATGGGGAGCAACCTTATCCTGCTGCTGCAGAAGTCACCGCTCAGCTGAACGAGGCACACTCACAGCTCTGCAGGAAAACCTTCACTGTGGACGCTGCTGTGGGCAGTACAAGCCCTGGAAGCAGCAGGAGAGCTGCATGCCCTGACCCTCAGTCCCCACTGCCTGGGAGCCTCAGTGTGTGGGATGGCACTGACAGGGCACTGCAAGGCACAGCAAACCTGAGGAGCTCCTTCAGAGCAGCCCTGCTGCCCAGCTCTTAACAGACCATAAGCTCACAGTAACAAACAAGCAGCTACCTGGCTTCATGTTTATCCACTTCTACACCATTTGCTTCTGATACGACTTATCTTACAGCATGTGCTACACTCGAGCCCTTTGACTCTGACAAGAAAGAAAAGCTGCAGTCTTCTCCCAATGCAGAAAGATGAATCTCTCCAGAACACTTCCTGGGAAGGGCTGCTGGGGCTGCAGCACCAACACCCACAACACCCACAGCTCCTGGGCTTCCCTCCTCCTCCAACACCCAGCACATCCTGCACACACTGCTACCTTTGAGCACTTTACAGCCGCTTCGTTATCTCCCATTAGTGGTCATTAGAGCTTTAATTACCGCCAGAACATTTGGACTTCTCACCAGGATTTCTTCAAAGTGAGGAAGCCAAACAGACACTTCAGAGCTGCCCAAGCATAAGGATGCTAGACATGAGTGCCAACAGCCTGACACGGACACACAGCCACCATCTCCTGTCTTCCATGCTCCAGAACACCAAGAACACAACCAGGCTGTATTTCTGTGTTAGCACTGTGAAGGCAGCCAGGTGCTCCTAAGAAACCTATGCAAGCAAATGGATTTTTCAGTGCAACATCAAACGTGTGACACTGACAGCACTTGGTTCTAAGCGGGGCTGCCTCCTCCTGCTGCCACGCTTCCTGCAAGGGGGAGCCACCCATGGCACAGCTCAGCTGCTGGGCAGCCCCACACTGCACAGCAGGTCTTGGCTGGCAGCTTGGCAAGCATCAGGAAAGGGTTGAGGAGTCCCTAAGGTGTGCTTGTACTTCAGAGCCTGCTCCCAAATCCCACACTTCTCATGGCCCAGCGTTCCGGGCTCAGCACGTATAAACAGCCTGTTAGTAAAAGATCTGTTCATAAGTACAAAGTCAGTGATTAAGAGTGAGTTCTGTAACGGCCAGTGCCACACACAGCTACCACTCAGCAGATGATGTGGGAATTCCCATCCTTTCATGGGGAAAGAGTGGGAAAGGATCCCCATCCTTCCATGGGGAAAAGGTCCCTGTATCCGCTCACTGTTTAACAGCCAGTGGTGCATCATCCACTAAAAAAGCAGAGCAAGTTTCTTCAGACAGGTTCATCTTAGAAGCTACAGCCAGCCAAAATCCAGAGCAGCAAGAGATACAATTACAGGCCAGGATGAAGTCTGCACGTTCTGATTAGAAGTGATAGGAGAAAGGGTTTCCTTCCACCTCCAGCTTACACTGCGATGCCACTACCCGTGCAGGATGCAATAGAGATAGAGGGCACACTGCATGTAGGAGAGGGACGGGCATCAGTCACAGCTGCAAACACTACAGCCACAACTTCACACCTGCTCACCTCCTGAGATCAGCTCTTGGACACACAGATACAATTTCAGACAAAGAAGTTGAAGCTGGTGCAGTTTTACTCCTCCATTTCCAAACAGACAATGCCTAAAATACTCACTGCTTAATCCAAACTTAAGCTGAACCTGTGCCTTTTATTCTTCAACATGTGGGCACGGCCTGCACAGCCCATGAGTTTGGACCAGAAATAGCTCTAAACCATACTCCTGTGTTGGAATTGTTAAGGTCTTTTCTGTTACTGAAGTACAGGTTTGGGGCAAATTAAATTAAAAAGCATTTTGTGCAAATGGCTGCAACACAACGGGGTCCTTAATTAATTCAGGGTCCTTAATTCAGGGCTCTTAATTACTATGATAAATAAAACCAAAGCAATGTGGAATTTTTACCAGCTAGCATTAAGAGCAGCCAACCCTCCCTTCCAACCACCCCCGCAGGATGACAGGAGTCTCCACCAAGAGCTGACAAGCCAAAGCCAGGAGCAGCCATGCAACAGGACAGTCTTCAAAGCACTCTGCAGGACAAGCCAGCAACCACCAAACCAACCACCAGAACCTGCCTGCTTGTGACCCTGTGCCCGTAAACACGGACAGGCCCCCCTGTGTGACCTTACCTATCCAAGTCATCTTCCCCAACTAAAATAGGGGGGAGTGGAAGCGGAGGCAACGTTGAAGTTTTCAGGTGTGGGATAGCAGCCGTCACAGACGCTTGTGTTTTTGTAGCCACTTGCACAGAGGACTGGGAGTTCACCTGAGAGGATAAAGTAGACGTCCTTGGGTGGGCAGATGACGACAAAGACGTTGGGACTGAAGGAGGGACCTGAACGGGGGTCTGCTGGGATGGAGGCAAAGGCGGAACAGCAGGCGACGGAGGCAGAGGTGGCAGCGGTGGAGTCGGAGGCGGCGGCGTGGTGGTGGGCAGAGGTGGAGGAGGTGATTTGATGGAGGGCAGCGGGGGTGGGAGCTCCTTCTCTGCTGCGTCTGTCTCCTTTGGAGATCGAGGGTCCTCCGTCACTGCTACAGGCTTCGAGTCCTTTGTTCCCAGCTGTTTCGAATCCCTAACTGCAGCAGGATGTTTCCTTTCCGAGTTCTCCTCCGCCTTGGCTTTCGTTGCCTCTGCAGGTGCTTTGCTCTCCGCGTGCGAGCACAGCAAATTCACTAACTCCGTATCCGAAGATGATTTTTCAGATCTAACAGTTTTGATGACCTTTTTAGACTCCGTTCCAGGCTCCTTCAGTTCAGCTAAGCTGTTCTCCTTTTTGGATAGGAAAACAGGGGAGCCCTTTGCCTCCTTCCCATCCACCTTCGCAGCCGCCGCCGCTGCCGCCGCCCGCTCCTTCTTCTTCCTGCTGAGCTCTGCCCCCAGGCTGGAGTTCAGGGGCAGCCTTGTGGGTGATATGCTGGAATGGCGGCTGCGGGACCCGGACCTCTGCTTTTTGCTGTGAGATGATGACGAGTGCCTCGAATATCCCGGGCTTCGGCTTCGGGACTTCACAGACTTCCTGCGAGCAGAAGAGGAGAAATGAAACAGAACATCTCTCAATCTCTGAGCTGCTCTCTACGAAACGCCACAGACCCGCTGCTGGGCAGCTCCGCTCAGCCAGGCCGTCACACCTACCGGGAGGGAACAAAGACAGCAGGGCCAGACTGCTGAGCAGAGCAGCGTGAGCTCCAGGTCAGCACCCACCTGCAGCCACAGCAGTAGGGCAAAGGAGGGAGGAAGACGGGGCAGGTCTGCAGGCAGAGATGAGATCACGGCTGCACGCACCAAGCAGAGGACCGCAGTCGGGATCTCGAGCTGGCAGTTTACAAACCTTCCATAGTAATTATGTGCAGCTTTAGAGGAAACAAGAGATAAAATATGGCTGCCCCCACGGGAACGCTGCCTCAGGAAACGTCTCACTTCAAGCTCATTCTTCCCCTGCTTCTTTTAGTTACCAGCATCAGAACTTACATTTGCATACTGTGATTCAGGAAGGTAAAACGAATGCTAAAAAAAGACCTTAATTCTGTTTGAGGTATGTTCAGAGGGTCCCAGTCTTCACCTCCAACAGAGGGGCTCTCCATTGGTACATCTGCACAGAGAAAACCCCGCTGAAACCCTGTGCTGTGACAGCAGGAACAAGCAGGGAACACCTGGCAGCGCTGGGTGCCTGCAGCGCGCTGGGGGCTGATGGAGGAACAGAATTAAAACCACAACGGAACTGGAAAGTGTTGGTTCCAGTGCATGCCCTCAGTCACCATTGGACAGGGCTGCCTATTCTGCCTAGGGAGGAACCGGAGAAGTTGTGTTAGCTGACAAAAAGTGAGAGAAGAGTTTCTCTTACAGCACTCACAGCATCCGATAGAAGTACGCTCCAAGGTGACTTTTATCCCACGGCTAATTACTGGGAGCACACCTAGCTCTGACAGGGCAGGAGCTCCGAGCCCCAGCAGCAGGCATCTCACCCCCCATGAAGCACCAGCCCAAACCTCCAGTCGCTGTGCTCAGAGAGCAGCCCCTGCAGGCAGGCCTTGCTCTGAGGTGCTGCCTCAGGATCATGGCTTTTCCCAAGGTTTCTGCTTGATGAATTAACTGCTGGGCACAGCCTGCTGCATGGATAGCAGCTCGCCAGCAAAGCTGCCAGGAGCTGAAAATGCCACTGTGTTTTCACTATGCCCAGAGACATGTGCAGGCTAAGGAAGACATCCCCAATGGATCCTGGAAGGATGTAGCTTACTACAAGCACAAATAGTTTTGGGATTAGCATTCCCTATTGCAGCTCTTTTGGATTTAAGGCTCACCAGCACTCACTTCCCTGTGCCTCCCACGCCTACCGGTTACACCAATTCACCTCCTTGCAGAGCCACATTCTGAAACAGCACACAAAGTAAGTTTCTGCATCAGCACTCAGTTACTGCCACGGTGTTAGGAAGGAACGCAGCCACCTGCAGGGCCACCAGCAGGAAGGGTGAAGCCAGCAGGGCTGTGCACAGCCCCAGCTCCAGCACACAGCCCTCGCTGCTCCACCTGCAGCCTGCCCACCTCTTGCCCTAGCAGCCTCCACTTGCAGGCACCACTTGCCCTCCTTCTCTTCCACCCTACATGCAGATAAAGGTGCCCTGGAGTTAAAGGGCACCTTGCGGTCTCTTGGGCACTGGAAATCAGAGACACAAGGAACTGACCACGATGGCTGTGAATCAGCATAAGGTTGTCAATGATGATGAATCCTTTAGAAATCTGATTCAATCAGAAAGTTGGAACAGGCTTTGGAGGAGGGCACACTGGAACCCCCCCCAGATCTCACACTGCAAGGAAGACCACAGTTAGCAGCTGTCAGTGCTGGAGCCCCCACATCCATGTCTACATATCCCTCACTGCACAAGCTCCCAGGGACACCTGCAGACAGCACTGCTGCCAGCCATGGCAGAGAGCTGCGGGCAGCGGTCGCCAGGAGGTCAGACGGCACAGCCATGCTCTCATGGCTCAAGAAAGAAGCTCAAACAAAGGCTGTTATTCCTGCATGCCCAACAACCCCAAGCCACGCAGAGGCTGCTGCCCCACAGACCCATGGCTGCAGCACGTGTGCACACTTGGCTGCTATACTTAGCAAGAGCACAACCCACCTTCAGCAAGCTGAACGACTCCGGAGGCACGGCAAACCACATCTGCTGTTTTCCCTGCTGACCAAATCATCCCTGTTTTCTCCTAAATTGAAAGCGAGTTGTTTTGCATAGCCATTTGAAATGCAAACATTCTGTATTCTTTCCAACCAGCACAGCACTTTGATTCAGTTTCCTAACACTGTAGATTGGACACGGAGATTAAAGACACCACAGAACGCGCTAAGACAAACTAAAACAACTCGTATTTTCAGCCAGCAGAGATCATGCAGTGCCCCAGAAAAGCCTGCCTTACCTCCTTTGAAGGACTTAAGCCACAGTCAGGTGTTCACTGCATGAGTGTGCCAGTTCGAGGTGCTTCCCCTCCCAAACCACTGCTGCCCTCCACAGGGAGGGCGGTCAGCGCCGGCTGCTCGGGGCACTCAGCTCCTCTATCAGCCAACCAAAGCCAACCCCAGAGGTGCTGGGAAGGGAGCTCAGCTGATCTCTGCCTCCAGGTGAGCTCCTGAGCAGCCTTGGAGGGTGGCAGCAGGGAGCATCTGTGACTTCTGGCACAGACATCTGACCATAAACTTACACCAACTGCTTCAGCACAGGGGCTGCGAGCTCAACTAAGCAAAACCAACGTGTGAATTACAACTGACCACTTGCCTAACATATGGAAACCACGCTCCAATCCCTCTGTCCTTCTACTAGGATTCACTTCAGAAGAGTATTTTCTGGAGGTGTGATACGTCAGTTTTCACTCTGCTTCACGAGGATGCACCACACAGAGAGGTATCAGCTCAGGAAGGGTTGCAGGCTACCAACTGAATCACAGAGCCAAAGAACTCGACAAGCCAAGCGTAAACAGTAAGCAACCTTTGGAATCTGGTTTGGTTGGGGGTTCCAAGCATTTCGTCAGTGAATCAAAGATACCTGGAAAGGTTTCTTGTGTGAGTATGCGAGCACAGAGGAGCAGCACAGAGTGCTTCAGAGTTGTTCCCATAATTAAGATCAGGAGAAGATAACAGCTTGATTTCTCAAGGCAGATGCAACCAGCCATTTACTGAAAGAGCAAGCTTTGGGCTGGAAGTGCTACAGAACAGCCTGGGGACAGAACCTCTCATACAACCTCAGTTCCCAGGTGGGTTTCCTCCTGCATAGGACTGACAACACACAACCATACCTGCTGGTTTTACTCTTCCAAAAGCATTAGCAAAGAGCCTCCAAGAGCCGTGTCACCACAGCAGAAAGGACTGAGGGGAGGGAAAAGAGATGCTGAGGACTATCCCTCATTACCTCTGAGATTTAAGACAGGGCCAGGATGACTCCTGCTTCAAAAAAATCATAGGAGGAGAGGTAGGCTTTACTTAACAGCTTCTGGGAAGCCAGAAGCAGAACATCTCCCCCAGTGAGGACAAAGGCTGCAATTTGACTGCCCCATGGACAACAAAATTCCTCAAGGGAAGAGCCTGAAGAGTAAAGGCTCAACTCAAACAACCCCAAGCAATTGGGAGCCACTGCTCACAAGCACATCCTGGAGCAGCCTCCTCAGGCACAGCTCATATTTGGAGCAGGGGATGCAGCACAGTGCAGAGCAGTTCTATAGTTATTACGTTCCAGGTCACATCTTAATTGCCATGGAGCTACAACCAAAGCTCTGCAGCACCCATGGTGACAACAGGAAGCTCACTTAACAGAATCCGAAGCTAGAAGGAAGAAACAACATTAGACCACGTATTTGTGTACGTAACAGGAAGATTAATGAGCATCTGAAATAAAACAGAGTTAACACCGCCTTCAAATAACAGTTTCCTTCTGTAGTAAGATTACTGTCTAAAGAAAGACAAAATGCAGATGATTTCTACCTGCTTTTCCAGAATGCCCCAATTTCAGAAGGGAAAGCAGGAACTCTAGTACTGAGGAAAGAAAGTTTAGGCTGAAAAGATGGAGTCTATATGTGGTCATCTAACTCAGGGAGAGAGAAAAAGAAAGAAAGTCAGTTCAGAAGGAGCAAAACACACAAAACACAGACAGCCCTCCTGAAGAGCGTGATCGGATTTCCATGTGCAGCAAACAGATGAAGGGTTCCAGCAGAGGTGAACACATTCCTCCCATTGAGCTGCACAGCAGCGAGGAGCATCCGGGCCCTGTGCTGCACAGAGCTCCCCCCTGCCAGGGGGCCACCTCCAGAGGTGAGCGTAACTCAATCCCCGGGGCTCGCTCTGTCCCTGGCCACTGCTGTGAGCCAACATGGATGCTGCTCAGTGCCAGCCAGGAGGTGTTTCCTCAAGTGTGAACACCACTCTGCAGGAAACAGCAACGAACCTGCCCAGAGCAATTGCACACCGAGCGCCGTGCTTCCAAATCATGGCGCTGCTCCAGAGCAGGCCCAATCCAGATGCAGAGGAGGGTTAACACCCAGCCACCCCAAGGCATCCTCTCTCCCACCCCCTCCCCCACTCCCCAGGATGAAGAAGTCACCGTGGAGAGCACACACCTGGCTATGGGGCTTCGGCTCATGGAGCGCTTGGCAGCAAAAGGGCTGCTGGAGCGCCTTCGGCCGTAGGGACTCGGTGAGCGCCCGCTGTACGATCCGCTCCCCCTCTCGTAGCTCGAGGAGCGCCTCCTGTTGTAGGGGCTTATGGACCTCTGCCTCCGGCTGTAGGGACTGGGAGACCGTGTGTTGGACTGGTAGGCCACGGGTTCCTTGTAGGGTGGGCTGATGGACTGCCGGCGCGACGAGCTGCCGGGGCTCTTCCTGTAGGGATCGTAGTTACTGGACGTGTGCGAGCGGGGCGGGCTGAGGTCGTACTCCTGGACGTAGGAGGCTCCAGAAGGGCTGTCATCCAATTTCGGGCTGTCCAACCATTTTCTGTGGGGACTTCTGGATTTCCGTTTCGGACTGTCAACGGTTTTATAACTTTTGGGAGCATCCCTTTTGCGATGGCTTTTACTGCGCTCTTTGTGGCTGGACTTGAGCTCCCGATCCTTCCTGGACTTCTCCTTGTGCGCTTTGGCTGAGCGGGACTCCTTGTTGCTGCTCTTTGAGGACAGCGCCTTCGGGTGCTCCTCGCTTTCAAGCAGTCTCTTGGAGGATCCCGATACCCTGTCCTTGGTAGACCCGGACCTGCTGGAGGCCTCCAGGCTCTTTTCCAACTTCCTCTCTTTCTCTGCCTGTTTGCTCTTCATCAGCTCACGGATGCGTTTGTGCTGGTGGTGCCGGTGCTTCTGCGTCCTTTCGCTCCTATCTGCTTTCCTCTCCTCGTTCTCCCTCCTGTCCAACTTGAGGGCCACATCATCCGAGAAGGTGTCCGAATCCGAACTGATGTCATCGTACTCCACCAGCGGTTTGATCACAGCTCCCAGAGGTGCCGCCGTCTCCTGGGCCGCCAACGGTGACTCCTTGGAGTGCCGGGATTTGTGCCTCTTGTGCCTGGAAGCCACCCGGTGCCTCTCCTTGCTGTTGGAGCTGCCCGGCGCGTGCTGCGAGGCCCCCCCGCCGCCCCCATCCTTCTTGCCCCCATGTCTCTCCGGGTTTGGCATTCCTCCTCCACTGTGCTCGGACAGGGGGAGGGGGGGGCACTCCTCCAAAACCCCCGAACTTCAAACTCCCTCAGCGCCCTCTGTTCGCACCATTCACCGCCCCCCTGCCGCCGGCACCCCCTGCTGCATGGGGAGCGGGGCGGAGAGCGCGGGGCGGAAGGGAAGAACAGGGAGGGGGGGGAGCGGAACCGGGAGGGGCGGGGAAGGGCACCGGGCCTCAGCGCCTCATCCGAGTGGCCCAGGCCCGGAGGGCAGCGCCGCCGCAGGGGGAGCCCCGGGAAGGCGGGACCTGGGCCCACGATCCCTCCCCTCCCGTCCTGTCCTGTCCCCTCCCGCCCTGTCCCCACCCTCAGCACCGGGCCCCACCGCGCGGCCCTAGGCCCCGCCGCCCCGGCCCGGCCCGGCCCCAGCGCCCCCCGCTCACTTCCCAAAGCGAAACGGCTCCGCGGCCAAGGGGGGCACCCGCCAAGTCTCGCGAGATAACGGCTGCTTCTCGCGAGAGTCAACCTGAGCCCTCCCCCGCGAGATTTCAAGCGGTGAGAAGAGGAAAGGCGGAGAGGAGTGCGCGCGCGCACTGTTGTCTCGCGAGAACTGCGAACGAACTTTACTCTGGCACGGGGGGCGGACAAAGCCCCACCCCTTCCGTACAGACGGCTCTTTATCGAGGCACGCGCGCTCCGCCCCTCCGCGCCAATCGGCATTCGGAAGGTGATTCGAGCGGGGGGGCGGGGCGTTCTGCTCAGGTCCCGCCCCTCGCCAGACCTTCCCGCCTCTCAGCCATGGCTCCCTACCTCTCGCGAGACATAGAAGTTCTCGCGAGAAGTGGGAACGCCGCGCGCTCGGCGCAGCCGCGGCCGGAGGGATGGCGGCGGGCGCCGCCGTGTGAGGCCGGAGCGGAGCGGTCCGGCCGCGGCTTTCCCCTTCCCTTTCTGTTTCTCGAGGCGATCCCGGCGCTGCGGCTCCGCCGCGGGCCGCCCCTCCCCTCCCCGCGGCATGAAGGCGGTGCCGGGAGGCGCTGAGGGTGAGTGCCGCCTGGCGGGGCGCGGCCGCCGGGGCTGCGCTGTGAGGAGGCGTAGGGAGGGCCCGGCCTCGGGTTGGGGGGGTTTCCCCACCTCGGGAGGCAGCGAGTCGGCTGCAGCCCGCGCTGTGCGTGGCTGTGGGGCTCTCTCCGGAGGGGGCGGAGCGGCAGGCCGGGCTGCTGTGATCCTGTGTGGGTGCAGAACGAGAGGGCCGGGAGTGCGGGGCTGCATAGAGCGATGTCAGCCCGTGACAGCCGGCAGGAGCTGCAGCTCTCTGCACGAAACCACCGCGTACGTTGTGCTGAGTCCCCCATTCTGGCGGCCCGTCGCCAGCAGAGCTCGGACAGGTGCACCCAAAGCGACCTCCCCCAGCCTGCGTTTTGTGACAGAGCTGAGAGAAGAGTCCAAAAGCGTTTAATAAACGTTTGGTTATTTCTTATGCTTCGTTTGTTGGGGTCAGCATGAAGTCCACGACATCTGTGTGCATCACTAAACAAACCCTTCAGGCTCTGCAGGTGAAGGCTTGCAGGGTCGTTTGCTGTGGCAGTTATGCTGCCATAGGCTCGTGTTTGCCTTGGAGCCAGGAATACCTGCAACACTTTACGTTGGTGGTGGTGGCTGCTGTTTGCTGTTTGGGTTTTGGTCATATGCAACTGTAGAAAAAATTCTTGGCAAAAAAGGGGGAAAAAGCATTGAAATCACGTTCCTCTGTGTGCGTATTGCCAGGAAAATGAACTCTTTCCCCATGGGACTTTTGTAGTTGATCTGTCCAACACCAGTGTTTTGCCCTGTGTCCCACCTCCTCTTTCATCGGGGAGATACCTTCCATAGCAGTGGAACTTTCTGAAGTATACCAGAATGAGTTTGTAGAGCCCCACACCGTATGGATGGGAATCTGGGGGGCATGGCAGGCGTTTGTCAGGGCTGAGTGGGTCCCGGGTTGGTAGGGCTGTGCAGTCAGCTCACATTCTCTTTTTTTCTGCATTTTCCTTGTGGTTTGTCTGACAGAGGCAGAGAAGCTGAATAAGATGAGTTCTCTCTTAGAAAGACTTCACGCGAAGTACAACCAAAACAGACCTTGGACAGAAACCATGAAGCTGGTCCGTCAAGTCATGGTGAGAGGCGCTGGGATGTGAGCAGGGGGGCTCTGGAGTTTCCTTTTCAGTGATGCTCAAAACTCAGTGTTGGCTCAGCCAGATGGGGCTTTGAAATGCTGGCCTTGGCGAGGGTAGAAAGGAGTGGGAGGTAGGGCAGAGCATCATGAAAGGCTGCTGTATGTGTTGTGGTGTTAAAAGTTAGCCTCTCTTTATTTCTCTGACTCCTCTCATACAACTCCTAGCTTATACTGGTGAAGAAGTAGTTACAGCCTGGTCTTTCACGTGAGCAAGTTGCTTTAAAAAGAAGTAAATCAATTCCAGACCTTTGTTACCTGCTGCCAGTATGGATATGATTCTGGCACAGGAATCAAAATGAGGATGTAATTTTGGGATGAAATCTAATCTGCCTTTAATTACCTGAATAAACCTCACTCGACTGAAGGAAAATTGCAGTAATTTTCTCTCATGGAGTGAAACTTTAGAAGACCATTTTTCTTCCTTCTGACATAGGAAAAGCGAGTTGTGATGAACTCTGGGGGGCACCAACATCTGGTGAGCTGCTTGGAGACCTTGCAAAAAGCATTAAAAGGTTGGTACATCCTGTGCCTGCACTTAGGAAGTGCTTAACAGTGATAGACTGTGGAATGCTCTGTGTTAGAGCAACCTGCAGGGTTACTGCTTGCACAGCTCGCTGTGTTGTGGTGCTCACAGTTACAGAAGCACGCTCATTTCTTGTGAATCATTATCAGTCAGGACTGCCTGTGTTATGTTTATCCTTATTGCCCATACCCGAATTCCACTTGTGGATGAAAATCCACTCTTTACTTCTGAGGATGTTTGTTATTCTGTGTGCAGAATCCTTCTTCTTTTTGAGTATGGAGTGGGAGTGAGTAAGTAGTTGGGATTCTTTTAATGCTGATTCCTGGAGGGATGTTCAGTCGTTTCACTCAGGCTTGTTTTTGCTTCCTTTGCCCAGTGTCTTCTCTGCCTGCCATGACTGATCGCTTGGAGTCCATAGCCAGACAAAACAGGTGAGGCTTCTCCTCTGTTTTCCAGCAGAGGCATTTCCTGTTTCTCTGCACACATCGTAATCTCACTGCTGGTTTGACTGTTTCTCGTGTGCATCTCATAGCAGTTTTTGTTTTGTTTTGTATGTAAGCCTTGGATCTCACCTTAGTGCAAATGGCACTGAATGTTACATCACTTCAGACATGTTCTATGTGGAAGTCCAGTTAGATCCTACAGGGCTGCTGTGTGATGTCAAGGTGGCTCACCATGGAGAAAACCCTGTGGTACGTAATACTGAGAAAGGCAAGAAAAATACCTTTGTTTTTGGATCTGCAGTTTTGCTTCCCTTTTGCTTGAGCCAAAAAAATGGAGTATATTGAACATTCCACCAAACCTAATGTTGAAACTTTGCTGCTTGTTCTGGTGGAAGATCAAAGCTCCCATGCAGTAATCTGTTCTGTGCTTCTGTGTTTATCTGTGCAAGGAGCATCTTACTGCTGGTCTCTTCTTCTCTGAGCAGCATCACAACTGGAAACATCTGAGGAAGTTCTGGGTGTGTTTCTGGAAGGTTCTGGAAGAACAGGGAAATTATCTTACAAAACTTAGGTCTATGAATGGAAAATACTAACATGTGAAGTGTTGTGGTTAAGGTCTGTAAGAAAATGGCTTTACTTCCCTCCTCCGTAGGTGTAGGAGTTTGAATTTGCAGTTCTCATTGGTGTAGCTGCTCTTCTGAAATCAGGCTGCTTGTAATACCTGTTATAAAATCACAGGCTTTCAACCTGAGGCTTCTGTCCTCAAAGCTTGTTCCAAATTAGTGGTTGAAGAAGAAATAGCATTGCTATTGTCCTGAAGGGGGTCGACAGGCAGAACTAGAACAGCAGTGTGTGGTTGTGAGCATTTGGTTGCTTCTCATCCAGAGCTGATGCTCACAGATTTCACTGTCCTGATATTTTACAGCTGCTGTGCTGCACAAAGGCTGAAACTGATGCACTGGACATTGATTTTGCTGTGTGTTCTTTCCTTTTCAGAGCTGTCCGGAGCTGGTGCAACATCTGAGGTGAGCAACAAGAGCTGCTGCCTGTTCTGATTCTGATCTGATGCTGTTCTGTGCTTGGAAGCACAAAACATTTCTTAGCTGTTCTCTCCCCACAGTCCCTCCCTTTCTCCAGGAGATCTTCTGGCTTTGGTTCAGGTGTTTCTCATCCTGACTGCTGTGTGTGATACCTGGGGGTCACAGCACAGAGTCATTAAAGCTGGATCGTTTAAGGAACGCAGCATTGAGCTTTCATATGGCAAAAATCTATTCTGAAGTGATTTAGTATTTGTGTTAGTGTAACTTTAAGAAACAAAGCTTTATCTGCAGCAGATCTGAATTCATGTTGCTTTTTGTCCCTTTTACTTTCAGAGAGAAAAATTTTGATGAGTTTTCTAAGCATCTGAGGGGGCTCGTGAACCTGTACAAGTTGCCAGGGGACAAGTAAGTCTAGAATATGCAGTGTGTTTCTTTACATCCACATATATAGAAGTGAACAAGCCTTCAAGCTTGTAGCTGTGTGTGTAACTTTTCCCTCTTCCTGCTGCTCCTTGGCCCTGCTGACTCCATCACTGTGCCATGCCTGGTGCACAGTGGGTGAGGAGTGTTGAGCTCCCAGTGGGGGTTCAAACTGAAAAGCTGAAATTTCAGAGTGCTTTGTCTATGGAAGGTGCTGCAGCTTCTCAGCAGCACTTCTGGGAGTTCCATTTGTTTGTACAGTTCCTTTACATTTTTCTTATGGTTTCTTTTTTTCTCCTTATTTTACTCCCAGCAAACTCAAAACTAAAATGTACTTGGCTCTTCAGTCCTTGGAGCTGGATCTCTCAAAAATGGCAGGGATGTATTGGTAAGCACGTTGGTGTTGCTGTGATTTGCTGCTTGTTTTTTGGTGGTGGCTGATTGTTAATCATGCCAAGCTCTGTGTGTCCATCGAGTCATACCAATGCCAGCATATTGTGACACTACTGCTAAAAGGCACGATGCTGAAGCTTAAGAAGGACTGTGCTAGCAGAGGAGAGTGATAAAGAGAGACTGAAGCCATTGCTCAGAGCTTTCTGGAATTTACCAGCATCCTTTTTAACTACAGAATTCAACTGAAAAGGTCTAGAAGGCCAAAAAAATATTCATAGCTAGATGGACTAGTGATAACCAGTGTTTTGCAGTCAGAAATGGAGCTGCGCTTCCTCATCTCTTACTGCTGTAGGATCAGGAGTTGAACCATCTGTGCTGTAGCAGTAAGAAGTGGCTTCTGCTTTCATGTAGCTGTGTGAAGTTGAAGATAGGTGGCTGAGCAGTGTAGATATTAAGACCTTCAGACTTCCATCAGCACACGAGTTGTGGCTTCAGGTGTGGTTTTGGCTCGTTACAAACTGCTGATGGCCTCTCTTGCAGGCAAGCCACCAACGCAAACCCACTGGACAAGATTCTTCATGGCAGTGTTGGCTATCTCACCCCGAGGAGTGGAGGTATCTTTGATTTACACTTAAAAAAGGACAGAAAGGATGATTTTGGTCAGGGTTCCCTTCGTTAGCATTAACTGATGGTTGTAATGAAAAATGCTAATCAGAGAGGGGTGAGGTGGTGGAGTATTTGTAAGTCCCACCTGATCCTGGAAGCTGTTTCTCCTTTACAAAGCCATGCAGAGCAGTGCTGTGGCAGTTGGCCATGTCTGGTCTTTGACAGCTCTTTCAAGGTGCTCTAGAAGCTCTGCAGCACGTGCTGAGATACAGTGCATATGTTATGTGCTTGCAGGGGTTAATAGTGATTGGGTTCGGGTACATCATCCAGATGCTTGTTCATAAGCCTCTCTCCTTCAGGTCTCCTTATGAATCTCAAGTATTACGTCTCACCCTACGATTTATTTGAAGATGGCACTGGAGCCCCTGTTATTTTGCATGAGAGCAATGGTAGGTCACTCATCAGAGCCGCTGCAGACTACTCTGCTACGTGGAGAAAGTGATGTATTTCCACTTGGGGTAATTCATTAAGCTTTGTTTTTTCCCTCAGCTTACTTTGTTCTTTGTTTCTTGCCTTGTCTTACAGTCCCTCGGTCTTTGGGTATGAATGTGTCAGTGACAGTGGAGGGAACCATGGCGATGTACAAACTTCCCATTGCGCCTCTGATTATGGGTTCTCATCCAGTGGACAGCAAAGGGTGAGCAAAGGGCCTGGCAGCCAGGCCTGTCTCAGTCCCAACCTTCAGCCTTCTTTTGAAGTTAGGATGGGGAGATGACTGTGTGGTACTGCAGCATTCTATGAAGCTGAGAAATGTGTGTTTTAAGCACCTGGTGTACTTCTGAAGAGCATCTTTTACTTTTTAAGAGAGTGTAACAATCTGCTTGTATTTGAGAGAAGGGTAAATTGCAAGTCTGGCATAGCAGGAGCCAGAGTTGTGCCCTGCATCTAATAAGGCCTTGTATTAACTCAATATTCCAGAACTCCATCTTTCTCATCAATCACCAGTGCCAACAGCGTGGACTTACCAGCTTGCTTCTTCTTGAAATTCCCACGTCCCATTCCAGTGTCTCGAGCTTTCATTCAGAAACTTCAGAGCTGCACAGGTGAGCTGCAGATCTGTGAGGCAGACACCCCCTAGCTTTTCATTAATAAACTGCTGCTGTTTTGTAAAGTGTGCCATAAAAGTTACTTAAGGTTTTGAGCTCTGTTTTCTGTAAGAACCTGCTAAGCTTCCTTTCCTAGGCAGCAACTCCTCTGGCCCATCACCCCTTTCCAGCTCCCAGCTGCTATTTTTCTTTGCCATTTTTTTCCAGGTATTCCACTGTTTGACACAGCACCAACGTTTGTACCCCTGTATGAGTTGATCACGCAGTTTGAGTTGTCTAAGGAGGCTGATCCCATCCCTTTAAACCACAATATGCGCTTCTATGCAGTAAGTACCTTGTTACAGTCAGGGTGCTGTGCTTGTTGATGAGCAGAGGGGGGGTTTCATTTGTTTCAGGCACCCTTCAAGCAGGATGAAGGAAACTGTTACAGCATTTATTCATAGTTAAAGGCTGTGCTATCCAGTCATTAGAATTCTGGTACATTTTCTGCCAGAAAGGTGGCTTGGCATCACTTGATTCTGGAGACTGCACTTTCCTTCCTAGCTGTTCTATTGCCTTGCACTCAGTACTAGCTGGAATAAAGCAGAAATTGTTTATCAGGCTCTTCCAGGACAGCAGCACTGCTACTTTCTGAACAAGGATGCTCCTCTCCCAGATGGAAGAAGCCTTCAAGGAACACTGATTAGCAAAATCGCCTTCCAGCACCCCGGACGGGTTCCTCTCATCCTCAACCTGATCAGACACCAAGTGGCATACAACACACTGATTGGCAGCTGTGTCAAGAGAACAGTTTTAAAAGAAGGTGGGTGCTGCAACAAGTGGGATGTACCGTGCAAATAATAAAGAACCCTGGGTTTTTCCTTTTCTTTTTTTCCCCTTTTCTGTTGAAGTGTATTGAGCCAGTACCTCTGGTTCATCTCCTGTGTTCTCTGATTTAATGGTTCCTCTGTCTTTCAGATTCTCCTGGGATCCTGCAGTTTGAAGTTTGTCCTCTCTCAGACTCCTGTTTCAGTGTATCCTTTCAGCATCCTGTGAATGACTCCCTGGTGTGTGGTAAGAGCATAATGCGTTTAAAGGAAGGACGTCAGTATTTTCCTCCACTGTAACCAGAGGTTTGATTTCTTCTAAATGCCTTCTCTCTTTCAGTGGTAATGGATGTGCAAGACTCTACTCACGTGAACTGTAAGCTATACAAAGGGCTATCTGATGCTCTGATCTGTACAGATGATTTCATTGCCAAAGTTGTTCAGAGGTAAGCTGGATATTTCTGTTCCATCATTTGGTGTTGCTTTGAGTGTTGTTTGTAAGCCAGTATGCAGTAACTAGCAATTACAGTCATATGTAAGTACTTTTGGTGGCATCACACCCAGTTTTTCATACTACAGAAAGCTCAACTTTGAGGGGCAGAACTGGCAGTGCAGAATCAGGCTGCAAAAGTAATGTAGCAGCAGCTAAAATCAGTGGCTGGACAGCTAAGAATGGATAGTTTTCCAGGATTCCTGTGTAGTGATCAGCACGGTTGGTCGCTATCTGGAGCATTTTCCCAAGGAGTGTCATTATCCCCATCTCAGAGCAGTGAGATGCGGGATCAGTGGCTGGACCTGCTGCTCTCTTGTGCCCCATAGCCTTACTGCTTGCCTCGGGTGTGATGAAGTCATTAAAACTAGTTCAGCAGACGTTGCTGTGAGGCAGCAGGGTGCATGCTAAGCCCTTTGTTTTGTGTCTTGCAGATGTATGTCCATTCCTGTGACCATGAGAGCAATTCGTAGGAAAGCAGAAACGATTCAGGCAGATACACCAGCCTTGTCCCTCATTGCAGAGACAGTAGAAGATATGGTGAAGAAAAACCTTCCCCCAGCCAGCAGCCCAGGGTATGGCATGACCACAGGCAGCAACCCAATGAGTGGTACCACTACCCCAACCAACACGTTTCCTGGGGGGCCCATCACTACTTTGTTTAACATGAGCATAAGCATGAAAGAGAGGCATGACTCGGTGGGCCACGGGGAGGACTTCAGCAAAGTGTCTCAGAACCCAATTCTCACTAGTTTGTTACAGATCACAGGGAATGTGGGGTCTGCCATTGGCTCAAGTCCTACCCCTCCCCATCACACACCGCCGCCATTATCCTCACCAGCAGGCAACACCAAGAACCACCCCATGCTCATGAACCTTCTTAAAGAGAATCCTGCTCAGGATTTCTCCACTCTGTATGGGAGCAGCCCTCTCGAAAGGCAGAACTCTTCCTCTGGCTCTCCCAGAATGGAAATGGGCCCCGGGGGGAGCAAGCAAAAGAAAAAAAAGTCCCGCATGCCTGCCGACAAGCCCAAGCATCAGACTGAGGATGATTTCCAGAGGGAGCTCTTTTCAATGGATGTTGACTCCCAGAATCCCATTTTTGATGTCAACATGACTGCGGATACCCTGGACACCCCTCATATTACTCCAGCGCCCAGTCAGTGCAGCACTCCTCCTACTACATACCCACAGCCTATACCTCACTCGCAGCCCAGTATTCAGAGAATGGTTCGGCTTTCTAGTTCGGACAGCATTGGAGCCGACGTTACCGATATCCTTTCAGATATAGCAGAGGAGGCTTCCAAGCTGCCCGCCACTAACGAGGACTGCCCGCCCATTGGCACTCCCGTGAGAGACTCCTCTAGTTCAGGACATTCACAGAGTGCCCTCTTTGACCCAGACGTTTTTCAGACGAACAATAGCGAGAACCCATACACGGATCCAGCAGACCTGATAGCAGATGCTGCCGTGAGCCCCAACAGTGATTCTTCAAACCATTTTTTTCCAGACGGGGTAGATTTCAATCCCGACTTGCTGAACAGTCAGAGCCAAAGCGGCTTTGCAGAGGAGTACTTTGACGAGAGTAGTCAGAGCGGGGACACTGATGATTTCAAGGGCTACGCATCCCAGGCTCTGAGTACTTTGGGAGTACAAGTGTTGGGGGGCGACGGGGGGGAGAATAAATTTAAGGGGAGCAATCCGTCTGATACGGTAGATTTTAGCATTATTGCAGCTGCAAGCAAAGCTCTGGGGTCCTCTGACATCATGGAGCATCACAGCGGAGGTCAGAGCCCCTTACTGAACGCAGGGGATTTAGGGAAAGAAAAGTCCCAGAAGCGGGTAAAAGAAGGCAATGGTTCAGGAAGTAACATGGCGGGTTCTGGAATTGATGGGAAGCCAGGGAAGCGCAGCCGGACGCCCTCGAGTGACGGCAAAAGTAAAGAGAAACTTCCGAAGCGGAAGAAGCAGGAGACAGACGGGAAGTCCCCGTCCCACAGCTCGTCCAACAGGCCTTTCACACCGCCAGCAAGCACTGGTGGGTCCAAATCTCCTGGGAGTTCAGGCAGATCTCAGACTCCTCCTGGTGTAGCTACGCCTCCTATTCCTAAAATCACGATCCAGATCCCAAAAGGAACCGTGACCGTTGGCAAACCGTCTTCTCATGGCCAGTATACAAGCAGTGGCTCTGTCACCTCCTCCAGCAGCAAAAGCCATCATAGCCATTCTTCTTCCTCCTCCTCTTCTTCCTCTTCTTCAACCTCAGGCAAAATTAAAAGCAGCAAATCAGAAGGATCTTCTGGCTCGAAGATGAGCAGCAGCCTCTACTCAAGCCAGGGTGGGTCGAGTTCAGGTCCGTCCAAAAGCTCCGCTCAGTCAGTGGGAAAACCCGGATCCTCCCCCATCACCAAACACGGCCTCAGCAGTGGCTCTGGAAGTACCAAGATGAAACCTCAAGGAAAGCCATCGTCTCTTATGAACCCTTCCATGAGTAAACCAAACATCTCTCCATCTCATTCCAGACCCTCGGGAGGTTCTGACAAGCTTGCTTCTCCCATGAAACCTGTTCCAGGTACTCCCCCATCATCGAAGGCAAAGTCTCCTATCAGTTCAGGTTCTGGAGGCTCTCATATGTCTGGGACCGGGTCAAGCTCGAGTATGAAATCATCTTCAGGAATGGGATCCTCTGGGTCTATGTCACAGAAGCCACCTCCATCATCAAATTCTTCCACGGCATCTTCATCTTCCTTTTCATCCAGCGGGTCTTCCATGTCTTCATCTCAAAACCAGCATGGAAGTTCCAAAGGCAAGTCTCCTAGCAGAAATAAGAAGCCATCTCTGACTGCAGTCATAGACAAACTGAAACACGGGGTTGTCACTAGCGGGCCTGGTGGAGATGACCCGATGGATGGACAAATGGGGCCGAGTTCCAATTCCTCAAGCCATACTATGTCCTCCAAACACAACATGTCTGGGGGTGAGTTCCAGGGCAAACGAGAGAAGAGCGACAAAGAGAAATCTAAGGTCTCTGTTTCTGGAGGATCCGTTGACTCTTCCAAGAAGACTTCAGATTCCAAAAATGTTGGAAGCACTGGAGTGGCCAAAATTATCATCAGCAAGCATGATGGTGGTTCCCCTAGTATTAAAGCCAAAGTAACTCTGCAGAAACCCGGGGAAGGAGGCGGGGACAGCTTAAGGCCTCAGATGGCTTCTTCCAAAAGCTATGGATCCCCTCTAATCAGTGGATCTACTCCAAAACACGAACGCTGCTCTCCCAGCCACAGTAAGTCTCCAGCATACACTCCCCAGAACATAGACAGCGAGAGCGAGTCGGGCTCTTCCATCGCAGAGAAGTCCTATCAGAACAGCCCCAGCTCCGACGATGGCATCAGGCCGTTGCCTGAATACAGCTCAGAAAAACACAAGAAGCACAAAAAAGAGAAGAAAAAAGTGAAGGACAAAGACCGGGACAGAGATCGGGATCGGGATAAGGACAGAGACAAGAAGAAATCTCACAGCATGAAGCCGGAGAGCTGGTCTAAATCCCCCATTTCAGCTGACCAGTCCCTCTCCATGGCCAGCAGCGCTATCCTTTCTGCAGAGCGGCCGTCCCGGCCCAGCCCTGAGTTTCTGATTGGGGAGGAAGATGATGATCTGATGGACGTGGCCCTAATTGGCAATTAATTTTCTCAGCGTCTGTGGAAGATGAGCTGTATGCAGCACCTGCGGGTTCTAGGGATGGAAAGAAAGGAGCCACTGGCTGCAAGCCTGCCACACTGATCTTTATGAGGTGTGTGTTAAGAGAAAAAGAGTATTTCCAAGGATCTCCAAAGACTACACAGAATATGTGAGTGCCAGCAGCTCATTCTGCGAGCCGGGTTCCTGACTGTGGCCTTCATCCTACGGACACTTACACTCATTCTTAATTTATAAGTATTAATAGGCCCATTAGATGTAATGGGTATGAAGCTAAGTGTGTGTGTAAGTGTGGCAGCACATCGAAGCGATGCAGCAGAGGCAGGCTGTTGTGGGAGGATCGGGGTTCCTCTGCCCCTCTTCCCACTCAGACAAAGTTGCTTTTGCTTTTAGGAAGTTTTAAGCTCATTATTTTAGGGTACGTTTTAGGGCTGGGTTTTATTCCTTTTGAAAGGGTGGTTGGCAGAAAAAGAAGAAGTGCTTTTTAGTGATTTCTCTGGCATTTCTTCACGCAGTGCCTGATTCAGGGCGGCGCTGAGGAACTTCGTCTTCCTCCAGCGTGTGCTGCAGGGTCAGGCTCTGTTCAGATGGACATCAGCGTTTTTATTCCAGGTCAAAGTGATGGAAGAGTGCTGTCTGATTTGTTACCTCCCTTCGTTTTAGTTATTTATTTATGTCCATAGCTGAATGCTGCTTGTCTTCATGCGACCTTTGTTTTAATGGTGTGACAGAGTCCAAAGGGCCGTGGGGCTTTGGATGGAGGCTGTGGATTTGGGGAGCTCTGCACAGTGCAGCTTTGGTGAAGTTGGTGAAATTCTGGCATGCGTTGGAGCAAATCTAAATTAATGAGATTGCTGCCTTAATTGGAGTTTTGCTTCCTTGTAAACCGAGCAAACAACTTCCCCAGAACCCACTGAGCTGTGTTGGTAAAGAGAGAGGCTGTGAGCCATGCACATCTCAGCCTTGCAGGCACCTCCAGCTGTGCTTTATCCGCACCCAGTGCTTCCCTTGGTGTTGATGGAGCAGCTGGGGTGTGTTCATGGCTAACAGCGGGCCGTGTCTCCATCTCTGATGTGAAGCACTTAAGGGTTCTCTGGTGTCCCTTCTCTCTCTGGAGGCGTCAGCCCAGCAGTGTGAGTCACTCCTGTCCTCGTGGTTGCACTGACATTGCTGGAAAAACAGACCCTAGCTGGTTCATCTGGGTGCTGATTGCAGCAGCGGTGATTTCCTTCAATGATGGATTTTCCCCTTTTGGCTGGAATTAAGAGCGTGACTCAGGTGTCCTCTGTGGTCTTACCTTGTGGTCCCTGAAAGGAAAAGAGACACAGGAGAGGGGTTTATTTTTAAAAGCAGTTAAATCGAACGTGCTGAGGAAGAAACCAAGTGTTGTGTGAGCATATCCGAGTGCTGTGCTGGACAAATCCTGCTCCCATTGGATTTTGCCTGTGATTCCTGGAGGCCGGGGTTCCACCCGTGGGAATGAGATGACGCTTCCCTTTTGTGGATGGCCTGTCAAGGATTTACATTTCTCCCAAAGCACAGAGCTCTGCAGTTCTGCTGGCAGCATCACCGTGGAATTCCAGTCATGGAATACCACCCCAGTGATATTCCGGGCAAGCAGTTTCTTTACTGGCTCATTCAAAGCCATAGCGAGGCAGATGCCTTTCAGTAAGGTGGCAATTATTCAGTTGATTGTAGGGCTTTCCCACCTGTTCCTCCTGCCTTCAGCTTCATTCCCAGGTTCCTGTAGGATGCAGGAGCCAAGAATTTCTCCAACCCCCCCCAGACTGGAGAGCCGTTCCGCAGCTCCCCCTCCCACCTTCCTGTGCTGAGATGATAAAAAAAAAGCAGTAATTAAACGTGGAGCCAATGATGTTATCTTACACAGCATCAGAATCGTGTGACTGAGGGCTGTCCTGAAGAGGATGTCAGAAATTCAGCACCTGGTGACTCTCTTGAGCCCCTGCTACAGCGGCCGCCTCTGGAAGCGATGCCTGCGTGGCTCAGTGGGCTGACAGCTGCTTGAGTTCTGCCCCTCATCTTTAAACCGCTTTGTTTTTGATGCCCTTTGGTCCCTTCTGGGCTGTGTGGAGACAAAGGAAGTGCTCTTAAAAGTCGAATCGGGGCCGGGGGCTCCACA
Source organism: Pavo muticus (assembly GCA_016647715.1). Classification (NCBI taxonomy): domain Eukaryota; kingdom Metazoa; phylum Chordata; class Aves; order Galliformes; family Phasianidae; genus Pavo; species Pavo muticus. The sequence goes on along the minus strand of JACDJE010000233.1, from coordinate 189,642 downwards.
GGACGGTTTGCTGGACTTGATTGGAGTCGTGGTTTACCAACCTGAAAAGTTCAAAGGAAACGCCATTCAGCTGCATCGTTCCTACAGCAGCGCGGGTGAAACCAACCAGCTGAACGCGTTTCCTTCTCCACTTGCCCTAGACCAAAGTTCAACGTTCACAATTCAGCATCTCCTGCGTGAGGTGGGTGCTCTGACACCCCCACAGACAGACACAAGGAGCAATGCCTCTGCCCCTCGGCCTCTGCTGCACTGAGTGTGACCCCGAGCTGTGGGCGAGGGAGGGGGTGAGCAGCGGGACCCTCAGCGCCACGCACCGTGCTGGGGGAGGGGAGCCGGGGAGAGGCGAGGGCACCGTCACTGCTACGCAGACAGCAGAGCGAGGTGTAAATGCTTGCTCTCTTACAAATGGTTTATTTTTTAACTATTTTTGCTTATTCTCGATGATACATCTTTCAGTATTGGAAAGATCAGTGTGTACACAGAATAAAAGCCAAGCCTTTTAATCTCAAGGGGAGGAGCGCACGCTGAGATTAAAAGAAAATGGTTCTTTTCTAAGTGGTCGTTCTGTAAATCCGCGTCTGGGGGGGTTAGTTTTGTTCATCGTTCACGCGCGGCCCCGGGCGGGGGCGCTGCCCACAGGAGGCGCCTTCCGCCATGCTCGATTTTCCCGCGCGGATGACGTCACTGTGATGACGCGTCAACTCGGCGCGCCATTGGCCGCTTCCCGCGCCCTGTCTGCTCCTCCCGGAAGGGAACCGCGGGGCGGGGGGCGCTCCCCCCCCGGGACCCCCCCCACATTGCAGCCCCCCGGTGCGGCGGGGCACGTCGAGGCTGCAGCACTCCCCCGGGGGTGTCCGTGTGTGGGGGGGGCACCCCGCGGCCCCCGGTACCGGGAAGGGGTGGGGACCCCCAAATCCCCCCCGGCAGCACCTGAGCGCGATGGGCGCGGCGGCGCTCTGCGGGGTAGGTGGGCGCCGGGGGGGGGTGGCGATGAGAACCGCGGACTCTTCCCCCATTCGCACCCCCCTCCGCAGCACAGCCGTGCCCCGGCGCCGACCAATGAGCGCGCGCGTTGTTGGCAGGTGCCCCGTGTTTTTGTTTGGGGTTGAAGTTGAGGCCGCAGGAGCTCGGCTCCCTCCGGGCCCCGGCCGGGCCTCCCCCCGTTCCCCCGCACGCCCCTCGCCATGCGTAGGGAGATGAACGGCGTCACCAAGAGCCGCTTCGAGGTGAGGCCGCGGCCTCGGCCCGCACGGGGGCTGCGGGGCCCGGGGGGGGAACGGCGCGGCCCGGGGG
>JACDJE010000233.1:148199-188223 GCA_016647715.1 Pavo muticus | reverse complement strand
CCCCGGACTCGGGGCGGGGCGGGGCGGCCTTCCCCGGTGCGGTGTGACGGCTGCGGGGGGGCACTGCGGGGCGCGGGGGTCGCGCGGTGCCGGGCTTCGGGCTGCGGGTGCGGGGATGGACCCCGTCCGCTGCGGGGGGAGCGCTGTCGGTTTGTTTTATTTCTTTGTTTTTCTGATCGTAATGTTGGCTGGGGGTGGCTGTGGGCCGGAGCTGTGCGTCCCCTTCCTCTGGTCACAACACTCCTCATAAAACAGGAGGCGTTGCTTTCCGAGCCCCCCCTCCCGCACGGCTCGGTAAGCGAGATGCTCAGGTGGTGATGGCGGGGGGGGTCTGTGCTGACAGCCGTCACCCAAAAGGTGCCCGCGGGCCTTCCCTATCTCAGCTGTGTTGAGGGCGATGAGGTTTGTGTGCACTGACAGCCCTGACCCCCTCACCCCCACGTGTCCAGATCTGCCCTGAGGGGGGGCTGAGCGCTCCTCACCTTTAGATACATCCTTTTTGCTGTGGTTGTTTGGGGCTGAACAGCCGAAACATTCCCCCCTTTGGTCAGGAGGGCGCACAGCTGGAGTTGGTGGCACCTTCCTGACAGCGCTCTGCTGCTTCCAGAGCTCTGTTTGTTGACAAAGAGCCGCTGTTTCATGTGACACGGGGACAATGAGGGACAATGGAGCAGAAATCTGCTGAGCGCGGTGCTGCTGGGGGGGTCTCATCGGCTCTTATTGGAGTCACGGAGGGGTGGTGATGGGCGACGGGCCGAGTGCCTTCACTGCCGTGTGTGCACGGGTTCTCTGAGTGCAGCCCTTGCACGAGTGGGGGTTTGGTGTTGAAGGAGAGCAGGAGCTGTGGAGCGCCCAGCCCAGCACAGCCCGTCCTGAACGCACGGACAACAAAGAGAAGATAAACAAAGCAAACAAAAGGGCGAGCGTCGCCCAGATTGGCTCTGAATTTTCAGTGGCATTGGTTTAATCTGGAGCAGGTCGTGATCTGGATTTCACGTGGGGTTCTGTGCTTCCCAGAGCACAGCGGGTGAGAGGGCAGAGGGGGGGAGGGCAGAAGGGGTGCTGCTTTGAGCTGCTCCAGCCCCTGGTTCCTGTCGCTTCCTGCACCTGTTCTGACCACACACACCTGCCCAGGGTGCACGTAACTCAGGCACTCAGACCCCCCCCCGGTGCTCAGACCCCCCCCCAGTGCTGTTTTCGGAGCAGAGCAGCTGTTTCCCACTGCTCTCATGGCACAGACCCAGGCGCAGCGCTGGGTACCAGGCCCGGGGCTGGGAGTGTGAGCAGCGCTGCCCTGCGATGCGCTGAGCCACGTCGTCAGCCCGGAGTAATTACAGCTGTTTTATTTCCAGGCTGCGAGCAGTACGTGTTAAGTCTCCACTACATCCTCAAACAAAAGCAAAACAAAAAAAAAAACCCAGCAGCCATCCTGGCTTCCTTCGAAACCTCCAATTAACTGCAGCCGAATTGGGCTGCGGAGCCTTTATGGGGCAGTTTGTGCTGTGGACAAAGAACAGCTGTGGGCGCACGCGGGGCCGCGAGGAGGGAGTGGGAGCCGTGCAGGCTCCTTCCTTGGGACAGATGCATCCTCAGCTGGGATTTGGGATGCTGACTTTGGGAGGACTCTGACCCGGCCGGCGCAGCTCCTGGGGCTCGCTTGGCGTCAGGGCTGCCCTGGGACACGAGGTAAGCTGCGAGCAGGATGGGAGGCTCGAAATGCTTCAGAATCAAATTGCCTCTTAGTAACGAGTCCTGCCTGCACTCAGGGCAATGCCAGTTTCCCCATTCCCATTCTGGAGTGCAGGGCTCCCATCTCCACCTGCTTCCTGTGTTTCAGTTCTGGGGCTCTTTGTTTGCTGTGCTCCGGTCGGGGCTTCGTGGCAGTGCTGGGGCTGTGTGAGCAGAGGGGCACAGGAGCAGGGTGTGTAACTGGGCATCCCACAGCCTCTGCTTGTTGGGAGAGCAGGAATGGAGCAGAACCCATCGTGTCTGACGAGAAGAGAAAGCCCCGCTGAGGCGATGTGGGGCTCGTGGGTCAGAGCAGCTTTCCTACACCGGGGAGGTGGGGGGGGGAGGGCGGTCGGTGCTCAAAGTTGGGGTGGGGGTGTGGAAGCTGGGCGTTTCCCTGCTCTCCTGCTCGTTGTCCCCGCTGTGTTTGGTGTTGCCTGGTGCCATGCTTTGCTGTAAGCCCACGCTCCTGAAAGCAGCAGAGAAGTAACCAAAGTTCCTGCACGATCCACCTGCAGAGCAGCGGTTGAACAGTGGAGGCAGCGAGTGGTCGGACATAACCTGTGCTCCACCTGTGGCACTCGTTGGGCAGCCGAGCCGCAAACACCCGGGGAGGGCTGGGGGGGTTTGGGGGCGGCAGGGGGTCGGGCACAGCTCGGCTGCTGGGTGCTTCCCTCTGTGCTGTGGGGCGGGTGATGTCTGGGGAGCGGCGCGTCGGGAAACGTGCTGATAAAGAGAAGGCAGCTCGGAAACCAACCTGGGCTGCTTTTCATTTGCATCCTTTTGTTCGGTGGGGTTGGGGCGGGTTTCGGCCTCCCGGTGCTTTGTGCCGAGCGCCGCCAGCGCGGCCCCGCCGTAATTAGGGAGAGCTTTACGAGCCGTGGATTAAATGAGCGGCTGTTCGACCTCACCGTGTCACCTGCAGAGCCGCCTGTGTCGCAAGTGTGGGCTGTTTGTTCCCAGCTGGGATGGTTGGGCAAGAGAGGGGGGAGAAGCGCAGAGTCATTAAGGTCAGAAAAGACCCCCCAGGTCAACCCTGGTCCGTCCCTCTGTGCCCACTTACCCAGGTGCCACATCTCCGCGTGCTGGAGCACCTCTGGGCGCAGTGACTCCCCACCGTGCTGCTGCCTGGCTGCTCTTAGGAGAGGGAATCACTCCTGATGCTCAGCCTGACCTCCCAGCACAGCCCCGTCCACAGCTGGGTTTGGCTGTGCCTTGGCCATGAGCTCAGGCAGGGCCATGCTGTGCCTCGCAGCTTGCCCAGCAGGTGCAGGGCTGGCCTGCGTGTCGCCATGCCTTGTGCTGGTTTAGATACCAGTGTTAATTGGGGCCCGGGCTGCACTGCCTAATTACTGTTTTCACTGCTGGATCGCCTTGCCTGGGATTGCACTTGAGTCACTGCATTGGGAAAGCCGATGCGACGCACAGCAGAGCCGGTCCCTCCTGGGCCGTCCCACACCCACTGCAGGTGGGGTGAGGATGTGTCCCTGGGGATCTGTGCCCACAGCACCACCATCATCACCATCATCATCACCATCGTGGCAGTCAGAGCCGGATGTGAGCCCGGCACAGCAGTGCTCACGCACAACTGGAGGCCGTGGAAAGAGGCAGCACTGCTTTGAATCAGATCTGCGTGATGGGTCATGGAATGCCCTATGGCCCAAACGCTGGGGGCTTTTAAAGGAGCTGAAAACAAACAATACAAAGTAATGGGTGCTCAGAGTTGTGTTTGGTGGCAGCATGGGCTGCCCTCTTGGTTCCCATTGGGTTCCTCGTGTGCTTCGTGTGGCACTGTGCCCTCTGCAGGGGGCGGTGGGAGAGCTGCGCCCCTATGGGTCGCTCCAGCTCAGTGTGCCCCGTGCTGCCGCTGCTGGGCTGGCTCCTTCTGACTGTTATGGATGCAGCCCGTGGTTGGGCTGCAGGAATGGAGCTCCTCACCCCATCCCAGAGCTTCTCCAAGGCAGATGAAGGAGCGATCCGACGGCGTACGTTGAGCAAATCACACACAGAGCTATTTTTAGGGATATTAAGCCCATAATCAGCCTGGCCAGTCAGGAGCTGATTCTCTTCTCCTCTCCCTGCTTAGTCACGCCGGGGTCGGTGGTGCCACAGAGGTGCACGCATCCCTGCACAGCCCTCAGTGCGTGGCTGCAGGGAAGCCCTGTGTGCACAGACAGCCGCTGCTCCCCCCGTGGCTCTGTGCATCTGTGAGCAGAGCTGAGCCCCGACCCAAAGCACACCGGGGTGCAGCACAGCCGGGGCTGAGCTTGGGCTGGATCCACGCTGGTGTTTCTGATTATTCCGTTTCAGAGCAGCAGAAGGTTCTTTCTGAGCTGGGGAGGTGGATCTGTGACACATCTCCGTGCGGGCTGGGTGGGGACGTAAGAGGCCAAGCACGCAGCTGTGCTTGTAATCCCTAATTTATAATGGCAATTGTTGGCCCTCCACCTTTCTTTGCTTAAAAACAAATCCCAGAATGTGTTATTTACCCTCTAAGAATTGCAGCCCACTTTTTGGTTACTCAGTTTCCCGTGGCTGGAAGCAGTTGCTGAGGGTTGGGATGGGGGTGCTGAGCTCCCCCTGGTTGGTGGGGCTGCTCCCTGAGTTTGTGCTCTGCTTAGGAAGGCTGGGGGGGCTGCTAGGAGTGCCCCCCAGGGCTGCTTACCTCCATCAGCCACAAATTGACTCCTTTAGGAGCTCACCAGCAGCACTGCTGTTCTGTTGGGCGCTGTGGTCCATCCCTGCCTGTGCTGCAGCCGCACAGTGGGCTCCGTAGGTGTGACACACAGCACAGCACAGCACGTGTGCTGCTGCAGGTCCGACAGAACGTTCTGCTGTGCATTTCCACGTGGACAGCCCCCTCCTGCTGCACACTGCTCCACTCGGAGTTTGCACTGCTGTGGTGGGCAGCCCTCCTCGCATGCAGTGTGCGGGGCTGTCCCCAGTGATGGGCTGTCCCTGCTGTGCTCCTGGATGCAGGGTGACGTGGCTGATGTCACACTGTGACCCCCTGGGTCCTAACGGGCACTTGGCACAGCTGTGCCTCCCCGGCAGCGCAGGGCCCACAGGTGCCCTGTGGGATGGGCTGTGCCACTGTGCTTCCATGGGGTCCCATCACGTCCTGCAGGGGCAGAGGGAGCTGGCGCTGATGTGCCTGGATGGCGATGGGAAGGAGTGGACAGATGTACCCATTTGCTGCTGTTCTCGTAGTCAGGAGATGGAAAACACACTCATTTTCCCGTGCATTCCTCTGCGTTTCTCTTTATTGGCACTTTCTGCACAGTTTCCCTTCTTTTGTGGCTGAGCCCTCAGCCCACTGATGCAGTGACCCCAGAACACACAGCATCTCAGCATCAGCAGTGCCCGCCGTGGGGCTCTGAGTCAGTCAGGTTGGAAGAGCCCCCCCAGCTCCCCCCCGTGTCCCTCTGTGCCACACCACCACCATTCTCAGCACCCAGCAGCCTGTGCCAGCACCTCGGTGTCACCCTCCAGCGCCGATGGACTCCATCCACTGTTGGTGTCATTGATGGAGACATTAAAAGAGCATTTGTTGAGCAGCAGCACTTCCATCCCTATGATGTGCAGTGCTGTGCCCACTCGGGGCCCGGAGCGCTGTTAACACGTGATGGCTGCTGGTGGGAAGCACTGAGCGCAGCCCTGGGGGGCAGAGCTGCTCCGTGTGCTGTGGCAGCTGGGGGTGGGTATGGAGCATTGGCTGTGCGAGGAGCTGCTGCCCCACGGCTGGGCTGGCACGACTCCCATGTCGCTCTGGAGCTCCCCATGTCACCCTGTGCCACCCAGGGCCCCAGTGCTGTCTGTGTGCTGCACCCATGGAACGGGTGAGCCCTGCTGGGTGCCCTCAGCAGCGCTCTGAGCCGGCGCAGAGCTCAGGAGGAGCAGTTTGTTCTCCAGGAGGTGAGGAGCGCTCATCACAGCAGCAGAGCTCGTCCTTGCTGGTGCTGGTGGAGCCCCCTCTGTGCTTCGGAGCTCCATCGGGGGTGCGTGGAGTCACTGCAGAAAGGCTCCACGAAGTCTCTTAAATCCACGGAGATGCTCCTCACCAAACACACGAGGCTCTGCCACCACTTTCTTGTAGGGCTCCTTGGAAAAGAGACCCTCCTTGCTCTCTTGCAGCAGGGTTGCCTGGCCGTGGCCGTAGGGCTGCCTGCGACTCGGCACGGATGGGCTGTGTGGGATCCAGCCACAGCTCTGCCTTCATCGCCTGGAAAGTGCAGCTCCCCCCATTCGCCGACCCACAGAGGGTCTGCGCTGGGTGCCGTGCTCCGTGCAGTGCTGCTCCCTCCTGGGAGTGATAACATAAGCACAGAGTTCCCCTTGAGCACATTGGCTGGGCTGTCCGAGCAGCTCCCTCCCCGCAGCGGGCTTTGTTTCCATAAGGACAGTGCTTGGCCAACCTGCTGCTGTCCTTCTTGTTGCAGATGTTCTCGAACAATGATGAAGCTGTGATCAACAAGAAGCTTCCCAAAGAGCTGCTGCTGCGGTAAGACCCTTCTGCCCCCTCTCCGTGCTGTCAGTGTGATGCACCAGCCAGGCTCAGGTCCGGGCAGAGCTGCAAGCAAAGAGAGCACGGTGTGCTCCTGCTCTTACTGAGTGTTGATTTGCTGGGTGCCTGATTTGTGGATGGGAGAGCTTTAGGGCTGAATGGGTTCCTTAATGAAAGTGGATGGAGGGTGTAGGGCAGTGGCAGCAGAGCAGTGTGGCAGTCTGACCCAGCAGGCAGGGAGGGGAGTGGGATGGGGAGCAGACGTGGATGGGGATGGAGGAGCAGCACCATGGGGAGCACTGGGAGTCAATGGGGTGAGAGTGGGGGTGTGGGGTGGTTTGGTGTCCCGATGTCACACGTGGCACCTGGGCTATAGGAGGAGATGGAGTTTTTAAACGTCCAGGTTCATACGTAATGGTTTTGAGAGCTGGAATCCACTGTTAGCATACTGTGCAAATTAATCGGCGTGGATCGACAGAGCAGCCTTTGAAAGGGAAACTTGGATGCGTTTATCTGCAGGAATCTCCTGTAAATGTGTCACTGTCTGTGAGACAAAGACGTGTGTGTCTGAGCAGCGCTGCAGCGTGGTGCCTTGTTCCCCAGTTTGTTCATTCTGCAGATGGCATCGGTGCCTCGTGTGTGTGGCTGCAAAGGAAGAAAGCTGTGCTTGAGCAAAATAAAGAGGGGGTGGATGTGAAAGAGGGGAACAGTGGCCTTTGTCCCACCCCGAGCTCCAAAAATGTGTGGCTCCAGCAGTGCCCTGCCTGGGAGCTGGGAGGGGTGTGGGGGGGTTCCAGGACCTCGCCAGCCCCTCCCTGGGCCCCTCAGGTCCTGCCTGGGTTATGGCCTGGGTAGGAGCTCCTGCTCATGGCTGTGGTCTCACCCAGCTCCCTGCTGCCGGAGAGGTGCTGACCCTCAGCTGGCTGCAGTGGGAAAGCGAGGAGTCCCAGGCGGTCCCTGATGGATGAAGGGGCTGAGAAGTGTTCTGACTGCATCACATGCTGGCTGTGCTGCTGCAAGGCAGAGCCCCGTCCTCACCATGCTGAGCTGCTTCACCATGAGACAGTTCACCTGATGCAGCACCAGAGCTGTCTGAGTCCCAGCTGGGAGCACTCAGCCCCCTCCGATCCCCATCCGATGGCGGAGGTGCCTTGGGATGATCCAGGAGGAATTCTGGTGTCCCGCTCTTACTGAGAGCACCCAGAGCTGCTCCGCAGAGTGCCACGCAGCTCCCTGCCACCCCCAGGGCCATTCACCAGGTTGGCTTTTCTTTCAGCTGAGTTCAGGTGAACGCAGAGGTTCCCTTTGCTTTATCGGACCCCATGCAGGTTGCTGGGAAGAAACCCGGCGCTCACCCCACGCTGTGGCTGTGGTGCAGGAGGGCTGCAGCTCAGTGGCTGCTGAGCCCCACGGGCAGCTCCTCGTTGGGGTGTGGGGTTTTGCAGCACTCCCAGCTGTGTCCCTGCGGTGCTCCCAGGAGCTCAGCTCGGCGCTGTGCTGCAGGACGGGGCTGTGCTGCTGCCCTCCTGGGGCTGTGCCAATGGCTGAGGCTGAACTGACCAAAGTGCGCAGCGGAGCCACGGCCGCTGCTGGGAGCGGTGTGTGAGGCTGGGTGTGCTGAGTCACTGCTCCACTCCTGAGCCAACGTCAGAGCAGTGCAGAAATCACTGAGCAATGCTCCGTGAGTGCTTGTGGAGGCAGAAGTCCCCAGGCTCTGCCCATGAGCACACGGCTCGGAGGGGCCGGGGAAGTGCAGGGAGCAATGGAGGGGGAGCAGGAGGGCAGAGGGGTGTGCATCCCACAGTGAGGAGCAGGCAGAGGGGTGTGCATCCCCAAAGGGAGGAGCCCCGGGCCCTGGTGGAGCTCCCAGGTGTTGCACTGGGAAGCCGTGCGGTGCTGTGTTGGCATCCCCTGCGCTGGGCGTAGGTTGGGAAGGGAGGAGCAGGAAGCAGGAAGGAGTTGGGCCAGGACCCAAAGCCCTGACAGGAGGATGAGGGGGTTATTAATAGCCCGGGATTTCCATGGAGAAAGTGATCTTTATGGAAGTGCAGAAACTGAGCCCTGTTATTGGCCTAGCTGCTGTTGCCATGGACTTGGGGTGGGTTTTTGTGTTCCTCTGGTGGGAATCTGGGATAAAAGTAGGAATTTTCCCTCGCTTCTCTCATTTCCCTCAGCTTTCCTTGTATTGTTGTGCACTGAATTGTGCTGAATGCACCCTCGGTGGGCACACACAGATAGCATTTCATCCAAGGGAGGTTTGGGGGCAGTGGGGCATTGCTGGTTCTCAGAGCTCCCCTCGGATGCTGCGTTGTCAGGAAGTTCCTGCTCCCTCCGACCCCTTTTTTGTTGTTTTTCCCTCTCTTTCCCACATGCTCTGCCTTGTAAATGCAGGTAACCACAAAGGTCTCTTTCCCATTTCCACTGCAGAATCTTCTCTTTCCTGGACGTGGTCACCCTGTGTCGCTGTGCTCAGGTCTCCCGGGTAAGAGCCTCCTCCTGCTGCAGGGCCAGCCCAGCACCCACAGGGCTTTGTTAAGGGGAGCTTTGCAGGCTGACTGCTCCAACCGCTGCGCTGTGAAGTCGGTGCAGAGCTGCAGCACTCTGTGTTCCCTCCGTCCCAGTGAAATGCGCTGCGATTTGCACCCACTGATAAGTGCCCTTTCCTCTGGAGCTGCTGGGCGTCCTTTTGGCAATAAGCAGACTTAAAACAAACACCCCTAACAGGTTTATAATGCAGGGAGTCATTGGGCTCTCACAGTTCTCTGCCTGGCTTGCACAAGAGCTGGTGTTGTGCTGGAGGTGCAGCCTGGTGCTCTCAGTGGGCATGCTATAAAAACACGCCTATGCACAAACATCGGTGCACTCTTTCTTAATGGTGGACTGATGGCTGTGATGAGATTCAGCTGTTTACTTTGCTGATGTAATTACAGCTTTGAGTATGGCACCTTGCTGAAAACCTTCCTGGTTTACTAAAGGCAGAATAACTGATTGCTGGTTCTCATCTGTAGCGTGGGAAAGGTGGGGGTGGTGTGGCCCCGTGGGTGCCCCGTCCCTGGGGGTGCCTGAGGCCATGGGTGGGCCCTGGGCACCTGACATGGTGGAGGCAGCCAGCCCACGGCAGGATGGGGGGCTTCAACCCAACCCAGCTGGTGGTTCTGTGGGCTCTCAGGGCCCCTCCAGCCCAAACCCATTAGTGGTTCCATGGGCTGTGGGGTCCCCTCCAACCCAAACCTGTTGGTGGTTCCATGAGCTCCAAGGGCCCCTCCAACCCAAACCCATTGGTGGTTCCATGAGCTCCGAGGGCCCCTCCAACCCAAACCTGTTGGTGGTTCCATGAGCTCCGAGGGCCCCTCCAACCCAAACCTGTTGGTGGTTCCATGAGCTCCGAGGGCCCCTCCAACCCAAACCTGTTGGTGGTTCCATGAGCTCCGAGGGCCCCTCCAACCCAAACCTGTTGGTGGTTCCATGAGCTCTGAGGGCCCCTCCAACCCAAACCCATTGGTGGTTCCATGAGCTCTGAGGGCCCCTCCAACCCAAACCTGCTGGTGTTTCCATGGGCTGTGAGGTCCCACACTCACTGCTCACAATGAGCACTAACCGAGCTGTTCTTGTTGGCTCTAATTGTTGCGTTGCCATCTGAGGCAGAAGGGTGGTTTCTGAAAGGAACGAGCTGTAGCTGGGTCCCCCCTGTCGGGTTGTTGGTATTTTTCATATTAACCAGACATTTACATTTTTTCCTCCAATCAAGGCATGGAATGTTCTGGCCCTGGATGGCAGTAACTGGCAGCGAATTGACCTGTTTAATTTCCAGAGGGATATTGAGGTATAATTAAGTGACATACAAACCCATTTTTCTTGTTGAAATGTAATTACAGCCTAGCACGGATTAATGCTCCCAGCACAGCCCTTCCTGCCTTCCCCGGAGACAGAAATCATTAATTTCAGTTCGTGGCCCCGGGGAGTCGTTATGGGCTCACAACCCATTCAGCTTTTGAAAATGGATGGAATTCCATATCTGTATCACAGCATAAAGGACGGCAATAGGAGGGACGTTGTGAAGGAGCAGCTGTGCTGCTGGGAGAGCTGTGCTGCTTCTGGAGCATGGCTTCCCTTCTCCACTACCCAAACCTGCAGGGCTGGGGAGGCTGCCTGGGCTCAGAGCCGCCCCCCATAGGAGCAGCACTAGGATTGCTCCCTTGCTGCTGTTCCAGATCTGTTGGATGTGGCCTCGTTGGCACCGCCAGGACTGGGTGCTGAGGAGCAGTGGGTGCTGTTGTCACGCTGTTTAAACAGTGAGGTTGCATTTATTGGGATGAAAGACCCCAACTCAGCACCAAAACCCCTCTTTCCTTACTGGAACTTTTATATTCCCTTTAAAACCTTTTGGAGAGGGGAGGTGAGGAGTGTCTCATTCTGACTGTGCAGGCAGAGGTACTGGGTGGATGGTAACAGCAGCGTGTGTGAGTGGGGAGGTGCAGGTGGTGTTTGTGGAGGAAGGAGTTAAAGCAGCCTGTGCTGTCCTGCAGGGCCGGCTCAGCCCCTCGGTGCTGCAGGAAGCACAGGCTGTGCAGCACACGCTGTGATTGCTGGTCCTGATAACAGATCCTTATCTCCCAGGTGCCCCGCACCTTCTGCACTGTGTCCCACAGCCACAGCTGCCCTCTCCGTGGGGCAGAGGGGGAGTGCTCACCTCCTGGGCGCTGTGGACATCTCCACCACCACCCCGTGCCAGATGTGTTCCTCCACGAGCACCAAATTCCCCTTTTAAGACAGAGAGCTGCCATGCGTTGCACGGAACCTCAAGGCACCTGCTGGGCTTAATGGCGGCCTAAATCATGCCTGCTGTAAAGCTGTGTCACTCCATCCTCTGACACAAACTCCGCCTATAGTCAAACTTACTCACATCCTCCTGCTGAAGAGCAGGAACTGACAGGTTTGCTAGAGGAGCTGCAGAGATGCTCGTCCTGTTTCAGCCCTTCCCGGAGCCATAGGGCAGACTCAGCCCCGCGCTGCCCCAGCTGTGCTCCAGCTGTTCCCAGAGCCCCAGATGTTCCCCAGCTGTGCCCCCAGCTGCCGCACATCCCATAGAGGTGGGCACCAGATGTTCTGACACACACGGCTGCAGTGGAGCCGCTGCCCCACTTCCAGCTGTGCGTGACGTTGGGCCTGGCCCGGCGTTGGGTTAGTGATTGATTTTAGGAAAACATCTGCAGTACTGCAGGGCTCCTCAGCGCCTCCCAGTGCTTGGGACTGGGGAGGGGTTCCTGCCCTGTGGGGAACAGCTGTAGGATAAAGCAGGGGACAGCAGCTGGGATTGCTGCACACCGTACCAGTGTTCCCTGCTCAGCCCACCTGCAGCCTGCCGGGCACCCGGGGGTCCTCAGCCCTGAGAGCCACCCGAGCTCCATCCCTGCCCTGTGGGCTCCACTCCGTCCATCTCCAGAAGCTGAATGTTTCCCCTCTCCCCGCTGCAGGTGGTCCCGACGGCGCTTTGTTTTCCAAGTGCCGTTTTAGCTAGAATAACAACCTGCTTAACGTTCAGAACTCTGCAGTGGTGCCGGGGGCTCTTCGGGACGTTGACATCAGTCCTTCTGTCCTCCCCAGGGCCGGGTGGTGGAGAACATCTCGAAGAGGTGCGGGGGGTTCCTGCGGAAGCTGAGCCTGCGCGGCTGCCTGGGAGTGGGGGACAACGCCCTGAGGTAGAGCCACGGCACGGGGGGGGCTCTGCAGCCCGCGGGGGGGGGTTTGGGGGCAGCAGGGCGGGGGTCCGCAGTGCTGTGTCGGACATACAGCACCGAGGGTGGTGATGTCTGCGTTTCTCATTGATCGTCCCACCTTCACACCGTGATGTTCCCCTCGGGGCTGAATGACGAGGAGTGGGAGATCCCGGGGCCAACACAAACGATCTGTTTCGTTCTGTGTTTATTTCTCTTGCTTGAGCCCATCTGGTCGAGTTGTAGCTGCTGCGCTCACTGAACGCAGCACAACGCCAGGAGACCCGCGGGCTGAAAAGGGCTGTTCTGCCTTTCCTTTCCTAAAGGACGTTTGCACAGAACTGCAGGAACATCGAAGTGCTGAACCTGAACGGCTGCACCAAAATCACAGACGCGTGAGTGCATCCCCTCTCTGTGCCCCCCTTGTCCCTTTCCATGCTCTGCATCACCAGGAGCGTGCAGGGCTGGGGGTAAACCCATCACACTGCTCTTCTCTGCGTGTTCTCCTCCAGCACGTGCACCAGCCTCAGTAAGTTCTGCTCCAAGCTCCGGCACCTCGACCTGGCATCCTGCACCTCCATCACCAACCTGTCCCTGAAGGCACTCAGGTAGGAGGACAGCCTGACCCGAAGGTGGGAGGGCAGAGGGGGCTGATGGTGGCACTGCGTGGTCCTGCGGAGGAGATGGGAGCTGAGCTGTGGCTGTGCAGAGTTCAGATCCCTGCAGGGCTCTGGGGATTCCAGCTGGCCCTATCCGTCCTGGTGGTTGTTAGCAGCAGAAGTGTTACCTTGCGTTCAGGGCTTGGAGGAGGGGTTGGAGGTGAACCCAAAAAGTCACCCTGCCTTTCTTAAATGCTCCTCCTGTGCTTCCAGCCGGCTCCTGCTCGGTCAGGGTGCTGCTGAGTGTTTACATAGCTGGGAGGTGAACGTGTGACTGTTTGTCTTTCTGAATTGCTTAGGAGACACAGCACTGCCCAATCTGCTGCGTGGCGTGGCCGAGTGGTCCAGGAAAGGAAGGGAAAGGCAGACATTGGTGGGAGGCACAAAACTCCCAAAGGGATCGACAGGGGCTGAGGTGTTACCAAAACACTTTCAACTGATATCCCAGCAGTCAAACAGCATTGCAGGAGACATAATCTGGGGATCAGTCTGGACACCAGAAGGAAAAGGCAGATTTGAAGGAATAGCTGAACAGTTACATTATCTTTGTAGCTCCATGAAAATACCTGGAGCCTCCCTTGGGGGTCTTCGTCTGCATCCCCAGTTTCACTTGGGCAGGTTTGTGCTGCAGAAGTCCGCCTGGATGGGAGCTGCTGGTGGAAATCAGCCCAGCGTTGGGTTATGGCTGAGGGTTGTTGAGGTGCAGAACTGTGCTGTGCTGTCCTCGTGCAGGAGCCAGGAGGTGTCTGAATGGGGTTGCAGCATTCAGAGCTGGCCCTGCTGCTCCCTGCTCAGGGCTCCTGCTGCTGCCCCTATGGGCTCTGAGCTTTGGTGGAGGGGCCCCATTGCTGTGGTGTGCAGGTGCTGCTCAGAAGTGGGGTTTTCCCGGATTCTGGCTTGAAGGATTTCCTTCTAACACAAAGCCAAAAGCTTCCAGCCTTTTCCTCTCACCTCTCCAGTGAGGGCTGCCCGCTGCTGGAGCAGCTCAGCATCTCCTGGTGTGACCAAGTGACCAAGGACGGCGTCCAGGAGCTGGTGAAGGGCTGCGGGGGCCTCAAAGCGCTGTCCCTGAAGGGCTGCACGCAGGTATGGGGCAATGGGACCCAGGGCTGGCTGGTCCCTGCTGGGCTGGGTGTGGGTGGCAGGGACTGCTGCTGCTCCCTTGGGATGTGTGAGCGCCCTGCCAGCTCCTACAGCTGCCTCTTGGTTTGCTGCTCGTCACATCTCAGTCTCAGCCTTGGGAAAGGAGAGCAGCAGTGACCCCAGTGGGCTGAAAGCTGTCCTGGAGCTGCGGGCAGCTCGGGTTGGGGCTGGGTTACCTGCTGGGTAGACCTGGCAGCCGGGCCGAACTGCTCCTGGTGCCCAGGCTTTGTGCTTTGCATTTATTTTTCTCTTGGGGTGTGCATTCCTCAAGCATGAGTCACTGCCATTTCCATCTGCTGCCTATAGATAAACAGCTGTACGTACAAGAAGTGCATTTCTCCGTGCAAGGACGCTGAGTCCTGAAGGGTGACCATGAAAAGGGCAGCACTGGCACGTGGTGTGTGCAGGGGGACACCCTCGTGTGTCACACACACGGCCACGAGGGCTGGAGCTGGTGGCATCTCAGCCTGTTTGGAAGGCTGGGGTCATAGGAACAGCTTGAGTTTCTCATCATTTACGGAGCCACGAGTAATATTGATGGCAATACATCCTGTAATCAATTGCTTTGCCATCTGTTCGTATGGATTTAAGAATAGCAAGCTTGTTTTTTAATCATCCCAAGGAGCCCTGGGTGCGTTTGTGCTCCTCAAACTGAAATAATACTCTCTATTTTTTTGGGAGCTCCCCTGTTGCCGTTCAGACGTGGTGTCACTTGTGGCCCCCGTTGGCAGAGCACAGCCCTCGTTCCTGGGGTGGGTTTGTGACCCCACGGCTCGCTCTGTGTGAGCCTGGATCCCCTCCTCAGTCAGCAGCGGGCTGTGGGTCTTTGCACTCCGCTCCTGCAGCAGTGGAAGTGGCACTGTGCTCCTGCTGTGCATTTGGAGGCTGCAGTGCCCTCCTCCCACGCAGCCCCCCCACCCCTGCCTTTCGTTGTCCCCAAATCCTCCTTTGGAGGGCTGCCTCGGGCATTGCAGCATTGCTTCACTCTCTGATTCTCCTTCCCAGCTCGAGGACGAAGCTCTCAAATACATCGGTGCAAACTGCCCTGAATTGGTGACATTAAACCTCCAGACGTGCTTAGTAAGTACCACGCCGTGCTCCCAGCTGGTGGCCGTGGTGCACACAGCTGTGCACTGCCTGCCCTTTTCAAAACAGCTGATCTGAAGCAGCTTTGTGGGAGTGCTCATAAGCCCCCGGAGCAGCGCTGGGTTTGGTGGACGCGTTGCTCTCCTTGCCCTGCCTGCAGGGCTGCTGAGCTCCTGTGCTGGAAGCATTCTTTCCATGAGGTTGGAATGCTGGCGGTGCTCAGCCAGGCCTGCGCTGCTCCAAGAGCAGCAGCTCCCTGTGCAGGGCTCCAGGCGGTGACACTGCAGTGCCAGAACAAATGTCTGTTGGCACCCAAAAGGCGGCTGGGGTGGGCTGTGTGCACTGTGTGCACGCCGAGTGCCTGCTGCAGGCAGAGCAGGGCAGCTGCAGGGCTGAATGCATTTTGGGCTGCGGGGCTGAAGGCATTTTGGGTTGCAGGGCTGAATGCATTTTGGGAAGCACGGCGTGGCATCAGTTACGTTCCTGGTTGGAAACCCAAGAGGAAAACGTGCTGCGCGGCGCACCTCCGCTCCTCTGTTATGCCTCGTGATGGTGTTGTTGTTTTTCTTGTAGCAAATAACAGATGATGGTCTCATTACAATATGCAGAGGATGCCACAAGCTGCAGTCGCTGTGTGCCTCGGGCTGCTGCAACATTACAGATGCCATCCTGAACGCCCTGGGACAGAACTGCCCGAGGCTCAGGTAAGGCCTTGGTGCAGAGCTGAGGGTTCTGTGGGGCTGCTCAGTGCTGAGGCTGCTGCTGGAGCTGCTCCTGGTTGCACTAAGTGTGCTCCTGGTGCTGCTGGAGCTGCTCCTGGTTGCACCAAGCTCTGCTTTCCCATTCGGAGCAGTGGGAGGAGAGCTCCGTGCCGTGGCAGCGCACTGCAGCAGTCTCTCTTTAAACCTTTGCATGCCTACTTCTGCTTTGTTACTGTTTTGTAATGGAAACCAGCTGAGGTCGGGTTAGTTCTGTGCTGAGAACACACTGAAACACCACTGCTTCCTCCCGGTGTGATGATGGCAGGCTCCTCGTTGTGGCTTTATGGCAGATGGAGTTTGTGCCTAAGGAGTGGGCTCCCGGCCCCACGGCCTCTTGCTTTCTGCTTAAAACCTTTTTATCAGGGCAGGTTCCTCCTGGAGGACTTTGCTATTATTCAGTTCTGTTCCTCCACACCCATATCTCTGTATGTTGGGGTATTTCTGTGCATTCAGGTGTTTCTTATGTTCTGGGTGGCTGCTCTGAAGGCAGATCTCCACCACGGTCACCCCCCATTCTTTCTGTGCAGAATATTAGAAGTCGCCAGGTGCTCCCAGCTGACAGATGTGGGCTTCACAACTCTGGCCAGGGTGAGTGCTCCTTCATGGCAGGGAATGCTTCGCTTCCTGTGCGGTCCTCCCTCTGAACACAGCTTTGTTTGGTGTGGGTGGGAGGCAGCGGTGTGCAGTGTGATGCTGTGCAGTCCCACACACCTCAGAGCCAACCGAGGGCAGCATTGGGTGCATCACCATTACCAAACGTTGTTTGTTGTTCAGGGCTGAGCTGTGCTCCGTATGACCAACCCTGTTTTTAACCTCCTTTTCTTTCTATGAGTTAAGAAAAACTGACTGAAATGAGTGGGTTTGCTGGACTGCCTCTGGTGGTGCTCATTGAGAAGCAGCAAACTTCCTTTTCTCTCCTGCTATTGCATGGAGAAAAACCTCTGCTCCTGCCGAGGGCTGTCTGTGTTGTGGGTGTTTGGTTTTGCTGCCTGAACTTTGCACTCACTCGGTTTGTTTGCTCCTCTGTTTGTTCCCAGAACTGCCACGAGCTTGAAAAAATGGACCTGGATGAGTGTGTGCAGGTAGGAGCCGCCGCTCTGCGCTCACACTGCCGGTTCCTCACTCACTGCCCAATGGCAGCAGTGCAGAAAGGTGGTGAAAAAGCAGCAGGCTGTGTCCAAACGGAGCTTCCCTTTGAGCCCTGGGCAAAAAGATGGTGCAGAATCTGGATGAGGAGAAGCTGCCTTTGTAGTTGAGTTCTTTGTATTTCGTATGCCTGAATGCTGCTGTGCCCCTCCTGGTGGAAGGGACCTGAGCACCTCCTGCACTCAGACATTTCAGACACAGACATTTCAGACACAGACACTTTGGAGGGGTTTGGGGGTGCAAACTGGGCACCTGTTTGCCATTGTCCCTTGGTAGGGATGGGCTAAAGGTCCTCATGCAAAGCACACAGCATGAAGTGGCCCTGTTCTTTTTGCAGATAACAGACAGCACGCTAATCCAGCTCTCCATACACTGTCCACGGCTCCAGGTTCTGGTGAGTAGAGTGACACTCTCGGTGTTTTCTTCCTCTAAACGGAGGGATTTCATGCACTGCCTGTGGGAATTTGTCTCTTTGACTTCATGGACACGTCATGAAGAACTCAGCTGAACACCTGACCCTTAGGAACCCGCTGTCCTCTGCTGCTGCTGGCAGTAGTTGGCCTCCAGGCACCCACAGCTGCTGGGCAGTGAGTTGTGGGATGCTGGGTGCTCCTGGTAGGGTTTTCCCCACCTGTTCAATAGGAGCTGTCCCTAGGGTGGCTGTCAGTCTGTCTGGAGGAGCAGAGCCCTTCTTACCTCTAACACAGCTGGGCACCTGAGGGCTGCAGAGCTCCCAGGCTCCAGAGAGCGATGCCTCCCTTGGGCTGTGTTTCTGGGAGCTGAGTCTGTCTCCATCTCTGCCCCCCCGCCCATGAGCTCTGCCTCGTTGCCATCGTGGTGGGGGGCACAGGGTGCAGTCTGTGGGCTCTCCCCCTCAGCTGTGCCCCCACAGAGCTGCGGGCTGATGCCATCCCCAGCTCGAGCCCTGCTTCCTTTCCCAGGACCTTTAGGACGCAGCCCCCAGAAGTGCACAAAGCAGGTGACGTTCTATTTCTGCAGGTCTTTAGAGCCCTGGCTATGATGTGCAAGGCCACAGAGATTTTACAAAGCTGGTTTCTTTGATAGCAGAGGTATTTATGCCATTCCTTGCAGTAAGTGCCTGCTGCCCTCTCTCCTGGGCCTCTCCTGTCATCGCCTCTCCGCTCCCCTTCAGCCACACGAATCCCCCCTCGCAGGCCCTGCTGCGTCACCTGGAGCTCCGCAGCGGCTCCGCTGCACGGAGCGAGCCCAGATCTGTGCCAAACACCCACGTGTGCTCACAGAGCACCGGCCAGCTTCTCTCTCATCCCCAGTGCCCCCAGCAGAGCGTTGGCTGCTGCTTGCTGTGGGCTCACGGCCTCTGTTTGGGTGCAGAGTTTGTCCCACTGCGAGCTGATCACGGACGATGGCATTCGCCACCTGGGGAACGGCGCCTGCGCCCACGACCGCCTGGAGGTGATCGAGCTGGACAACTGCCCCCTGATCACCGACGCTTCCCTGGAGCACCTGAAGAGCTGCCACAGCCTGGAGAGGATAGAGCTGTACGACTGCCAGCAGATCACGCGGGCTGGGATCAAGAGACTCAGGGTAAGGGTGTGAGGCTGGAGCTGGGCGGCTTGGAGGCTTCTGGGGGGAAGAGAGAGGGCTGTGGCGCTGGGTTCTTCACGGCCTGGAGGTGCTCATTCTTTAAAGCATCCTGAGAGCCATCACCTGCAAAATGCACGGCAGTCCTGGGCTTAGAAACTGGTGTGGGACGAGCCCTGGCTCCTCAGGGAGGAGTGTGATTGGAGAAAAGAAATCACTTTCATCGTTCAGGTTGGGAAAGATCTCTGAGACCTCCACGTCCAACCCTCCTCCTCCATGCCACGAACCACAGCCCTCAGTGCCACATCCCCACGGTGCTGGGGCACCCCCTGGGGCAGTGACCCCCCACCCCTGGGCAGTCTGTGCCGGTGTCTGACTGCTCTTTGGGGAAGAAATTGCTCCTGATGTCCAGCCTGACCCTCCCTGGTGCAACATGAGGCCATCTGCTCTCATCCTACACCCGCTGCTCTGCCCACTCAGTGGCAGCAGGAGGCGGAGGGGACTCAGTGTGCAGTGCCATCCCACGAGCACTCACCCCTGGCAGTGCTTTTGTAGCCCAGGGCTGTGTCAGCACCCAGCAGTGCAGCACAGCGCTCCTCCGTGTGCTCCGTGCGCTGCAGTGCGCTCTGTGCTGTGACGCTCACACGGCACACCGTGGTGAGCCAAAACCACCCAGCTCTGCTTTGCAGGAGGGTTACCTGCTGCTGATGCCGTGCTGCCGTCCCTTCACGTGCTGCGTTTCTCTTCCAGACCCATTTACCCAACATTAAAGTCCACGCCTACTTCGCGCCGGTGACACCGCCGCCATCGGTCGGGGGCAGCCGACAGCGCTTCTGCAGATGTTGCATCATCCTATGACACTGGAAGCAGCCATCCCTGCAAACTGAGTATTTAATTACACCTCTAGAGTGATGGTGGACAGCTGTACCTTCGAGGAGGGCCATGCAGTGTCGTTTGCAAGGGGCAGCCAGCGGGCAGCGGTGCCGGCCCCTGTAGCCACCCATACACATCCATATACACACCCCACCTGTTCAGCAGACGGATGAACTCTGCGGTCTGGGGCTGGAGCTCTGTTGGCTTTTCTGTAGGTGGATTGGTATAATTCTGAACCATTCCTGCTGGGCATGCTCAGACGAAGTCATTGCGGTGAGGAGGGGAGATGTTTGCAAACCCAAAACGACTGTTGCTGCTGTAGAGGTTAGAGAAGTAATGGCAATCCTTGGAAACAGGGAGAGAAAGGGACGTGCTTTATCCCTGCATCCAGGCAAAAAAGGAGACTAACTGACAGCCCCCAGGTTGTGTGTCCGTTTCTGAGTGAGGGGATGGAGGAGCAGCAGTGTGAGATGTGAGCTCCGCTGCTCCCATCCCTGCTGACCCCCTGAGCATGCTCACATCGGAGGTTCATCTGTTGCTTCTGTGTCCCGTAGCATCCAGCTCAGAGGCTCCAGAGGTGGCTGTGCTGTAGCTCGGGATCTGCACCATCAGGCTCCAGTTTTGCCCTCCCCACGCCCCGGTTTTTGGTTTTCGGTTGTTTTTTTTTCCCTTCTCCTGTTGCTCATTTGGTAATTTGGAGATTTACCAACCCGAAAAGAAGTTTAGGGAAACCCGTTTAAATTTCAGGAAGTCCTTTTTTTAACCGCTGGCAGCCTGAGCCTGCAATGAGCTGATGGAAAAACTGATTGGAATCCCAGGTTTTCTCCCAGTGATGAGGGCGTAACTCTTTGCTATAGGGGACAAGCTATAGTCTCTGCTCCAGCGCTGCTTCTGCTGTCCTTTCCCTCCAACCCCTCATCCCCTTCCCACGAGGAAAATAAACACAGAACCTTTTTGCTGATTGTCCTGGTCAAGAGCTCCTGACTCACTGTGCCCGTGGAGCAGGAGGAGCAGCAGGGCCAGCCACAGCTTGTCGCCGATCGCTGTCCCGTTGTTCAGCAGCGCTGGGCAGTTCTGCTGCATTGCCCACAGGTAAGTGCTGCCCTGGAGGAACCGCCTGGAGGCAGCGAGGCTGCACTGTGCCCCCCACGGCAGTCGGGGTGTGCTGGGAGCAGCGGCCTTGGCGGTGTGTGGGGTGAGGTTGACCCAGAGGGGCACAGCGAGCTCCCCGTTCCTGGGGCAGAATGCAGGGGTGCCACGGGGCAGAGCGTGGTCAGAGCAGAGCAGGTTGGTGGGGGTGAACTGAGGGGTCCCTCACGGCTCTGTTCTTGCCGCCTGCACCCCGGGATGGAAGGGAGAGGGCGCATTTATGGGATGGATCCCACCTGAGAGGAGCGGGTCTGGTAACCAGCCGAGCCGCCTGCAGCCCTGGGAGCGGTGCTTCAGCTTCCTGCTGCAGTCCGACACGGCAGAGCTGCCTGTGTGGCCCCAGGGGTGCAGCTCTTGGCTGCGGGTCTGCCCTGAGGACAGAGCCATCCCAAGGGCTGTGCAGGAGCTGCCTCCCCTTCCCCTCCAACTCAGATTCCCCGACCCGTCGGTGTACGTTTAACGTCTCACAGATGCACTGACTGGTGGGAGGAAATCCGATGTATGCCGTGTTTAAAAGGATACTGTCAACTCCTTTCCTATAGATGGCTTTTAATGCATTCTATTTATTCAAATCCGTGGATTCTCTCTCCTCGGTGAGCATGCTCCTATACTTCACCTGCAGAACTCCTTGCTCCGGTTTTCAGGGTGGCAGATGATGGCCGAGGGGTCCCACCAGTGATGGGTGTTTGTTTGCACAGCTCTGGCAGAGCACTCGGCTCACGCTGAGGCACAGGAGAGCCAAAAACTGATTTATGAGCCAGGGTGTAGCTGATGGACTGATTTCTTTTAACAGGTTTAAGAGAGAACTCAGAGTATAGAACCCAAAGCCTTGTTTGTTTTCAAGCAGGGTAACAGCGTAAGGTAGCTCAAACTACTTGACAGTGTCCTTTTAAGTCAGTTATCCGTCTCTAAATGGACTCTTCCTTATGTTTGTATTTATAAATAAATACCAATAAAGACCATTTTCCAAACCTTGTCTTACTGGAGGAACATCCTTATAAAGCAGAGGAGCCTGCGTGCAGCTCACTGTGCTGGGATCAGAGCTGCAGCAAGCTGAGGGGTGGGACTGGGGCCCAGCTTTAAGGGAACAGCTCTCACTGCTGGGAAGGGCCTGCATTCCGTTCTCAGCTGTTCTCTGCCATTTACCCACTGCTTCACAGCTCCCCCTCACACGGGGCAGACCCAGCACAGAGCTGGGGAACAGCAGTTCATCCCCAGCTTCAGAAAGCCCAGAGAAGAAAACAAACAGGTGGGAATATTTCTGGATGTTTTATTGAATCCTTGTGGATGGAAAGCACTATGTACACAAGACAGCCACCCTTCACTTCTTGGTCTCTTCTTCCTTAGAGAGGGTCTTGATGATTTCCTCCTTCTTGGCTTGCAGGCGTTCCTCGCGGCGCTTCCGAGCCTCCTTGGTTTTGGACCTGCGAGCCTCAGCCTGGTCGCTGCAAGAAGTTAAGAGTTTGTGAATGCCTGGGGATCATTCCACACGGCCAACAGAAAGCCTTCCCTGCTGGCCCTGCCCTCCTCTGGTCTGCCATGCCAGCTGCTGAGCCGAGCAGGCTGTGCTCCACGTGCAGCTCCCTGCACCGCTGGGTGCAGTACAAAGCTGCTCCTGCTCTCTGCCCCACGCCACTGGGAGCCTCGAGAACCAATGACTCACACCTCCCCTTATCAATCATTTACTATGGCTGCATCACTGGGTCAGTTTATAGCAGTATGAGCAATTCTGGTCTGCTCTGCACGCAGCTCTGCCACGATTACGTCCATCTCTGCTTCAAGCCAGCCCTACCCAGCTTTGTTTTGATTCCTCACCAGGGCTCTGGGTAGAGCCACCCCAAATCCCTTGTGCACTTCCTTAAAAAGAACTGCTTCCCCAGCCTGCACAATGGAAGTGTGACAGTGAGGCAGCACTCACGCCAAGAGCTTCTTGCGAGCTTTGTCTGCCTTGAGCTTGTGGATGTGCTCCATCAGGATCCGCTTGTTCTTGAACACGTTGCCCTTGACCTTCAGGTACAGGCTGTGGTACCTAAAGGAGCAGAAAGGATCGTGAGTGCTGTGACAGCAGATCACCCCCAAGCTCTGAAGCTGCCGCAGCAGCACAGGCAATGGGATGGTTCATAGAAGTATGGGGGCTGCTCTGTGCTTTCTGGAGAGGATTTGTTTCCATCACCAAGCTCTACACCAAGGAGCTGGCTGAGAAGCTGCACATAGCAAGAGACAGATAAGCACATGCACACATTCACGCTGCCTGCCCACCACCTGAAGCTGCACGCTGGCCTGGCAGACTCACATATGGCGGTCGATCTTCTTGGACTCCCTGTATCTGCGGAGCAGGCGCCTGAGAATTCGCATCCTCCTCATCCAGGTCACCTTCTCCGGCATCCGAGCGTTGGCTGTACCCTTTCTCTTACCTACGGAGAGAGAAAACACGGTAAGAAGGCGGCCTGGCTTCTGCTCGCATTCAATCCTTCTCTTTGCTTCAGGAACTGAATTACTGAAGCTCTGCAAGAGATCTCTGTCCAGCACGAGGCTGTGATGCAGCACGCAGGCACTGCCCTCAGCACTCACCGATGCCCATGTGCCTGCCCTTCCGGCGGGCCAAGGTGTTCTTCCTGCATCGTGCCCGAGAGTGAACGGTCACGGGCTTGCGGATGATCAGACCATCCTTAATTAGCTTCCTGATCTGCTGACCTGGAAGGAAAAACACTGCATTCAGTATTACATGTGAATGAGCAAAGAGAGACCACGCCAGGCCAAGCACAGGCTGTAATCTGGCTTGTGTAAGAAGGATCCCACGTGCTGGGCACACCCCCAGCCCCCCTCGTGCTGCTGGTGTTGCTCTTTCCCCATCATCCCATATTTTCCTTATTAGTCATCCAGGAAAGCACCGCACACTTACCCACATTGACCCACGCTGAGAGCGCATGGGGAACCCCAGCAGTGCTGGAGATGGACCCCAATCCGCTCCAAAACACAACCACAGAACTAAAGGGCTTGGAGGGGATCTCCAGAGCTCATCGAGTCCAACCCCTGCACAGCAGCCCCGTAACAGCACCGGTGGGTCTGGAATATCTCCAGAGAAGCAGAACCCACAGCCTCCCTGGGCAGCCATCCCTCAAGCATCAGATCCTCCTCAGCCAACGTTAACGACACAAAATAAGCACAAAACCCCTCCTCCTGGCCCCTCACGGGACTCATCGGCGCCCACTTACGCGAGTTGGCGTTGGCGATCTCGTTGGTCTCGTTGGGATCCAACCACACCTTCTTCTTCCCGCAGCACAGCACGCTGGAGGCCAGGCGCTTCTGCAGCCGGAGCATACTGCGGGCAGCGGGGCGGATGGCTCAGCGCAGCTCCGGCCCGGCCCCGCGATGCCTCCGGTTGCGATGCAGCCGCCGCGCGTCCCGTTCCGCACCGCCATTTCCCCCCCTCCTCCCCGCCGCGCGCCCCGGCCGCCATTTTCCCCCCTTCCCCGCGGTGTGCGGAAGATGCGGCCGCCCCGCGGGCAGCACCGGGCGCACCCCCCGCCCTGAGGCAGCCGAGCCCCGGCCCAGCCCCGGCCCGCGCCCAGCCCCGTTCCCCGATCGCCGTTCCCCGGCGGCGCGCGGCGCTCACCTCATGGCGGCGGCTGCGGCCGAGCCGGGAGGAAAGGACTGCGCACGCGGCCGCGCCCACCGCCAGCGCCGCGGGGAGCGGAACGTACCACTGCGCTACCGCCCCGCCCTGCCGCGGTTCTGCAGCCTCACAGCGGATCGAAACGCGGCGAGAGAAACGCCGATCTCCGGTCTCGGGTGGGGAGGGGAGAGAGAGCGCCGCGGCCGCACTCGAGGCGTGGCGGAGGTGGACGCGCGTCACTCCGCACCCCCCTCCGCGCGGAGTGGTACAGTCCGAGCCGCGCATGCGCGATGAGCCAGGCCGGGACGGCTGAGCGCATGCGCGGTGGGCGTGGCCGGGGAGACTGGGCGCATGCGCAGTGGCACGGCGTGGGCAGCACGAGGGTGGAGCGGCCATGGCAGCTGCGGGGGGGGCGTGAGGGGCGGTGGGGCGGGATCTGCCCTGGGGGCGGGAGGGAGTCGGGCGTGGGGGTGCGGCCAGGGGGTTTTGTTGTCGGGTTAGAGGGCTTGGGGCTCGTGGGAGGTCTGGGGTCAGCGTGAGGCCTGGGGCCAATATGAGGCCTGTGGTCACTGTGAGGCCTGGGGTTGCTGTGAAGCCTGGGGCGGTGTGAGGCCTGTGGATGGCCGGGCCCCGGTTTTGTGCTGCGAGGAGCAGCCCAGCGCAGGACAGCACGTCCCCCATGGCCTCAAACACCTCAGGAGAGCACGCTCCCGTTAAGGGCTCCTCCAGCAGCATGACGTGGATTTCTCCTTCACTGCAAATCCGCCCAGCAGAATCCTGCCTTACACCAACCTGAGCCACCCTCCTGCGGCAGCCCTTCCTTTGCAGCTGCCTGCTCTGTGCTCAGTCTGTGCTGCTGCCACGCGTGGCTCTGGCGGCCGAACGCAGGCAGCATATGGTGTGTGACAGGGAGCTGGTGGCGGCAGATTTTGGGTTCGTTTTGAGAGACAAACACAGATAAACACAGGCTTTTGCTGTTTAAAAACTGACTCATCATTTTCCTACAACAAAACGTCAAAATCTGGAGGCTCCTGAGGCAGGAGAGCGGCTGCTGTTTGATTACCCGCCCTGCAGCAGCACTGGGATTTTGTCCATCTGTGTTTCTGTGAACCTGCAGCTGCAAATCAGTGTCCCGTAAGGCTTTGGGGCCCTCGTGTGGGGTGGAGATGGTGGGGAGGTTTCAACCCCCATGGATCGTGTATCTCTGTAGAGCCCACACCTCTATGGATCCCATACCAATGGGGCCCACACCTCTAACACCCACGCCTCCCACCTCTGGGTGCGTTCCTGAGCCCCACGCAGCATCGCTGTGTGCTTCCCGTGGGGCTGAGGGCACAGCTTCCACCCCACACTTAGACCATTGCAGCACAGTGCTGGGGCCGGGCAGTCCCCGTTCCCATCTTCCTGCACTGCAGCTCCAGCAGTGACATCGCGTTTGCATTCTGCTCCCACGCAGCTCTGGGGAATGCAGCACTCATCCTCTGCCCCCACCACCTCCACGCTGTCCCCAGCACAGCCACCTCCAGCTCCCAGCTGATCCAAACCCTGCCCCCCCCGGGGCTGCACCCCCGGCTCGAGGGGCTGCAGATGGGCCCCGATTTGCATTCAGGGCTGTGCCACCCACCCGGCTGCACAGGTGCCGTCGTCGGCACCTTACGGTGATGGATGGGGTCTAAGAATGGAAAACGTGGCGTCAGCTGTCCTGGGCACATTGTCTGGGAGCGCGGAGGGTGGGGGCACCCCCAGGAATTCGGAACTTTCCAACAGCCGGTGGCTGCTCAGCACGGGAGGTGTGGGAGCCACAGNCCCCCCCCCCCCCAGCTCCAGTGCTGGCTTTGGGGCCAGGGGTTGCACCCCGCTGGGTGCCTTCGCAGGCCACGTGCCCAAAGCCTGTTCAGCTGTGCCATGGGGTGTCCCCCGCCCCACTCTTGGTATTGAGGAGGGATTCTCCCTCCCACCGCAGCCCCCCCAGCATCCTGCGGTGCCTCGGGCCTTTCCTGTCCCACAGGGAGAGCAAGTGACCAAAGGGGACATGCCTGTGGCTGGTGTGTCCCCTTCCCCTATGGCACGGGGTGGGGGGCTGCGCTCTCCTCCCTCCCCAGCCCTTGCCTGCTGCCTGCCCGCAGCCCCCTCCCCAGGGTGCACCCGCTTCTCCATGGTGCTCTTTGCCACCCTGCTGCAGGGGGACCCCTGAGCTGGCGGTGGGGGGGTTCTCTGCCAGCTGTCCCCTCCCCAGCCAGTGCCTGCCCTGCAGCTGTGGGAGGGGTGCATGCGTGTGCCGTGTGTGCAGGGTTTCGGGGTCCCCACTGGGTGCTGCCTGCCTGGGGAGGGGGGGCATGGTTTTTGCATGTGTTTGCATTGGAGTAGGGGAGGGCTTTGCCTGTTTTTGGTGTCAGGGGGCAAATCTGAGCCAATCTGGGGGGGAGGGGGGTTCTAACACGTGCTAACAGCTGCCCCAGCCCTGGCCTGCCGCAGTGCCCAGCAGGTCCCGGGGGGGGTCCTGTGCTACCCCCCCCCTTTCCCTGGGACCATGGGGCGCACCGAGCAGCACCAGGCCCTGCTCCCCCCCCAACCCTGCCAACCCCCTCTGTGCCACCCCCTCTCCGTGCCTGTCTGGTCTTTCCCCATCCAGCTGTGTCCGTCTGTCTGTGCGCCTGTCTGTCTGTCCCCCACCCCAGCTCCCCAGGGCACCGCCTTCACCTGTGCCCACCCTGGGGTGTCCCTTATCCCTGTGCCCCCACGGGGGTCACAGCACTGGGGTGGGAACACCCCACGGCCAACCCTCGCAGTGGGGCTGGGCTCACCTCTCGCTCCCCACCTTGGGGCGATGCCGGGGGGGCCTTGGGGTCGCTGCCTTACCCACACCACCAGCCTTGCCAGCCCGGGCCTGGGGGGGCTCCGGGGCGCTCAGCTCTGCCGCTGCCAAACCGCCTCCGCCCGTTGTGTGCCTCAGTTTCCCCTTTTTTGCCGGGGGGGACTTTGTGTCACTGCCTGCCAAGTGCTTTGAGACCCACCTGCACCGGTGCTTGCCCCACCGGGGCTGGGCAGCTGGGCCCCCCCCCCAGCCCTCCTGAAGGTCAGAGGGACGTCCCGTATTTATGTCATCCCCCAAACTTTATTTAAAGACCCCGACAAAGTGTATTTTATTTATTTATTCTCCTTGGTGTGTGGGGGGACTCGCCCCGCTCGCTTGGTTCTTTGTAATAAACATTTCGGTGAGATCTCCCCGTGGCTGTGNGTCCCAGGGTTTGGGGTCCCCCTTGACTTAGAGAGGCTGCAGGGTGAGCACCCCCCAGCAGCCCCTCCAGCCTGGCACCCCAGTTACCTGCTGCTGCCCCACAGTCTCCACTCCTCTGCCTCCCCTGGACCTGAGGCTGCGACGTACCCGTGAGAAATGGCTCAGAGAGGGGGTGACTGATCTCTGCCCCTTTGGATTTTTGGGGGGGAGGGTTTCTTGGGGGGCTGCTGCCCCATGGACGGTGGTAGTGTCTGTGCAAAGGTGTTTGGGAAGGGGCTGCCCTGCTCTACGGGGAGGGTGGGGGTTGCCTCAGTGCGGGGATTACAGAGGATCTGGGTGGGGAACAGCACCCCGCAGGGTTGGTGCCTCTGCTGTCCCCATGGGGGTCACAGCCCTGGGGGTCTCCCCACCACCCCTCTCTGTGGCTCTAACTGCAGCACAGGGTGAAGTGAGAGGCCATGGGGGGCGAGCAGAGGCCCCAGCTGCAGCCTTGTCCTGGGGTGACCCCCAGCCCCCCGTACTGTGTGGCCCCATTGCTGCAGGACCCCTGGGTGGCTGGAACAGAGCTGTCACTGTTGCACTTCCCCCAGCTTGGTGCAGAGCGGGGGGACAGCCGGGGTGCTGCTGGCTCCAGGGGGGTCCTCATCTCCCTCACAGTTTAACGAGAGGCCCGGAGCCCACTGACAGCAGGACGGGAGCGGGGTGTCACGTTCCGTGCCGGAGCAATGGGAACAGCTGCGCCGGTCCTCGGCCTGCCGTAACCCCGGCACGGCCCCCCTGGCTCAGGGGAAACTGAGGCACAGGCTGGGGGCAAGCAACCCATGGGGTCCTTGGGGCACTCACCCACAGGACTGTCCCCTGGGTGGGCAGGATTTTGGGGGTGCCTCAGTGCTGCGGTGACCGCTGCCTGCCGGGGCTGGGGCCAGCATTGGGGCTGCTCAGCATAGGGCTGCGGCCGGGGCTGATTCTCCCTTCCGTGGGGCTGGGACTGAGCCTCCTCCACACCATCGCAGGGCTCAGCTGAGTCCTACACCAGCCGCCCCTCGGACTCGGATGTGTCGCTGGAGGAGGACCGCGAGGCGCTGCGCAAAGAGGCTGAGCGCCAGGCGCTGGCACAGCTGGAGAAAGCCAAGGTGGGATTGGGGGAATTGGGACCCTCATCGCTGGGAGCCTTCCGTGGGGCACTGGCTCTCGCTGTGGGGTTTGAGGGGGATGCTGCCAACACTCAGCCCCTTCCCACCTGCAGACGAAGCCGGTAGCGTTTGCTGTCCGGACGAATGTCGGCTACAACCCATCAGCCAATGATGATGTGCCCGTGCAGGGCATGGCCATCTGCTTCGAGCCCAAAGACTTCTTGCACATCAAGGAGGTGAGGTTCTGGAGTGGTGGGGGGAGCAGAGCAGGAGGAGGGTGCAGGTGGCAGGGACTCAGGGATGGGGTTGGCAGGGCGTGGGGCTGCTGTGCTCCGTCCATTTGTGGGCTTTGAGGTGTTTTGTGTGTCCGCCTCCTGGTGCAGAAGTACAACAACGACTGGTGGATCGGGCGGCTGGTGAAGGAGGGCTGCGAGGTTGGCTTCATCCCCAGCCCTGTCAAACTGGAGAACATGCGGCTGCTGCAGGAGCAGAAGATGAGGCAGAACCGACTGAGCTCCAGGTTCTTCCCGCCCCCTCCAGCCCCCTTTAACCCTCACACAGCCCCACGCTTACCCCTCTCTGCTTCTCCCCTCCCAGCAAATCAGGTGACAACTCCACCTCCAGCCTTGGCGACGTGGTGACGGGGACACGCAGGCCCACCCCTCCAGCCAGTGGTAAGGATGTCTGGGCTCCCCGTGGGGAGCAGGGCTGTCCTGGCCCAGGGTGGGGGGGCCTTGTCCTGCTGGGGACTGGACGCCCCTCCCACTGCCCCTCCTGCAGCTGGGTCCCCTCTGCTACCTCCCCAGCACTGGGAGGGACATGCAGCCCCCTTGGTCCCTGTGTGGGACCTAAGTGCAGCCCCACATTGCACACTCATGCACACATCCAAATAAGAGTGCATGGGGTGCCCCCCAAGCCCTGGTGCCTGCACTCCTCACACCCCCTGCTCCCATCCACTCCCCCCTTTCACCACCATTATCGCTGTTCTTCTCTCCCCTCCGGCCCCGGCGCGTCCCCAGGTGCCCTGGACACACCTAGCTTTGCCTTTGAGCCCGATGAGTTAGAGGAGGAGGAGGCTGCGGAGACCCACTGCTCCCCTAAGAGTAGTGTGAGCAGTGTCACCACCCCCCCCGCCCACTCCAAGCGCATCCCCTTCTTTAGGAAGGTAACAGAGCCCAGTCTGGCCCACGCCTGCCTGCTGCACCCTGCCTGCCCTAACACTGCCGGGGGCTACGGGGGCACTGTGGGGTGGATTGGTCCATAGCTGCTCCCCGTGTGATCCACAGGATGGATCATTCCATGGATGTATCCCTCTGTCATCCATGGGATGGATCATTCCGTGGCCGTATCCCCCCATTGCCCATGGATGGATTGTTCCATGGCTGTATCCCCCCATGGCCCATGGATGGATCATTCCGTGGCTGTATCCCCCCATGGTCCATGGGATGGCTCAGGCCATGGCTGTGTGCCCCCTGATCCATCTGATGGATCAGTCTGTACCCCCCCCTCTCAGGGCCTCCCGGTGTGCGCATGGTGTGTGGCACAGCTGTGTTTGTCTCCCCTGCAAATGAGAGTGGAACATTCCTCCCTCCCAAACTGGGCACGGTGCTGGGGGGCTCGGGTGCAACCACTGCGCGGGTAGGGGGGTGCTGAGGTGCTGCTCCCCCCCCAAAGCCTCACAGAGCCCCTGCTCACACCCCAGTGCTAATCAAGAGTAGGGCAGCATTAATACTGAACGAGCTCCACCTGCACGATTTCCCTTTGCCATTGGAGCTGTGCCCCCCCTGGGCTCCCTGGTAACCCCCCAGCCCAGTTTGGGGCCTGAAGCCCCCTCCCACAGTAACACGCATGCCTTGTTTGTCTCCCCCTGCCCGCCCCGGCGCCTCGGGACGTAGCCAAGCAGAAGCAGAAATCGGTGAGTAGCGTCAGGACCCCTGGGTTTGGGGCAGGGGAGGAGGGGGGAATGGGTTTGCTGCCACTCCTGGGGCCTCCCCGTCCCTTGGCATCACCCTGGGCTCCTGCTGTGCCCCCCGGCCCAGAGTGAGCCCCCTGACCCCCGGTGCTGCCCTGCAGGCCGAGCACGTGCCGCCCTACGATGTGGTTCCCTCCATGCGGCCCATCATCCTGGTGGGGCCGTCGTTGAAGGGCTACGAGGTGAGGAGAGGGGCTGGGGGGGGACCCCCGGGTGGGGGGACACACAGAAGGCCGCAGCAGTTCCATGCGCTCCTCCTCCCCTCCNGGTGGGCTCTGTGAGGGGGGTTACGGATCGCTCAGCAGGAACCCCCCTCCAGGGATGGCTTGGAAGCTGGGTTTAGCCCAGCTAACCCCCCCCACGTTGTTTTCTTTTTATTTTAGGGGAGCTCCCTGCAGCGAGCTGCAGGCTGTGTGCTGGTCATGGCTGCCCCCTCCCACTGTATTTATATTTATATGCTGTTTTTTGGGGGAGGAGGAGGAGGGGAAGATCCTTCATCTCCCCCTCTTTTGGGGGCCGCTTTGGGGGTGCCCTCCCCTAAAGGAGGGAGGGAAGGAAGGAAGGAAGGAAGGAAGGAAGGAGGGGAGAGGAGGGAGGGAGGGAAGCATCCCGCATCCCTCCCGGCAGCGCGGTGGGAGCGGCCGGGGCGGAGGCAGCGGCCGCCCCCCCTCTCCTTCCTCCTCCTCCTCCTCCTCCTCCTCCTCCTCCTCCTCCCCCTCCTCCCCTCGCCGCACGCCGGGGCCGCCCGCCCGTCGCCGCGGGGGTCGGTGCGGCGGAGGCCGATCTCGGGCCCCGCGCTGCCCCGAGAGCTCCATGGTGCGGGAGGGGGGCATGGCGCGCCCGCCCTACAGCTCCGCTCAGGACATCCAGATGGACGTCTTCGACAACGCAGCCCTCCAGGTGACACCCCCGGGGGAGGGGGGGCGAGAGGGGGTCAGAGAAATCCCTATGGGGGGGGGGCTGCATGGAGCCCCCCCATCCCCTCCCCACGTCCTACCGGTGGAGGTTCCACCTCCTGTAGCTCGGTTCCCCCCCCCGTACCCACACTGCTCCCCCAAATCAAAGCAGACAGCGGGAAGTGGGGGTTCCACCCACCAAGTTTTAGGGGGGGGCAGCGCACCCCTTTACTGCATCACCTCCCCACGGCTGTGCCCCCCCCCACGGCACCCCGAGTCCAGGGGTGGGTGCACAGTGCCGGGGGGGGGCACAGGGAAACTTTTGGGGATGGGGCAAACTGCAGAGTCGGTGTGTAATGGGTGCGAACCCCCCCCAAAAAACCTCAATCCGCTGGGTGTGGGGTGGGGGGGTGCATCCTCTGGGGTGGGGGCATCTCGTGTCCCCCCCGCAGGCTGGGGAGGGTCAGGCAGCGGTGACAGTGTGGGTGGGGGCACAGCCAGGCCCTGGGATTGGGGTGGTGGGGGGCAGCGAAGGCTTTGCCCAGCACTGTGGGGGGGCTCCGTGATGCTGCCCCACCCCGGGGCCTTCACCTCCTCCAGCACAGAGGGATGGAGCTGGAGGGNGGAGGGACACGTCCTGCTTTGGGGTGCAGTGGGGCTGTACATGCTATTTACAGGGAATAAATACGGCGCTGCTGGCTCAGGGCTGCCGGCACCTCCACTCACTCTTCTCTGGCCAATACTCAAATGCTTTCCTGCAGGGAGACATGAGGACATCAGTCCCTGCTCTGAGCCCCCCGGGACATGGGGACATCGGTCCCTTCCCCGCGGGGCTGCTCAGGGCAGCCCATGCCCATACTCACTCTCGTGGTGGAGGCGATGCTCGGCACACCAACCCAGCCTGGCAGGGGCACACCTGGTTGATGCTGAAGGCCAACCCCCCTGGGGGCACATGGCAGCTCTGCCCCAGCTCCAGCCGCTGCTGGCACAGCAACTCGCCGTGCCGGCGTGCACAGCAGCCGCCCGCCCCGCAGTCCTCATCCCGCTGGCACCGTGCTCCTTGGGGGGGGACAAAGAGAGGGGTTAAGGGTTGGGAGCCCCCAGCCTCGTGCAGGTTGGGATGGGCCCTGGGGGTTGCAAAGTCGCTCAGCCTCATGCATGTTGCAGCAGGGGTTGCAATGGGTCCCGGTGCCTGCAGCGGCTCTGATGCAGGACAATGGTACCAACCCCACCTCCATCACATCCCTCTGCTCCCTGGGTTGTGGTTATGGGGTTGCCCCCCACCCCGATCCGCTGCTCACCCTCCTGCCCGTCGGGCACGGGCTGCTGGCACTTCCCAAAGGTGCAGAGGAGGCCGTGGGCGCAGTGGGTGTCGCGGCGGCAGTACTGCCCTGCGGGCCGGGTGGGCAGGCACAGCCCGAAGTGTTCATCACAGAAGTGTCCGTGGGCACAGGGGGTGGTGGGGCCGCACGGCGTCACCTGCATGGAGGCAGAGCAGTGGGGTCAGGGGGGCCCGGATCCATCCCCGCCTCTGGGATGGGTCAGAAATGGCTCTGGAGGGCAGCACGGGGTGGGATGGGGTTTGGGTTCCGCAGATGTCAATGGAGCCGGGGCTGCTCAGGAGGGTGATTTGGGAGCCTCCGGGTCCCGGGGGCTTTAAGGGGCTGCTGGCTCGCGGGCACCCATCCCTGGAAGAAGGGCGCTGCCGCTCTGTGCCGTTTTCTCGCATGAAAAGAAAACCCCGAGCATAAAGCCCACCCCACAGTTGATGGTATTTGGGGTGGGGGTCCCAGCATCGCTCTGGCAGCCCGTAAAATTCCTGCTCCAGGTGAGGCTCGAACTCACAACCTCGGCATTGCTCCGCGTACTGCCCTATAAGTACCGCGCGCTGACCGATTGCGCCACTGGAGCGCCCGTTGCCGCCCGCCGCGCCCGCGCCCCCTCCCGACCCGACCCCGCATCCCCCCTTCCCAAATCCACCCCTCCCAAATCCACCCCTCCCAAATCCACCCCTCCCAAATCCATCCCTCCCGCATGCTTCCCCCATCCATCCTTCCCGCATCCCTCCATCCTTCCTGCGTTGCTTCTTCATTTCCCCATCACCCCCCCGGGGGTCGCTCACCTCCTCCGCGCTGCCCCCCGGCCCAGCGCTTCTGCCCAGCGCGGCTCTGTCGGGCGGGTGTTGGGGCAGAGCGTACATCCACGCCCAGAGATGCGCGGCGGCGGCGGGCAGAAGCGCGGCGAGGAGGCAGAGGAGCGCCGGGAACGGCTGCATGGCGCTGACGGCGGCGGCACTGAGGGGCTCCCGGTGGGCGCTGCCTATTTGTAGCCCGCGGCCCCCGCTGCCCCCCGCTGCTCCGTGTGTTTGCACGCCTAATGGGGAAGGAGGAGGCAATCAGGGTTTAAGGGATTAACGTAATTGCAGCCTTCCCCTCGCTGGGTGCTACAGCCCCAAAGCAAACCGCCCCCTCGGAGCAGTCTGGCTCTGGCGCCGCGCGACTCCGGCGCTGTCCCTGCGCTCGGTGCAGCCCCCCCCGCGCCCCGGGGGTGACGAGCTTTGCACCTTCCCTAACGGCTCTGCTAACGAGGTGTCCGCTGCCCGGCCCTCATCTCATGAGCAAACCGCAGACGGGCTCCGCTGGGGCTGCAGGCAGTGCCGGGCCGTATCCCCAGGCTGCCGGGGGCTGCGCTCCCCCCGAGCCCTCCGACCCGCTCAGCAGCAGCGCGGGGCCCGTCGTGGTGCGGCGCTGCGCTCCGGCGTCCCCTCCAGCGGATCCAGGGACACGTCGGGCCGTTCTCCTCGTGGTCCCCACTTCTCTACCCTGGGCCTCAGTTTCCCCCCACCCCACACACAACGGATGCTGACAGTGACGCGGTCAGGGGTACCCCGAGCCACAGCGCTCCGAGCTGACCCCCACCTGCAGCTCCCCCCGGGGCTCAGCCGGGCCCCCCCGTCCGCCCCGGCGTGTTTGCACAGCGGCTCAGGGAGCAAATATTGACCCGTCATCCTCAGGTCCGTACTCCCCCATCTGCCCCCCGCTGGCTGCGGTTAATCCGCCCCTCCACAGCCCCGGGGGGGGGGAATCCGGCGCTCCCCCCGGCCCCGCACAGCAGCGCGCGGCTTCACCACGGCTCCGGGATTCGGCTCCGCTTCGCCGCTGCCTCGGAGCTGCAGCCGCTGCGCTCCCACCGTGGGTTGGGGATGGGTCCCCCTCTGCAGTGAGGGCACCACGGCTGGAGCCCGTGCAGGAAAGAGTGCATGCATGCGTGTGCAAGGGTGTGCAAGCCCGCACTCGCAGCACGCCTTGCAGACGGCACAGCGCAGCCCGCTGACATCACGGAGCGCTCCAATGTTTTTTCCCAGCAGAGGGGGTATAGCTCAGTGGTAGAGCATTTGACTGCAGATCAAGAGGTCCCCGGTTCAAATCCGGGTGCCCCCTCATTTTGGGGGGGTTTCCTCCTTTTTGGACCCCTTTTATCTGCCTCGCTGCCCCCCCCCACCAGGAGCTGAGCGGCGGTCGCGCTGTGCTCACCCGCATCCCGCTGTCCCTGCACAGAAACGCACCAGGAAGAGAGCAGCGGGCACCGGGACGGGCAGCTCTCGGCTCATTAGTTAATTGCAGCACTGGTACGATTCATCGCCTTCATCAGTCCCCGCCACGGCGGTGGGGATGAGATGTGGGGCTCTGCCGCTGTCCCCCCCCTCCGCCAGGACCCCAAAGCCGCCCCCGAAGGTCCTTAGGGTGTGGGTTGCGCGTTTTTGAGGTGCAGCCCCTCTGCCCTTCCCTGGGGTCCGGGCTGCTCCGCACAGCCGTGCCGGCCCGGGGGGGCTGCGGGAGCCCAGGGGTGGGTTGAGCAGCTGCGGGGCGGCGGGATGCCGGTGAGGGAGCACCGCCCGTGGGGCGAAGGGTGACTGCAGGCGGGATGAGGGATCGCTGCACGTGAGATGAGAGGATGCCCCTCGCGGGATGAGGGCACAGCGCCGGCGGCACCGGGCCCCGCACCCCCCGGCTCGGGCTCTGCCTCCGGCCCCATCCCCACCCCCGGCACCACCCCTCCGGCTCCACCCCCGGCTCCGCTCCAGCTCCGGTGGCGGAGCCCCGTGCCCGGCGGGGGCTCGGCGGGTGCCGGCCTCGGGGGGGGCCGCGATGCGAGGGGGGGGCCTCATCCTGCTCGGCCTCATCGCGCTGTGNGGTGGTGGGGCCTTCTGCCCCTTGGGAGGGGGGGGCACTCAACCCCTGTGGGGGCCCTTAAGCCACGGGGGAACCCTCAACCACGTGGGAGGCCCTTAATCTCACAAGAGGGGCCCTTACCCCACAGGGGACCTCTAAGTCCCATGAAGGACTCTTAGCTCTTTGGAGGCCCTCAGCCCCTCCCTGGTTTGAGTGGGGTCTGCCCCCAAGGAGAAGGAGTCTCCACCTCAGCCTCATGCTTGGGGTGGGAGGAAGGGCTGGGGGGAGGCTCCTGTGGGGAGCAGATGTTTGATGGGGGTGTTTGGACCCCCGCCAGCCTGTGTCCTTCTCACAGGATCTCCATCACGCGGGTGACGGCCGACATCTCCCTCGCCAAGCGCTCTGTGCTGAACAACCCCAGCAAACACACCATCATCGAGCGCTCCAGCACACGCTCCAGCCTGGGTAAGGCGGGTGCAGCACCTCGGCCACCCCAAGCTCCCATCTGTATCAGCCCAGCAGCCTCCTGCTCCTGTCCCCTCCCTCCTGGGATGCTCAGCGTGTGTCCCTCCTTGGGGTGATGAGTGCGTGGGGCGAAGGGCACCTGGGACCCTCGGCTCCCACTGTCAGTTTGACTCAGTCTCTCTTCCCCTCCTCCCTTTTACCTTCTCTCTTTTTTTTTCTTTCTTTTTTTTTCTCCTTTCCCTTTTGGGGTTCCTCCCCTCTGCACCGCTTCCTTCCTCCCCTGCTCCTGATACAGATGTCTTGGGTATGTAGCGTGTGCTCCTCGGGTAGCGTGGGGTGGGGGACAGCAGGGGATGCAGCCCCAAGGGTCCCCGTCCCCCCCACTTGGGCTCTACTGCAGGGTCTGAGTGCAGCCGCTGCGGGCACCCACCCAATGCATGTGTATGGGGGGTCTGAGCCCCTTCCTCCCCCAGCACTGGGAGCCCACTGCCACCTCCCATCCGTGGGGCTGGGGTGCTGCTGGTGTGGCTGAGCCTCTCCTGGCCCTGTCCCACTCCCCACATCCCATCTCCAGCAGCAGTCCCCGCAGCCCCCCTTTGCTGTCTCCATGCCCTTGTGACTCCCTCTGTCCCCCCACTCTGGCAGCTGAGGTGCAGAGTGAGACGGAGCGCATCTTCGAGCTGGCCCGGACCCTGCAGCTGGTGGCCTTGGACGCCGACACCATCAACCACCCGGCCCAGCTGGCCAAGACCTCCCTGGCACCCATCATCGTCTACATCAAAATCGCCTCCCCAAAGGTGAGTGGGGGCCATGGGGCGGGCAGGTGGCAGCGGTGGGGCCGAGGTCCCTCTGCCCCCCAGCCCACACCGCCCTCTCTCCTGCCCCAGGTGCTGCAGCGGTTGGTGAAGTCCCGGGGCAAGTCCCAGGCCAAGCACCTCAACGTGCAGATGGTGGCCTCCGACAAGCTGGCGCAGTGCCCGCCTGTGAGTGTCCCCGGCCCAACCCCTGCCACCGCCCTGCGGCCATTGGCTCCGCCCCTTCCGGCAGAAGCCCCTCCCACCACCTCATCCTTGTTTAGTGTTTCCACCTGTCCTGGCCCTGGGCTCCACCCACCACCATATTGGGTTATGTAGGCTCCTCCCCCAAGTGACAGGCTCCGCCCACCACCATATTTGGTTACATAGGCTTCACCCCCCCCATGTGTCATAGGCTCTGCCCAGCACCTTATTTGGGTACATTGGCCCCACCCACTACCTTATATGGGTACATAGGCTGCACCTGTGTGCTACAAGCTCCGCCCACCACCTTATTTGGCACCCAGACCCCGCCCACTGCCTTCTCTGGGTACATGGGCTCTGCCCACGTGTGCCATAGGCTCCACCTACTACCTTATATGGTACATAGGTCCCACCCCGCATGCACAAGCTCCGCCCATTGCCTTATTTGCATCCATAGGCTCCACCCCCCGCTCCACTGCAGTCAGCAGCTCCGCCCTCATGGCAGATGCTCCTCCCACCATCAGGGCTCCGCCCTGTGTCCATAAGCCCCGCCCCACCGCCGTCTCCTCCCCCCAGGAGATGTTTGACATCGTGCTGGACGAGAACCAGCTGGAGGAGGCCTGCGAGCACCTGGCCGAGTACCTGGAGGCCTACTGGAAGGCGACGCACCCCCCCAGCAGCAACCCCCCCAACCCGCTGCTCAACCGCACCATGGCCACAGCCGCGCTGGCCGCCAGCCCTGCGCCCGTCTCCAACCTGCAGGTACAGGTG
Source organism: Pavo muticus (assembly GCA_016647715.1). NCBI lineage: Eukaryota > Metazoa > Chordata > Aves > Galliformes > Phasianidae > Pavo > Pavo muticus. The sequence continues at coordinate 150,636 of JACDJE010000233.1, read as the reverse complement.
CTCACCTCCCTGCGCAGGAACCTGGGCTTCTGGGGCCGCAGGGGCGCCGACACCACCCCCAGCCCCCAGGAGGAGCACGCGCTGTGAGATGGCGGCAGGGGCCTCCCCCCGGGGATCAGGGACACCCCCAAGGATCAGGGACACCCTGGGTTTTGGGGACACCCCGGGGAACAGCTGCCTCCCTGGGGTTGCCCCCTCCCTCCAGGGATGTGCTCCCTGCTCCATGGTTGATGCCACCCCTGTGCCCCTGGAGTCAACCCCCCCCCACCCTGGGATCTGCTCCCCACCCCGGGCTTGGGGCCATCCCCCTGTGGTGAGGTTCTGCTCTCCCTGGATCAGGGTCGCCCTTTGGGATCGGCCCCCTGGGGTTGGATTCTCGCTGGGGATCCATGTCCCCTCCACACAGCTCTGCAGAGCTCTCCTGGGTTATAGCGAGGACTTACGGGAGCTGCTGGGGGGGCTGAGCCCCCGGACACCCCTGACCCCCCTGGGTCTGGCAGAAGAGGCCGTGTCCAAGCCGGGGGGGTTCCGCAGCCCCCCCAGGGCAGCAGGCAGAGGAAGGACGTGTGTCCTGTGTTGTCTGTCGCTAATTCCTTCAGCAATCAGAGCGCTGCTCTGCACCAACCCCGACCCCACCACCTCCCTGCTCCGTTTCCCCCCATGCCCTCCCACTGCTCTGGCCCTGCCCTGGTGCCCCCCCCAGTGCTGGATGAGACCCGTGTCTGGGCTGCATGGCACGGAGTGTGCAGACTGGGCTGGGGCGGGAGCGCATGTGCCCCCCTACTCACCAAGCCTCGCGGTGTGCAGCTAACACCCCCCCCACTAACCCGTCCATCTGTCCTTGCACGGTGTGGTTGCTTCTCCCAACCAGGGCCCGTACCTGGTGCACGGGGAGCCGCCGGGTGAGGGGAACCTCCGGGAGGGGGGGCCCATCCCACCGCCTGCCCGCGCGGCCCCCCCCCGCCGCCTGTCCCGCCAGGACACCTTCGACTCGGAGACCCCCGGCAGCCGGGATTCAGCCTGCACAGAGCCCGGCAACTCCTGCATGGACGTCGAGACCGATCCCGGTGAGGAGGACCCCCGGGCCCCCCCGGGTCCCCGCGGTGCGTGGGACGAGGAGCGGGGCCGGGGACCACGGGGACGTGCCAAGGGCCACGACCGCTACTGCCCAGAGCCGCCGGAGCCTTTGGGTCTGGACCAGAGTGACACAGAGGGCTGGGGCCAGGAGGTTTACATCCGCTAGGGTGGGGGGGTGTAGGCAGGGATGCCCCCCCCCCCCGCTCCAGTGCTGGCTTTGGGGCCAGGGGTTGCACCCCGCTGGGTGCCTTCGCAGGCCACGTGCCCAAAGCCTGTTCAGCTGTGCCATGGGGTGTCCCCCGCCCCACTCTTGGTATTGAGGAGGGATTCTCCCTCCCACCGCAGCCCCCCCAGCATCCTGCGGTGCCTCGGGCCTTTCCTGTCCCACAGGGAGAGCAAGTGACCAAAGGGGACATGCCTGTGGCTGGTGTGTCCCCATCCCCTATGGCACGGGGTGGGGGGCTGCGCTCTCCTCCCTCCCCAGCCCTTGCCTGCTGCCTGCCCGCAGCCCCCTCCCCAGGGTGCACCCGCTTCTCCATGGTGCTCTTTGCCACCCTGCTGCAGGGGGACCCCTGAGCTGGCGGTGGGGGGGTTCTCTGCCAGCTGTCCCCTCCCCAGCCAGTGCCTGCCCTGCAGCTGTGGGAGGGGTGCATGCGTGTGCCGTGTGTGCAGGGTTTCGGGGTCCCCACTGGGTGCTGCCTGCCTGGGGAGGGGGGGCATGGTTTTTGCATGTGTTTGCATTGGAGTAGGGGAGGGCTTTGCCTGTTTTTGGTGTCAGGGGGCAAATCTGAGCCAATCTGGGGGGGAGGGGGGTTCTAACACGTGCTAACAGCTGCCCCAGCCCTGGCCTGCCGCAGTGCCCAGCAGGTCCCGGGGGGGGTCCTGTGCTACCCCCCCCTTTCCCTGGGACCATGGGGCGCACCGAGCAGCACCAGGCCCTGCTCCCCCCCCAACCCTGCCAACCCCCTCTGTGCCACCCCCTCTCCGTGCCTGTCTGGTCTTTCCCCATCCAGCTGTGTCCGTCTGTCTGTGCGCCTGTCTGTCTGTCCCCCACCCCAGCTCCCCAGGGCACCGCCTTCACCTGTGCCCACCCTGGGGTGTCCCTTATCCCTGTGCCCCCACGGGGGTCACAGCACTGGGGTGGGAACACCCCACGGCCAACCCTCGCAGTGGGGCTGGGCTCACCTCTCGCCCCCCACCTTGGGGCGATGCCGGGGGGGCCCTGGGGTCGCTGCCTTACCCACACCACCAGCCTTGCCAGCCCGGGCCGGGGGGGGCTCCGGGGCGCTCAGCTCTGCCGCTGCCAAACCGCCTCCGCCCGTTGTGTGCCTCAGTTTCCCCTTTTTTGCCGGGGGGGACT
>JACDJE010000233.1:114058-143865 GCA_016647715.1 Pavo muticus | reverse complement strand
GGGCAGAGAGCGGCTCCGGCCGTGCCTATCCCGGGGGTGGGGTCGGGTCCGCGTGGCCCCCGGTGCGTTTGATGCCCGCAGCCGCCGAACCCGCCCGCGGTGTGGGGCTCCCGCACCCAAAGGGAGCGCGACCCGGAGCCGCAGAAGCCGTTCCCTGCCCGTCCGGGGGGTCCCCGCGCGCAGCCCCGCTCCCCCGTGCCTCAGTTTCCCCTCCCAGAGGCGCTGGGAGCAGAAACCCAAAACCTCGGGGAGCTGCGGGTTCGGCCCCAACGCCCTCCTCGCCCGCTGGTGCTCCGTCCCAGGGCATGGATGGGGAAGGCGCTGCTGGAAAGGGTGCCCCAAAAGCAGTGAGAAGAGGGGGGATCCCACGGATGGGGATGGCCCCAGCTCGGACCACCCCCTGCTCGTCCAAGGACGCGGCTGTGCCGCTGCCCCATTGCTGAAGTCCTGCGGTCTCTGTCATTCCAAGGCTTCGTGCTCCCCCTTGCACGCTGCTGTGGGGCTGTGAGCCGCTCTGGGGGCGGTTTGGGGGTGTTTTTCCTCCATTCACCCTTCTGACACAGCTGTCCCCCTGCCCAGGGCTGTCCCCGTGCCTTTGGCCACCTCACATCCCTTCCCTGCACCCCATCATAGCGCTGCTCACTGGGGTTGGGTCACTCACGCCACCAAGTGCATCACTGCTGAGGGACGCATCCCACTGTGGGCCCCCACTGACACTTCCTCGCTCCCCTCAGGACCCCCCGAGGGGCAGCGTGGGGCCGGGCAGCCCCAGGGGACGCACATCAGCCAGGACCTGGTGGGACGCAGTCTGGTCATCGACACACTGCTGGACAACGAGACGCGCATTGTGGTGAGCTGGGGGGGTCCAACCTCGCACCACCCAAAGCTATTTCCATCCTGGTGGAGCCTCTGGCTCTGGTTTGCCATGTGGGGCCGGATCCTGGCAGCACGGGGTGTAATTACAGCCTGGGCAGAGGCAGCCTTGCCCGGGGGCACCTGGGGGTCAGCACTGGGGATGCATTGCTCATGGCTGTGCCACGTTGCTGGGTGCTGTGCTGGGGGTGCTCTGTGGGGGCTCTATGGGGAAGGCTGCAGCCTCTGTCATGCTGTTGGAACTGAGTGGCAGCGGTGTCAGCTCTGGGGGTGGCAGTCGGTTCTCGCCTCCTGGCTGCGCCTGATTGCAGCTGGCAGCACACTCACTGCTAATTGTGGGGGGCACGGGGGTGTGGGGTGCGTTCCCTGCACTGAGGGCCCCCGCTCTGTTGAGCTGCGAGCGGTTCTGGTGTTTTTGTGGCAGCTGAGTGTGGATTCGGGGGGATTAGTTCTCCCCATGCAAGGAGGTGCTCTGGGGAAAGGGACCCCCGGGGGGAGCTCTGCAGGGTCCCACCAACCCCTGCTGGGGCCGCAGCTCTGCGCTCTGGGACGGAGGGAGTGGAAGTGTTTAAAAAAATAGATAAAAAACCCAAACCACCAAATCCTGACTGGGAAGGGCGTGACGGCTCGCGTGGCTCTGGAGAGGGGATTTCCCGGGGCCCCGTGGGTTTGGGGTCACTGCACCTCTCCCCAAGCAATGCAGGCTCCGGAGCGGCAGCTCAGTGCGTTCCCACGTGGCTGGGCATCCAAACCCCCTCCTAATTGCTGCTGTGACCAAAGCGAGGTGGTGGGCTCGGGCGTCCTGGTGACTCAGTGATGAGCTCAGGAACTCGGCAGCCAAATGCTCTGTGCTGCCCCAGCTCCTCTGCTCCATCCCAGCTCCTTCCCCCTGGGTTACTGGGAATGCACTGGAATCCACTGGCTGTGGGGCTCCGGGTGGGGGGTTCAGCCCCTGGGCACCCCACATCCCGGGGTCCCAAAAGCCACATGTCCCATGCGCGGGACACAGTGTTACCAGCACAGCCATCCCCGTGCCTCAGTTTCCCATCCCTGAGCTGCCCAGGGTTGGCTGTTGGAGACTCTGATGCCTTTATTTGCTCCGCTTCTTGCGGTCACTGCAGCCACAGCTCCCAGCCCCTGGCTCCAAAGCAGCAATTCCTTCCCAGGAAGGCTGCATCTGCTGTGCTGAAGTCCCTCATGAGTCACATCTCCCTCCTGCCAGCGCTGCGTTGGACTCGTGGTTCCTCCACTCCTCTCCAACTGCTCACCCCTGCGCTGCTTCGCACGGGGCGTTTCTGCTCCAGTTCCATTGCTCTGCTCTGAGATGGTGCCCGTGGGTTTTGCTTCCCTGCGGTGCTGATTCTGTCCCTGTCCCCACTGCAGGAGGACAACCACAGCTACTACGTGTCCCGCACCTATGGGCCAGGGGCTGCGCGCCGCCAGGGGCTGTGGGTGGACATGGCAGCAGCTGACAGCAGCCACGTGAAGGTCCACGGGATCCTCTCCAACACCCACCGGCAGGCCTCGGTGAGCCGGGGGGTCCCAGCTGCTATCCATCCTTCCCATGGTGGCAGCGGCTGCCCCGTAGCCTGGGGGAAGCATTTGGGTCTCCCCAGCCCCATCGCTGTAGAGCAGAAGGAGATGAGCTGTGGGGGTGGGGTGCACCCTCCATGTGCCAGCCCGGGGGGTTGCTCCAAGCTGGGGGTGCCCAGCATCCCCATCAGCTTTCCCCCTTTCTGGCTGCTGTCTTCACCCCATCTCCCTCCTGCAGAGGATCATCCTCTCCTTCGATTTCCCCTTCTACGGGCATCTCCTGCGGCAGGTGACCATAGCAACCGGAGGTGAGTGGGGCCGGGGACCCGGGGTTGAGCACGGGCACTGAGCTGACCCCTCTGCTCTGCTTGCTCAGGTTTCATCTTCATGGGGGACGTCATCCACCGCATGCTGACGGCCACGCAGTACATCGCGCCGCTCATGGCCAACTTCAACCCCAGCTACTCCCGCAACTCCACCGTGCAGTACCTGGATAATGGTGAGCACCTCCCGGAGCAAAGCTCCATCCTGGGGAGCAAAGAGAGGGGTGAGGGTGTGGGGAAGGGGCCTGGGGGTCAATGCAGGGTGAGGAGAGGTGAGAGGAGTGACCCACTTGGTGTCCCCCCAGGCACGGTCTTTGTGGTGCAGTGGGACAAGGTCTACCTCCAAGGGAAGGAGGACGTGGGCAGCTTCACCTTCCAGGCTGCCCTGCACAGCAGCGGCAGGATCGTCTTCGGGTACAAGGAGGTGAGGGGGAGGGCCGGGTCTGGGTTCCGAGGCGCTGTGGGGCTCAGTGGGGCCGTCTCCATCATCTCCCTCTCCCTGCACAGATCCCAGTGCCCGTCCTGCAGATCAGTGCTGCGCAGCACCCTGTCAAGGCCGGGCTGTCTGACGCCTTCATGGTCCTCAACCCATCCCCCGAGGTGCCTGGTGAGTGCCGTGAGTGCCATCCCCTTCCCCGTGTCCCCGGGCAGCTCCTGTGGGTTAAGTGCACTGGGCTCCTCCCCAGCTTGCAGCCCTGGCCCAGGGGTGCTGTGCTCTGCAGGCCCTGCGCTGCTTGCATGTGAGCTGCAATCGCCTTGTGGGCGTCCAGCTGCGAGGTTGGGGCAGAGCAGCACCCACAGGAGTGCAGAGGGATGAGATGAGCAGCTCGGGGTGCTGCACCCCCCCCCCTCTCCGAGCACAGCACATGCACCATGCAGCCCTGGGCTGGGAAATGCACGGTGCATGCCAGCAGGATGCGGCGCATGCATGTATGTGCACACTTGTTGCATGTGATGTGAGCTCCAGTGCCAGCAGGACGCAGCACACATGTGTCTGCACACGTGTCCCACACGTGACACACGCTCCAGGCGCGGGGCGAGCCGGATGGAAGGGCTGCTGCAGCCTCTCCCTTCCCCTCCTGTGCACCCAACCACGCTCCTCGTGCTGCACCCCGCGCCGCGCTTTGCTCGTTATTTCTGGAGCCAACCATCTGGCCCTCATTTATTACCCATTCACAGCAGTTTGCATGGAAGCCTCAGGGGCTGCTGCCCCCCTCCCCGTGGGCTCCTGGGGAGCGCTGAGGGATGTGGAAGGGAACGGAGCTGGAAGGGAGGCAGGGATGGGGATGGGGCTGTGCGGGGCTGGACCGCTTCCACCTTGGGGTCCTCTGGGGAGAGGGGGCGGAGAGCTCCCAGCTGCTCCTGGAGAAGTGGGGAAGGGGATTTCCACACTCTGACCCCCCAGTGCTGCTGCTCAGCCTCCCCCGCAGCCTTCCTGCTGCCCTGTCCCACAGGAAGAACCCCGGTGGCAGGGGGTGGCCAAGGGGGGCTCACACCTGCCCTAAAGCAAAGCTCCTGCTGCAGAGTCGCGCCGCCGGACCATCTACGAGTACCACCGCGTGGAGCTGGACACCAGCAAGATCACCAACATGTCTGCTGTGGAGTTCACCCCGCTGCCCAGTAAGCCGTGGGGGCAGGGTGGCGCTGGGCTGTCCCACGGGGTGCTTTGGGGGCACTGTGTGGCTCCAGCATCCCGCTGAGCAGACACGCTCTTAGTGCTCACATCCACACACATGGGAGAGCAGTCCATGAATATGGAGCGGGAAGTACGTCTGTCCCGGGGGGTCACCAAGGAGAGGAGGGTGCTTACTGCTGGGCCGGGAGCTGCCTGGTCCCACCATGTGCTGCAGGCACCTCCCAGCCTATTGTTGTGCTCTCTCTGCAGCTTGTCTCCAGCACCGGAGCTGTGAGGTGTGCGTGAGCTCCGCGCTGACCTTCAACTGCAGCTGGTGCCACGTCCTGCAGAGGTACTGGGACGGGTCCCTTCTGCCTCTCCTCTTGCTGGAGGTGTTGCTGTAGCCAGGAGAGCACTCTGAGCTGCAGGGCCAACCTCTGCTGCTGCTGTGGGGTGTTTAGTGGTTGTCCTTCTTTTGTTAGAGCGATGCTGGCAGCGGCTCACGGTCAGTGGTTCGGTGGTGGTCTGACCTCAGGGCACGAGTTGGAGGAGCCTCTTCCCGAGGGTGGGGCTCAGTCCCAGGGCGGTGGTGCGGAGCTGGGACAGCAGTGGGACTGATGGACGCTGATGTCAGTGGGATTTGGGTGGGATCCACTCCATGCTGGGGTTGGGATTTTGACCAGATGGAGTTCAGGTCCCAGACATGGAGGGACTGCAGTGCCCCCGGCTATGGGAACGGCCCCTGCCCTTGGGGTTGCTGCTCTGCCCTCCTTCAGCCGCAGCAGGAGAGCCGCAGTGAGGCTGTGCAGCACAGGAATGTGGAGCTGGCAGCAGGGGAGGGGACCCACTAACACAGATCCTCGTGCACAGCGCTTGGGCTGCTTCACCCAGCCCTGCTCAGGCTGCGTCCCGGCTGTGCGCCCTTCACACGTGCAGTGATTCCATGAGGCCTCAGCAGGGATGGGGGAGGGCTGGGAGCACAGGCAGCTCGTGCAGTTCGCTGGCTCTGCTCTTATCACCCATGGGATGGTGGCAGGTCGGTGCCCAGGGGCTCCCAAAGGCCACAGAGCTGCCTCGGTCCCTGTTTCTGTGGCTGGCGCTTTCCCGACGTCATTTGTAACTTCTTTAATGAGCTTTTCCTGCCCAGATGTTTCTGGGGAAAGGGAAAAAAAACCACAAACAAACCCTTCTGGAGCTCACAGCCTTGGCGCAGGGCGCGGGGAATGGAAACTCACACTGTCTCTATATCCTTTTCCTATCTCTCTGCTTCTCTGTTTTCCTTGGAGAAGCAGCGCTGACCATTTTCCACCTCCGTAAAGAGGAACTTTTGGGTCCTTCCAGCACAGCTGCATTGGAATCCCCACGTCCTCGGAGAGCAGCTCGCATGTAACCCTTCCACTGCGCCGCTCCTCACGCTGCCGCTGTGGCACTGCTGGGCATCTCAGGGGCTGCACCGGAGCAGCAGATGGGCGCTGCTGCTCACTCTGTGGCTGCTCTGCATCCCACCTGCCGGGGTTTAACGTGCCCTTTTGCTGCAGGTGCTCCAGTGGCTTCGACCGGCACCGCGAGGAGTGGCTGTCCTATGGCTGTGGCCAGCAGGTAGGGCTGGGGCTCCGTGCTGGGAACGGGGCTGGGTTACAGTGGGCAAATCCCAGTGCCAAAACGCACTCTGAGCTCTGCTTGGCCCCAGGATGCACAGAGTTGGTTCTTCAGCTTGCCCTGCCCTGGTCCTGGGGGTCCATGCATAGCGGACATCCCCCCTTCCTCCATGGGGAGAGCCCAGAGATGCCCCAGCTGTGCCCACCCCCCAGAGCACACGGGGCTCCTCAGCTCCCTCAGTGTGACTCTGATCCCCTCTAAGCCAGAAGGAGTCGGCCTTTAGGAGCTGGTATCTTTTTGTATGTCCTTGCTAGCACATCTCCACGTTGGACAAAGCCGTTTCTTTGTCTCGGGAAGATCAGCTCTAACCAAACATCTGTTTCTGCTTTGGTGTTTTGTTGTTTGGGTGATTTTTTTTTGCTTTAATATATGTTTTTTTAATTTTTCCCCACTGAACACTCATCCTTGTGTTTACCAAGAGAGAGGGAAAAGGAGGTCACGGGACTGATGCTGAGGGCCTGTGATGCAAGTAGGGCAGGCTGCCACCAAACCTCCCCCAACCCGCTGCCCCCCAAACCTCTCCCACACGTCCCCCTTTTCCCCAATTTCTGCCCCTTCCGGGCTGTGTCCCCCCTCCCAATCCTTCTCCAGCCCCACGGCGATGCCCCCAGCCCCGCTGTGTCCCCCCAGGCAGACACCAAGAGCTGTGAGGACTTAGCAGAGGACGACCACTACTCGCCCCCCCCCGACGGCTCCTCCTCGCCGCTGGATGAGGACATCACCACCCCCACGGCCTCACTCTTCATTGACAGCCTCACTACGGAAGGTGGGACACTGTGGGGTCCCGGTGCTGTGGTGGGGGTGATGCTCTGGGGGTCGGGGCTGGCAGTGGTGCAGCAGAGCTGTGTGTGATTGCTTGGGAGCACAGAAAGCTCCAAATAAAGGCCCCCGTTTCCCCCGAGACGCCCCTGTGCTAAAGCTTGATAATCCCATTAACGCCGGGCTCGCTCCTCCGCAGGTATCGCTTCAATTTTGCTGCTTAATAGTCCCTAACGCAAACTGCTAATTAGAATAAATAGAAAGGAACGTTAGTAATTGTCCTTCAGCGATGGAAGGAGCTGGGGGGGAACGGAGTGCGGGGCTGCCGGAGCTGACTTTGAAAGGAGCAATGGAAGGAGGGGGGAACTCAACAGCACCGCTGAGATTGTTTTCCAACTCATCGCCGATCCTTGGAAAAAGAACAAGAGCCTTTCTGTGACATAGTCAGGCATGAAGTTAATTTGTAATCTTGGAAGCAAACAAACAGCCAGCTGCATCGGGCAGTGAGCTCGATGGGAGCAGCACAGGGATGATGAGGATGGGTCCAACCCCGCTGCATCTCCCACTCTGCGTCCTTTGGAGAGTTCCAGACCTGCAGTGCTGGCCCAGAGCTGCGGCTCACAGGGGGCTGAGCCCCGTCCTCGTGCAGCCTGGTGGCTCCAGAATGAGAGGGAAAACGGGACTGGGTGTTGGACCCCTGTGAGAAACATCTATGGAGCAACAGAGCCCCCCAGGTTGGGTGGGGTGTGTTGGCAGCACGGCCAGGTCAGCCCAGTTCCCCTTATTGCTCTGCCTTGCTGAGTTCAAGGGCTGTTCCCCAGGTGTCTGTGCTGCAGGTGGCACCTTTGTGAAGGAAGGGATGCCGTGCAGTGTGTGCTTATGGTGCTGTTTTGTTGCTTGGGGTGTCCTTCTCTCCCTTCATTTGAAGATGCAGAGCCTGGGGGTGGGTGCTGGCAGTGCCCCGTTATGGAGGGAAGGGGGGGGAAGCGCAGAGAGCATCTCAGCGGGCTGTTAACTATTTTTGCCCTTCCTTTCTTCTTTCAGACGACACGAAGCTCAACCAGCACGCAGGCAGTGAAGGTAAGGCCCTGTCTGTCTCTGCCTGGAGAGCTGTGATCAGTCAGCAGGGTGAAAGGGGACTGGAAAGATGCAATCAAGATAAGAATCTGATTGTCCTTCCCCTGCTGAATGCTGCTTCAGGTTGTGCAATGTGAGAGCTGGGGCTGATCTGTTTTACCCCGATGCCTTTGTCTGCATTTCCCACTTTTCTCAGCGAAGGAGGACTGCGAGCTTTCTCTTTCTGTGTGACTCCCTTTCTTTGCAGCTTTTACACCAGCTCCTTTTCCTTCTGAATTTCCCCAGCTGTGCCAAAGGGCGCTGCGAAGTTCAAACATAAGGTGTCCTTTCTGTGAGCCCAGCTCTGCCTCTTCCATCTCTGTTCCCCTGAATGGCAGCTCAATTTTCAGCCCCGTGCAAAGCAGAGCCCAGCCCTCTTCATTGCAAGCAGCTCCTGGAAGTTCTATCGGCTAAAAAGTGGGTGCAGCATCAGTGCCAGTGCAGGCACGGGCCTTTGAAATGCATGAGCTTCCCAGGCTCAGCCGAATTGTTCCCCAATGGCTGGTAATGTCACTGCTGATCTGTGCCGTGTGCAGGCTCTGGAGCTCTGCAATGTATCCATAGCCGAGGGCCGGGGCGAGCTGCAGGCTGTGGGTAAGGTGCTGAGGAGCCCTCAGCATATGGCTAACGGCTTTCTAGCTGAGTAGCAGCCAATATATAAGGAATACGGATTGGATGGAGGGGGGAATTATTATATGGTCATTGTTTAACCCTCTTTCTTTGCCAGCTATTGGTATCATCTAGGAGGGGTGCTGGAGCTCAGCCCCCAGCTCTTCGTGCATCTCGCCCTCTTGTTGAGCTGGGCTCGGTGCTCAGTCCTACATGCAGGGCTCCAAGCATCCTGCCTTGCTCTTCCTGAGCCCTCCCCCCACTTCCAAGCCCAGCTGAACCCGTTTTGCAGGTGTGGGAAGCGACCTTCCTTCCAGTGCAGTGGGTGCCCCGATTCACACCGGCACGATCGTGGGCATCGTGCTGGCTGTGCTGCTCATCGCAGCCATCATCCTCGCTGGGATCTACATCAACAGCCACCCCACCTCCAATGCTGCCCTCTTCTTCATCGAGGTGAGTGGGGAACCTTTCCCTGGTCCCGTCCCAAACCTCCAGAGCAGAGCACAGAGGAGAGGATGTGGGCAGATCGCACATCTGAGGCTTTCTGCATTATCCTGCAGTCGCAGCCACCTCCCCACTGCTTTAAACTTAGGCTCGTTCCCACCCACGCTGCTTTATTTTGTGCTCTCTCATGTGCTCCCATTCACACCTTGCCTTTTCTCCCCATTCAACCTCAGTCTCTCCTGCCTGCTCACACGAGCAGTTCCCCTGCCTGGGATCGCTGCCTTTTCAGTTGCCCAGCTGGATTTTATTGACTAAGGTTGTCAGGCTCTGCCGATAGATGTCGTGCCATCAGCCGCTGCGGCAGCGGCGGTGTGAACGCTCGGAACGGCAGGTTTTAATTCTCAGGAAGATGGGGGGTCTGACAATCTCCATCTGCTGTTATAAGCCCGAGGAGTGCGCGGTGCAGGGCAGCAGCGGGCTGAGTCCTGCGTGGGAGCTGCGATGCAGAGCCCTCACCTCTCCTCGTCACCCACTGCCGCCTTCCTCGAGCGCTCCCCTCTCCCCCATCTGTCCCAGCTGCAGAGGCTCAACCTCCGCGGCCTTCAGCAGTTCAGCACCTGGCATTTGGTGCATTCATCCTTGCTGCACCCAGCCAGGACGCAGTGCTGTCCCTGTGCCGCAGATGGGGGAGAGGTGCTGGGGGGACCCTCTGTGCCGCCCCATCTGTTCCCCACACCAGCACACCCTTGTTCTGGCACTGATGTGGGACCTCCCTTCAAGTGTCCATTTCCGCCCGGCTCCCTGTCGGTGTTAACCCTCTCAGTGGGTCAGCTCATTGAGGCTGATGCATTGTAACAAACCCTTTAAAGTCACTTTTTCCTTTCCCGAACTTTCACAAAGATAGCATTGTTTCGGGTCTGAGCTTCGAGTTTCCAGCAGGCTTGGCCTGAAAGGCTGCTCACAGCTTCTGATGGCTCTTTGTTCCTGTCCCCAGCGAAGGCCACATCGTTGGCCTGCCATGAAGTTCCGCAATCACTCCAACCACGCGACGTACTCCGAGGTGGAGGCAGCCAGCCATGAGAAGGAGGGCTTCGTGGAAGCAGAGCAGTGCTGAGCACTTCTCCCCCCGCACCTCTGACCTCCCACGTCTCAAGCGTTGGAGTCCTCTGTTATCCTATCGCAAAGCCTTTCCCCTGTTGGAAAAGAAACGGCAAGTAGAGGAAAAAGACCCAATGGAGCACTGAAGAGAAAGAGTCGGGGCTCTTTCCTCTCCCAGCCAAGCACCAGCTTCTCTTCTCTGCTCCGGAAGAAAGGAAAACCTGTTTTATTTTAAGAGCAAAACCCTTCTAAGGATTCACCTTCAGCATGCTTGTGAGCCATTGGCTCTGAGGCACTTTCTGCCATCCGATTAGTTTGCTCAGTTACCAGCTGTGACTCTCACCATAAAGGAACCAGAGGCTGAAGGGAAAAAATAATATCTGAGGTTCCTTCAAAACACCTTCATGGCATGGCCACACATCCAGCAGGAGCAGGGGAGGTTTTGCAGGCATGGGGACAGAGCTCTGCCGTGGTGACACCCAGAGGTAAACCCAAGCTCACTCATGGGATCTTCCCATAATGAGCAATGAAGGCACACGTGCCTTGATATCACTGAAAAATGCTTCGTTAACATCCTGGTATTCAGAGTCTGCTGAAGTCAGTGGATTTGCCACGACTTCTCATTGCTGTGTCAGTGATGGGCCCTTGGGCTGCGCTGATACTGACACCGTGATTCCAGAATCCGGCCCTCGCTGAGGGGCTCAGCTCTGCACCTCTCAGGGCTGTTTCTGTGCCATCCAGCTCACGGCAAGCTGCAGAAATGCTCACCCTGCTTCCACAGCCAGCAGTGCAGGGCTGGGCCCCAAGCTGGGGAGAGGTGGCGTGAAAAAAGAGAGAGGGCCAAAGTCCAATGGCAGGCCAAGTTTTCTTCCTCCTACCAAAAAAAGAGCATTGTTTAGATGGGTTATTGGTTTTTTCCTTATCTTTTGATCCTCGGTTATTTATTCTGATATCATCTTTGGAGCATATTTTATCCACTGGCTGGTTCAGCTGCCACCGGTGCTGATCGCTGCCAAAGGCCGGGTCTGTCTAATTAATGTTTTCCTTCTCATCTGCTGAATTTATATAGCCATTAAAGATAAACATGGATGCTTTGTGGTATTTAGACCCTAGATCATACTTCCTCATACGTAGCCACGGGGGAGACTTTCTCTGCGTCTTATTATGGCATAAAGGCACCAAATGCTTTCACAGGGTAGGGCAGGCTGAGCCGTGCCAAGTTGTTACGACCCGGGCAGTCTCTCTTTAGATATACCTTGAAGATAAACCTTATTTCCAAATAAAGCTTTGATGGGAAGGCTGTTTGTTCCCCTGAAGTAGGAAGAACTCAGAGGAATGCTGTCATTTAGCTTTTGCCCCGGATGGTTACGAGCTGGTGAGGAATTTTCTCTGGCTTTCCACCTTTTCAAATAATGGCCTTATTTCTAGCGATGTTCTTAACATGCACTCACAACAACAACGAGATTTTTAGGTGTTCCTCTTCCCCCACAGCCTCTATGATGCTAGGTAACATCCAACAGGTCTGAAATGCTGCGTGTTTAAAAGAAAAGAGACTTTAAATGGAGTGCAATGGAGCTGCATCAGTCACTGCTGCTTTACTGCAGCCAGCATCTCAAAAGGGTTCCAAAGAGGATCAGATACTCAGGTGGAGAAAAACAACATCCAAGTGCCATAGCATAGCAATGATTGAGGTACACGGAGCGCACTGCAGGACAGGCGTCAAGTTCTGAGTGCCCGCAGTCAGAAAGGCTTTATGTTTTCATTTTTTCTTCCTCCTTAAAGCAAAGGGCTGAAACCCAGCAGGCTGTGCTCTGTGTTGTCGGGTGCGGTGCTAATGGCTCACACCCCGAGGCAGAGCAGTGAGGTTCTGCCCTTCGTGCCCAGGCAGAGGGTCGGGTCCTGGCAGGGAGCGCTCAGCCCTGCTGAGCAGTGAGGCACGGCGTGCTGTGCCACCCGTCCTACCTTCCATGAGCTCTGGGTGCCTGGAGCTCACAGCTGGGAAGCCCATGAGTCAGCAGGGACCGATCTTCTGCATTTCCTTTGTACGTGGAAGAAGTTGTTACATTACAACCCAGCTGTCCTGTTGCTGTTGCCTTGAAGGAAGAGAGAAATGTCTTCACGAGCTGCACCAGGCCCTGTGCATCCCACCAGCACTCTGAGATGGGGGTTCATCCTGCCCTCAGGTGCTTAAGCAAGAACACGATGAGGACAACCAGGACATTAAAAGCAAAATCAGAACCTTTTCATCACGAATCTCCCAACAACCGAAGGCCCACCTTCCACATACTTGAATTTACAGCACAGTCAGACTCTTTAGGGGGACTAAAGGCACTTTAACTGTCTTTCAATGCAATGTATTTACTGTGGATTACCTGCATGGAATATAGTCTTAATATAAAAAAAAACCTTCCTTTTTGGACTGCTTTGTTTTCAAAATGAGGATTACTGGTTATGTTGATGCAGACTTCGAAGCACAGCCTGAATTTTTTTCATCTGGTGTGCTTTTAAAGGGCACTGTAAGAATACAAAGACCTTCTTTTAGCAACATCCTTTGGGTCTCAGTAATAACACATCTTATCAGGAGGTGTTCCCAGGACGTATCAAGGATAAAAAGGGCTGTAATTGAGGTTTGAACCAAGGCTGTAATTTTCTTCTAATTTTATCTGCTCAACTTGTTGAGAATTTTCAGCTTTTCAGCTCAAACAATGAGATTTGCCTGTTCCATTTGACCTCCTCTAGTCAGGTTTGGTGTTCTGATCTCTGCCCCGCACCAAATGATTCCACAAATGCAGATCACCTTAAAAATCCCCTACCTGGGAGCTCTGGTTCCCCCCCTCCAGCTCTGGGCTCTCTTCACTGCTGCACAGGAGAGCAGATCAACACCACGGATTAACAGCAGGGTTAGGACCAGCCTTCCCATGCCCCCATCCTGTTCGTCCCCCTCCCCAGGTGGCCTTTTCCAGCTCTGGGAGAACAGTGCTCACACAATACAGCCCTAGGGGAATTAAAACATGATAAAAGAACCCCACCATCCCAGCGCCACGTTCTGGTTATTTTTATGAGCGGAGAAGTAGCAGATTTATAATTAGAACACAGGCAGCCAGCAAATGCTTTATAATATGCAAATAAGGGGGGGGGGGAAATGTAAAACTCAGCTCTCCCAAACAAACAGCTTCACACCAACATCGTCCCCAAAGCAGGGAAAAAATACTTCAGCCATTCCACAAACAAACAAGGGTTCATATCTTGGAAATGCAAATGCAAGCTCAGGTACTGAGCAGGCTGAGCCATAATTAATAGCTCTGGAAGCAAGCAGGGAGCAGATTGCTACAAAAGGGCCCGTGGGTGGGGGAATGAAACCCTGAATAGATGCACAGCTCTGGAGCTGCACTTTGCAAGAGCCACAGAATTAAGCTCTGGTTACAACTGGGAATATTAGGGCTCCTGAGGTCCTTGCCTCATATTAAACGCCTGCGCCTTGGGTTTCCTTATCTAGAAAGCAGGAATGGGAATTATTTCCTTTCTCACAAATGTAAATTTGCTAGCAGTAACACTAAAATAAAAGGGAAGTACTTACAGAGGCTCAGGGGGTGTTTCCAAGGGGAAAAGCACTACTTGCTTAGGTGACAGTGAGCATCACACGTGTGCCCATCTCAGAAGGCGGCTGTTTCCATAACCCAAAAAGACCCATCGGGGATTCACCTTATTCTGAACCCCCACAAAAGAGAACCAAGAGGTTAAACAGGGAGATCAACACGTGTGCATGGGTAGGGGTTGGTGCTTCCCAGTAATGAAGAACATCACTAAGGAGGCTGACTTCTCACACACCTACCTCACACGCTTCCCCCTCTGCCACAGAAATCACTCCCACCACAGTTGCCGTATTTCTGCTGCAGGTTTCACCCAGAAGGACACCAGGTTCCCTCAGTAATGCTTGTAGCACATCTCCCCGCTGCCTGGTGAACTGCACTGGGCTCTGCCACGGAGCACAGCAGCACTAATTATGCAGAGACACGAGCCAGTAATTTAACGTGGCAGCAGAGGTGGCTCAGGAGTGCAGAGCAGATCTAGGTGTGTCAAAGGTAATCTTCCAGGCTGAGGTGTAACACGGAGCTTTGAGACTCACCACCTCCTTCCGGGGCAGAAGAACGCTCTCTCTTCCCTTTAACAGAAAATAGGTCCTGTTTCTCATTTCCAGAGGGAGGACCAGAACCTCCCAGCACTGCGCTGCCATAATGCAGCCTTTCCTGAAATGCCACCCAGGCTGCAGAGCAGCACCTGCCACCCCAATACCCATGGGAGATCAATTTCCTACATCATCAGTGCACCCCCCTACGGAAACAGGGGTGTTCTTGGTGTTTCTTCAAAGGCGTAATGGAACTCACCAATATGCTCTGCCCAAGAAAACTGATAAGATGATAAAGCAGAGCTGTATTGGCTGCAATAACTTCCTCTCAGCCATGAAGCTTCCCATGGCTCGAACGGGTAATTATCTCCATGTTGTGCTGACAGGTTCCCATCTGTTTAGGGCTGAACACTGCATCTTAAAAAGAAACAGAAAGGAAGAGCACCAGTTACACTCTGACAGGTTTGCTCAGCTCTTCAGAAAACCCGAGGAACTCGACTGGAGATGCTAATGAATTCCTGGTAATCCACTTCTCCTTTTTGTGCCCGCATTTATTTCTCCGCAAACAGGGAAGAGGCAGAAAAGCTGAAGATGGGGATAACATAAGGATTATTTCTAGGGAAGGAGCAGATTGGAAGGCTTAGAGATCAGACCTTCAGCTCAGGGAATGCTGAGGTGTGAGGTGAATCCCAAATATCCAACCGAGGATGAACAACACATTTAGGACACAAACCTGAGCCCCTTTGCATCCACCTCATCCTTTCTCAGCCCGTTTCCTCTTTTTGAACACTCAGCTCAGTGCTGCCATGCTGCTTCCAAGGGACCCCGAGGAAACCCTCAGCCCTCCTGCTCCAGTTGGGTGAGGGCATCCCTCCCCCACAGGGCTCCTTGAGCAGCTCCGTGCTTTAAGGCACACAGAGCAGTTCAAGACCCTTGGCTGAAAGGCACTGCAGGGGACAGAGCATTATTAACTCCTCTCAGCTGCAACCACTGTGCAAAGTGAGGTAGAAGAGGGATGGGGAAAGTGGCAAGTCCTGGCATTCAACCCATTCCTGCCCTCCTTCCTCACATGTCCCAGTCTAAGGCACTTGCAATCCAGCAAGGAACAAGGACAGATTGAAATTCCATGCAGTGGGAAGGCTCTGTTGTGCTTTTGTGCAGCCCTCAGTGTCAATAGGATGCCACTCTGCTCTGATACTGCAGCGAGGACTTGGATGATGCAGCACCAGGCCAGGTGTCATCTCATCCACTCAGTGCACTGATTGCATTAAGTAAATACTCGTAATTTGTTCTCTGTTTACCTATTTGGTTGTATTTTCTCTTTGTTTCTTTAAATTTCTCTGGGTAAATCTCATCCATACCGCTGTGTTCTGTAAGCAAGATAACATGAAAACAGGACACTGCATCATCAGAATTCGTCTTCTCAGCAGATCCAATAGCCCCAGAGGTCAGACCCTCTCAGACCTGTGCCATTCGTCAGCCTTCAAAGAGAACTGCAGACCCAAGAGGACACAGTAATGTGAATTCATTGAAGGGATTGTACAAAACAGGGCCTCCATCCGCTCCTCATCCGTGCACACTGCACAGAAGAGCTTGATGAACCAACCACCCCCTGCTAATTGCGTGCTTCTATCATCCCCCCCCGAAGCACCAACGCTTTTCTGCTCAGGGATCCCCAGCTAAGCAGATGATTTGCACCTGGTTATGTGTTTAAATACTGATATTATCACAGGGTTCTGCTGTGTTTGCCTTGAATGTGTAATGATGGAGAACTGCGCTGTTTTCCTGGAGCCAGAGGTTCAGACCATGCCCACCATGGAGGAATTTAACAGCATGCTTGAACACAGCATTCCCATCCACCTCGCAGCTTCCCATGACTCCAGCAGCACCATCACCCTCCTTTATAAAGCTCAATTGTACTTTTTCCTTATTAGCTTTCATCTCGTCAGCCCAAAGCAGCTTACAAACATCTGCTGGGATTACAGAACCTCAAATAATAAGGAAAGCCAACAACAGCGTGACTCACTCAACCAGCTTAAAACAAACACCAGATAACACCGTCACCACACAACACAACTTCGTTTCCAAACCTGGTGCCACCGTTGCTATTGTTAATTATGCTGGACATAGTTACGTGGGTGAGCTCCTCTGCTGTGTGTATTACATGGGGGTCTGGTTGTGGCCTCAGGCTCAGGAAGCCCTTAAGCCATTGCCAGGCTCTAGAAAGACACAGCAGAAGGGCACTCCATATCCACCCCATTTTCCCCAAGTAGCATTGGTGCAAATGGACACATGGGGCTACGTGATGGCCTGGCACCCCTCAAATGCTGCTCTGTTACTACTTCAATGTTTCAGCTCTCTTTATCTCGCAATCAGGACCTGCTTAGCTGGAGAATAACCATCATTTCAGAAGATCTTTGAGACGAGGCTCAGTGGGCACGGCAGTGAGGGGCTGGTGGTCCCACTGGGTGATCTCAGAGCTCTTTTCTAACCTTTATGATTCAAATAAAGCTCCAGAGGAAAAGAAACATCAACAAACCAACACCCCCCCCCAAAAAAAGCCACACATAATCGCGTCAGCAGAAAAGCACGGTGGGAGAACAGCACTAAAGCAGCTGCAGCCCTCTGCTGCCATCGTATGGGAAGGAGCAGCACCAAGGCCTCTCCCCAGGGCTCCAGCTGCCCTCCCCCAGAGAGATGGGGGTTTCCAGACAGCCCTAAGAAGCAGTAATATTGTTTTAAGAATCCGTTTGGTGGTGAGCACGGCTTGCTGCTCCAACAAACAGCAGCTCGTGTGGTTTCCCTCCCGTGCAGCAGCACTGTGCCCTATGACATTGCCACGCAACAGCATCCAGCGGCCTCAGGGCAGTTTGTAACCACCTGCAGCAGCACAGCTCCTGCTAACAACCTTTGCAGAGTGCAAAGGTGCCACACTGCTGCTACAGCCAACCCCCAACAACCTCCTCACAGGGATGCACGTATAACACAGCTTGTTTGGGGATGCAACTGAGTGAACTCGGGGCCTCACAGCATCCACCCACTACCCTTTGGGGCCGAGACGAGGGCAGCACACACCTACAGCCACCAGAAAGCCCTGGCAGGGCTCCTTGGCCCGCCGCAGGAGTCGAGCCCCGCACGGATCGAGCCGCCTCATGGCCACGGGCAGCGCCCGCTGCGCTCTGAAATGGAGGCGCAACGGTAGCCTGGTGTTAATTATTCATGAGGGGGCGTGGCCACACGGGAGGACGTTGTTGGAAGGGGCGTGGCCTCGAATCAAACGGAGGGCGGGGCCCAAAGGGCGGGAAGGGCCCCAGCGGGCTCTGCGCTGCTGAGGAGAAAAGGCGGGAAAGTAATCCCCGCCTGCAATTAGCGCAATTAGGAGGGGAAGATTATGGCCAACACTTCCGAAAAGCTGGAATAAAACGCTTCAGTAGCTTGTGCCCCTTCAAAACGCTTGGTGTTACAAGGCTGGCTCTACTGAGAACTGACGCCCTGAGACGGGAAGTGTTTGAGCTGGGCCTATAAATACGTCAGATATATGTTTGGGTTTACAAATATGTTTACAATTAAACACTGATGCACACAAACACAGCCGTGCCCCACAGGCGCTCGATGTGCACAGCCCTACACCAGGCCCACACTGAGCCCAAGCGCAGCAGGTGCTGAGGGACGCGAGCAGGGCAGCGAGGTCTGACTGAAATTCAACAGGACGCATTTAGATCTGTGCATAAAGGGCGTTCATCCCGGGTTTGTTTCCCCTCCAGGTGTGTGTGTGTGTGTGGGGAAGGGGTTCCGTGCTGCAGGACGGAGCTGTGGAAGGCTGGCCTGCGGCCTGTGGGTAGGTGCGGCCTGCGCGGCCTGTGAGGGTGCAGCCCTGTGTGCTGGGCTGCGGCCTAGCGCTGTGCTTCGGCCTGAGGGCCCTCAGAAGCACCAGTAAAAGGCTGAGCATAACCCACCCACCACACATTGCTGCTGCACACAGCCCGGGATGTACAAAAAGTAATAATAATAATAATAATAATGAGAGAAGTGGGTGTTTTCTTGCTGAGGAGCTCCCATAGAGATGCCTGCACTGTCACACTGCAAACCCCATTGCCACCCACAGTGCGATCCCTCAGACTGTGCGTTCTCATCACAGTTGTTCACTAATTGGGATGTTAATCGCATCATCAGTTGTCCAGCACCAATAAAAATACACTTCCCATCAGCTGTCAGTGTGGGCCACTGGGTAACAGGATTCACATCTCCAGTGGCTGTGCCACAAGGTTTGCCATTCCTCACTTGAATTCATGCACTTCCACACGGGCTGAAGAGGAAAAGCAGTAAATTCCTGCTAATATTCGAGGTGATTGGTTTTATGTCACTGGCTGTGAGTGAGGGAAATGGAAAGGATCCAAACCAATCTCCAAAGTAAACAAGCTTTTGTAATAAGTGTTTGCCAGATGCTAACAGGGGGCTCAAGAAAATATCCATGGGACAGAAGGGCGTCCATTAGCAGGAATTTAGCGACTGCTTAAGGACAAGGAACGTTGTATAGAAGATAGGAAGTTGATGCTTTCTGCCTTGTAAACAAATTAGGTTATAGCAACAAATAAGATGAACCTTCCTGGACAGTGCTATGGGTTGAGCTTGTTAAATATTTAACGTTTACCTTTCAATTTCCAGTCTCCATTAAGCAGTTCTCTAAACAAGGAGAGTCCCAGCAGCAGATGGAGGTACACAGACCATTGCACCACTCTGGCTGAATTCCCTAAGAAATAAAAAACAAGCCAGAGAGGAAGCAAAGAGGAGCTTTTTTGTTTATCTGTGGGTGATTTCTTGAAGGTTCTTACAGGATTCTTGGAGATTGCATCCATTTTCTGTCTTTTGCTTAAGCAAAGCCAAGTGAAACATTCATTCTGGTGCAGATACATTTGCTTATGATGGTGGTGGAGCTACAAAATATAAGCTGTCTTTGCTAGCTAAGATTGTAACATATCTAAACTAAAAATGTTTCCAGCAAAGTATGACTTCCTCACATCGACAACCCCACACTGCCCTCAGCAGAACCCATCTGTAACACTTGCAGTGGAATGCCCCTTATTCTTTCAGTTGTCAGTACAGACAGAGCTTCCATTGTGGACGTGGTGTATCAGAGAGGCCTGGCTTGCATGCTTCAGCAATAAATACGAGGGGTGTTTGGAACTTGTTTGCTGTAATTTTGGTAAATTTTTAATCTTTCAAACAATGAAGTCTATTCTCTGAGCACATTTCCCACTGATAGTAACTGGGATGTTGCACTGCAGCTTGGACAGATTCCAGTTGTGTTACTACCATTGCTGCCAGCTCTTGGAATTACACAGCAGCACTCATTCTCTTTGGCAGTTTCCCTGAATCCTCAGCTGTCAGAATCAAGAAATAGTGTTAAAAAACCAAAGAAAAGTTAAATGTTAGGATGTAGTGAATCACTAAATCTCGTTGTTTGATGGTGCACCTACCTTAGAGACTCAGACCAGAAGGCAGATCAGAAACTTAGCTCATTTTGAAAGCTCATTACTTTTCAGACCCTCATTTGGGGAGAACCTGTGACACTGATTTAGGCCACACTGCACCATTTCTTTGTGTACCACACATAGTCATTATATGAATTTAAGCCACCTATCAGCTTAAGTACTGCAGGATAATGATGGTTTTCATCTCTGTACCTGTAATATTTTGGTTTGGTCAGATGCAAGCATGCCTGTATGGAGTTATTACTCTAAAGCAATCAAGTAGCAAAAATACTTTTCATAACATCACTACCACTACTTTATTATTATGTATTCTGTTGAATAATCTGTGTAATAAGGTAAGGGAATGTTGTTGATTACTGTAACCTATTTTCCAACATTGCAAACTTATGCAGTGTACCTGACCAAGATCTTCACACCCCATTGCTGTGCCATCAGTTATTTCCTCTTCTTACCTTTGGATATACTTTCCTCATCTGAAAATACGACTCTCCTGTTTGCTCCCCAGGATAAGTGTACGAGAGCAGCAGAACAATGACATCCACTGCAAGGGCCAGCTGCACCTCCGTCCCAAACCAGAAGCACAGGGGCAGTAACCATCACTGCAGACAGAGCTGCAGCTCTGTGGACACAGACTCCCAATCTCTCTCCACACTTGGATACTTTAAAACACTGCCATTAGAGATCTTTCAGATGCTGCTGAGCTATCTCTCAGGTGAGACTCTGATAAAAGAGCTTTTATTTCCAGTACCTGAGCATTACCACTTAAAAAGCCATTATCACTTACAATGCTTTTACCTTTTGGTGAGTTGAGGACATTTTATGTGACTCATTATCCGGATGTTCAGCTTTTAGGTCTATGAAGAACCACACGACTAAAAGTAAAGTATGATTGCAGGCTGTTGGAAAGACTTTTTGCCTGTTCTGTGAGAAGTATTCCTTAGACCAGTACATTTCTAACTATCACAGACCGTTGAGAAATGAGTTAACCATATTAATTAATTAATTACAAGCATCATTTCTTGTCCTGCTTTTGAAGGTAAAGTTATTGGCTGCTGATCAGCACTTTTCCTGCAGTAAAGTCTTACACCTGGTTTTGCTTTTCCAGTGAAGGACATCAGTGTGCTGAGCATGGTGTCAAAAGCCATCAGCAACCGCCTCGTTAATTACATCTCAACCCCATCAGGAAACAGAAGGCTCTTACTGCAAGACTTCCATAACATCATGCTGCCTGGCAAGAGAGAAGGATCCTGTATAATAGAGCACTACAAATCTCTAGGTGATCCTTTAATGCAAGTGGTAACAATTAGAGGGGACTCAAACTTGGTTAAAAGGGTTCTTCTGCCCTATCCGTTGGTCAGTAAAACACTGAGGGCACAGCCCCAAACATTTGTGCAGCTCCCTATGGAAGTAAAGCTCCTCACTGTGCCAAATGGCCCACACAGATACCATTAATTGGGGGGGGGGGGATTGCTTGAAATGATGCCAAAACCTCTCAGTGCTGGATAAATGCTGTGTATTCTGCCTCCACGATGTTTGTCTCTTTCTTCCATACGAAATGGAAGGCAGAGGGGCTGGCTCTGTGCTCAACAGCAGCTTTTCCCAAATTTAGTTTATTTGGACACCACGACTGGAAGCTGCAGCAGGAAGCTGCAGGACCCCCAGGCCCCACGCTCCCTGCAGGAATGTGGCTGTTCAGACTGCCTTCCTGTGTCAGTTTGGAGCAGATTGCATTCCTCAGTCTGGGAAATGCTGCTGCTGTGCTCAAATGCAGCCTGGCTCTAAAACCATTGCCACCAGAGGGGCTGACAGCCTGCTGGAGATGCACTGCAGATCACATCCCACCTCCTAGAAGAGAAGTATCCTCACCATGGAAGCCTGATCACAGCTGTCACTGATGAGCAGCACTCTTTGGCAGCCTTGTAACAGAGTTCAAAGGCTGAAATGGGCACAGAGAGCTTATCCTGAACCCCAGCCATGGGCAGTGCCTGCACTTCGGCTGTCATGGCACACAGTGTGCTGACCAGAGCCCTGCTGGATGGAAAGGCTCATTAGTTCTTTATTCAGACCTCTTTCAGATAACCCAGTAGAAACCAAGATCCAAACAGCACAGAGCTGATGGCAGTGAGGAGCACTGCACAGCCTTGTGTTACAATTTGCTTCCTCACTTGTTCTGCTGATTTTTTAAGGCATTTATTCCAACTCAGCCCACCACTGAGAAATGGAACACTTCATGTATGTAAAACACCCCAAAACTTTTTCACCCATCCACTGTAAGCATTAATCAGACAAACAAATTAAATTAGACCTTAATTTGACCCGTGTTAACTTACTGTTATCCAGCTGATTGAAAATAGAAGTCGTTCATTTGACAGAGATAACATGACACGATGGCTGGATGTAGAACTACAGCTGTAAGTTTGAAGGCATACACAGGGCAAGAGAATGCTGTCACAGTTACTTGGATCAAAGGTATCACACTGTAAGCAAGCCGTGTAGATTGTAAGGTAGATTTTAAGGTATCTTAAAATAATTTTGGTGCTTGACTTGTTTTCCAAATGAGGCTGATCCCCCCCAGCTGTTGTTTTGTTGTTGCTGTTAATTAACATCGGCTCATCGCAGTAGCCACACGTGAAATGGCAACTTGTTTAAACTGGGGTGTGAGCCCCATGACAGAGCAGGCCTAGCAATAAAAATACACCTCCTGTATCCATAGATCACATCAGCAGAAGGCTCAGGAGAAGGTTTTTGTTAAGCAGGAAGGATGGGCTCAGTGGGAAAAGCCACCCCTGCGCAGACGGCTGCAGTCTGCATGTGCCACACATTTCACTTCAATTCAGGGGCCTGGCTGACAGCAGAATGCCAGCATGCTTGTAAGGAACGAGTCCATTAAAGGTGTAAAGCACTTTCTGACACTGCAGAAGTTATGTGCTTGTTGGGAGATGGCAGTTCAGAACAAAAGCAAGCTTTTCTGCAGATTTCTTTGGTTAATTGACTATAGGTACATACAGCCTGACTTGATGATCTTAAAGGCCTTCTCCAACCTCAATAATTCTACCATTCTATATATTATCCCAGCTGTGTGCCATGTGAGGCACTCACAGCTGTGTTTATTGCCTTTGCAGGGTTGTTGCTTAAGAGATGCACCCTTCTGTTACCTACCAAAGACAGGCTGAGGTACATCCACAAGGTTCTCTCTGAAGTAAGTCCACCTGCCCTGCATCCTCACCTGAATTTCCTCACTCTGTGGTGGGATGGCCTCCGACTGCCCCTGTGCTGGAGCTCATTCCCACAGTGCAGTGAGCTGGAATTCTGAGTCCCTCTGATCAGTGCACGAGGAATGACGATCATTTTCAGTCACAGGGGTCCACCTATGGTCTGTCAATCACTGCTGTTCTGTGCTTGCAGGTTTCCTGCTTTAAACTCAGCGGCTGTCCCAGTCCCTTGCACTGTGTGGGATTACAGTGCTATGGGCTGTTTCTGCAGGTATGGTATCTTTCTGGAGAGAAGGCAAGTATCACCAAAGCAAATTTGTTCTACCAATTAATCTGTGCTTCTGCAACGTGTTTAGGAGCTTAAGACTGCTTTAAGCCTTGGCTGGGGTGGGAGGGGACAGACTGGATTTATCTCATGCAAGAAGTTACATTTCTATCCGAACCTGCAGCTCAATCTGCCTATTTCCCCCTCTGTTTTTGTCATCTCCAGATCCTGATAGCAGGCTGGGATGAGCTGGAGTGCCACCGGGTCTTCAACTTCCTCTGTGAGCTCAGCAATTTACCCCGTAAAGTGCAGGCAGTCGTCAGCAGCAAGCCAGGTAAGCAGCGAAGCAACTCCTCCAAACCCAGACTGCACTGTGGAGAGGCCAGGAAATGGATCTTGGTGGCTGCAAACGGCATTCATCAGGATTAGAGGCTGGTTTGGCTCAGCTGAGCCTCGAAGCACTGATCCTGACCCGCTTGTATGTTGGCAGCTCCACCATCACACACACAGCGGGCATTCTAAAGCAAAAACTTTGCCTTCATGTACATCTTTTTCCCCACCAAAACCAAAGGTTGGTGCTTTTGATGCGTATCTTATGGTGAAGAGAGATTTCTGGAGAGCCACCCCTTTATTTCAGTTAATTTTATCACTGCATTATCAGAGCAGTGCAGATGTTGCACACATACAGAACTCAGAACATAGATGTGAGTATCTCCTGGGCAGCCCTGCCAGGGAAATCAATGAGTAAGCAGCCAAGAGAGAAGTGATGCAGTAATAATTAGCTCTCCTATGTCTGTAATACACTTTGAAGAAGCTCTCCTGTTACAGAGTCACAGAATGGCCCAGGCTGGGAGGCACCTCCAGGATCCTGGAGCTCCAACCCCCCACCACAGGCAGGGCCACCAACCTCCTCATTTAATCCCAGGCTGCCCATCCAACCTGGCCTTGGACTCTTCCAGGAATGGGGCTTCCACAGCCTCTCTGGGCAGCTGTTCCAGCACCTCGCCACTCTCATAAAGAACTTCCCCCTGACATCCAACCTCAACCTTCCCTCCCTCAACTTCAAACCACTTAAAGCTGTTGGCCAGCGCAGCTCTGGCTGCTCCCGTGGAACACTTCACACACACCTCCTCCTGTTTCCACTTACTGATTCCATCAGAGAGAAAAGATCAGAGCAATCAAACAGCAGAGCTGAACGCACACATACAGGGGGTGCTGCAGATGCGTACCAGACAGGGCACTGAATTACTGCAAGTTACCCAAAGGGGCCAAACTCAGCAAGAACCAGCTGAGAATGAACGCCCCTCCGAGATGTGCACTTAAGAAATCCCTTCTCTCTCCTCCTAGGAGACGATCCCTGTGCTGTGGGAAGGTTAATGGGCTGATGTCTGTATCTGCTCCCCCAGGAAGCGCCAGGAAGCTGGAGCTGAGGATCAGGCTGTTCTGCAGGAGCGTCCTGCTGAACCACTGGGTGCATCGCAGCGATTCTGCCTTCTGGCTGACTCGGATCCTAAAGCCGTGGCCGATGGTGAACCAAGCTCGCCTGCTGTACATCATCTTTGGGCCCGTGTCCTCTCTCGATGGCAAGTAGTTTGGGGGGGGGGGTCACTGTTCAAAATGTGGCCCTCGAGAGTGAGGTTTCCTTTAGGGTGTAACGTTTCTGATACCAGGCTTTATGCCAACCCAATGTAATTGTATTGGCTAGAGAAAACACTTCAGCTCAGTGTGACAAATGTGGATATTAAGTTACAATTAAAGTGAGGAAGCTGCACCCCTCTCCCCCTATTCTCCCTGCTTAGGGCAGAGCAGACTGAACACACCTCAAAGAAGCATCTTGCTCCCCTGAAGAAAAACACACTTCTTCACTGCTATCAATCCAGACTTTAAATCACCCCATGATTCACCCTGCTGCTGCTACAACTCCTACAAAACAGTGGGAGGAAAATCTCACTGTCACCAGGGCTGAATTACATTACCTGAGCTCCCTTCCTCTGCCTTAAGGCCCAGCTTCCTTGGCTAAAAACATTACTTTGTCCCTTACAAGCAGTTGTGATTAACATTGCTCAGGACACGTGGTTTGGCAGAAGATGATAGAAGGACCAACAGACGAGACCAGCCTGAAAGGTTTAGCAGATGCCATCAAGCTCCTGTACGACACAGAAGCAAGAGAATGGACAGCAGATGATGTTATCAGCCTCGTGGATGAGCTGTCAGGTGTGTTTTTACCTCTCTCATTAATCCATGGCATTACGTGCTCGCATCTCCCAGCATTAACTGCATTTCAGACATGCAGAGCCTTGGGAAACTGGCTGCAATATGCCTTGCAGTAGCTGAGGGGTGACTGGAAAAGTCATTAGGTCTGGAAGCTGGGCAGGAGCTGAGGAGGAGAGAAACCCAGCTTACAAACCCGGGCTGTCTTTCCCCATTGTTAAGTATTCTAGGAATCTGTGAAGGCCTTTAAGATCCAAGCCCTGTCTGACTGCATTTCAGAGGGCAGCCCTCACTGATTCCTCTCAGCCACCAAAGCCAGCGATTCATCAATTCACGCCTTCCAGAACAGCCCATGAAGGCGCTCCTCTCTGTTGAAAGCTCACTGAGGTTGTCCCCATTGTGTTACAAAGTGGTTCCCCGGGAGTGGCTGCTGGAGAACAACGCTCGGCTCCTCATTCTGAGCGGAAACAACATCTGCTTCACTTTCATGGCCAGCAAAGCTGTGAATGGGAGAGCTGTGGAGTTAGCCAGGCTTGTGGTCTTCCTGGCCTTGGTGAGTACTGCCGAGCGGCCCCTTCTGGCTCTCTACTCCCAGATTTGCTTTCTTAGACTTGCGATCTGTTTCCCCATCTATTCCTATGATCCGTGAGCAGTCCAGCAGGAGGCTTGGCCCTCTGTCACCCTCTGGTCCCTGCCCAACACATCCAGCACTCCCCTGCAAGGCAGCAAGCCTGCAAGCCTGCTCCTGGAGAGGGACCTCTGGCCAAAGGCTGAGGGGATTCCCTGACAATAACTTCTATGTCCCCACAATTAGCTCTGACTGCAACCAATGCAGTCATTCATTACAGCCAGTCGTTAAAGCTAAGGTTTAATCTTGCCTTTTTAGTGTCACACTTGTCACAAAAAATGCTTCTCTGGTATTTCATGTGTACGCCAGGTCTGTGAGAAGGACCTGTACTGCATGGACTGGGCAGTGAAAATGATGCAGAAGGTCTGCAAAGTTTTCAGCACCCCGGGAGAGAGAAACATCTTCCTGCAGAGCGTGGAGAACGCCTTTGCTCACATGGTGATGGACATGCTGCAGGCAGTGCTGGCCGGTAAGCCTGCAGGACGAGCTCCTTCACGTCTGTCAGCCCAGTAAGAGCCCAGCACTGCTCTGGCAGGGAGCTGCACAGCTCGGTCAGGGCAGCTTTCCATCCTAGCACGCAGTTGTTGCTGTGTGTCCATCTCTGGACGAGCCAGCAAAGGAATTTTGGAGGCAGCCTCCCATGTTGTTTGACAGCTGTCCTACCATCAGGTGCAGCATAGCTGATGCCTCATAAATCTAAGTGGAAACTGCTGATTTGGCCTCTGCAATAAGCACAGAACGGGTAAGATTTCTCTTAGGAGGAGTCACTTAGCTGTTCTTCCTTTGTTCCGGCAGGGAATCGTGACCAGGAGGACATCAGCTTCCTGAACCTGTTCCACCTTGTGAACGCACAAGCCAACTTCCACAAGGAAATTCTCTACCTGACCATGAGAAGTGGCAGCAACCCCATCTGATGCTGTGGAGCTCACAGGCCCTTGCTCTGCTCCTCTGGAGCTCTGTCCCTCACACAGCAGCACTGAGGAAGCGGGTCAGGGCCCTTTGCATTGGGAACATAAACCACATTCTTTTCCCACTGTGTATGTTTGCACACGCAATAAAAATGGCAGAGCTGTCACTTCTGATGCACAGACACGAAGCAAGGAATGTTATCTTAGGTCGGAACCAAAACCATTTTGATCTCTTAGTTGTGTTTTCTCTTGGGAATCCGGGGAGAAAAAAAAGACAGGCAGAATTAGGGAAGCAGAGCCACGTTTTTCCCTCTGGGTAACTCCTGCTCTGTGCAGCAGAACAGCTCCACGGGCGTAGTTCAGCTGTGGCAGAAGGAGGCGATCCCCAAAGGAAACCGAGCAGCTTTGACTACCTGAGGCCTTTTTATTCTCTTTCCCAGAGCTGAAGGTGCCCTCAGGTCCTTCCCCTGCCTGCATAGCAACCAGGCCGTTCAGTATGTATGGCCAGAGCTGAGTTAACGACGCGTTAAACACACATAGGCTAAGATCACCCTCTCATTTAAGCACATGAACGTTTGCTACTTACACAAACCTTTGATTTTCTGCTCTGTGGCCTTCAAACTCACATATGTAATACAAATAAAAAGCACTTGCTTTGCTGTGCACTGCTTACAACGCAGTTGTTTTCTCTGTGTGGTTACAGACCCTTCTCCTCCACCTGAATCCCTCCCCACACGTTCCTCTGCTCCCTTAGGATGGGTTCCTGCTGCAGGCTGAGCTTTGGGTACAGCTGAAGTGACACCGGTATATCTCAGCTGCCCCCAGTTGAGCTCCTCGGTCTGACGAGCCCTGCGATGGTTTTCTGGCAGGTTAAAGATTCTCGAGGTGTTTTTCCATCGTGCAGCTCCACGCAGGAGCCGCGAGCACAGCACGGGCAGTTGACCGGCGGCGGATCTCCGCTGCGTGCCGGTAGGTGGCAGAGGTGAAACCTTTCCGTGCGAGCAGCAGCTCCTGCCGGATCCCGGCATCCTCCTCCTGCCTGCTTGGAGGCTTCGCCTCGCAGCGTGCCGCAGTCCTGCCGCGGTGCTGTGGCTAATTGCTGTATCTGAGGTGAGCAAGGTGCGGGGTTCTTTGTCTGCAGCCTTTGTCTGCACACAGCTCAATCCGTGTCTGCCCTTCGGCTCACTGGCGGCCATTGACGAAGCTGAGAGGTCAGAGCTGCCAGCATCAGCCCTGCCTTGCTGCAGACCCCCCAGGAATGCACGTTTGCTGCAGCTGCCAAATGTGAATGATTTACAGCATAACCATCAGTACCTCTTTCCCTTTCACTCACAACAGCTCCATGTTTGGGGCTACTTTGGGATTCCTGCAGCGCTCAGATGTGTGCCAGCACTTCCAGCAGCGGGGCCTTTCCTTCCCAAAGGCCCAGAGCCCACAGGTTTAACCAGGGGGGTCCTCTCAGAGAGGAGCTAGGATGAGCTCATCTCCTCTCTCAGAGCTTGCTGGGATGAGACACACAGCTCCCACGGTGCCAGTTCTGCCCTTTTGCAGACCAGGACTGAGCCCAGAGCTGTAGGACCGGCTCTGACCTGCCAAAGGGCAGCAGCACCCGGCTATGTGTGTCCGTCTGTCTGTCTGTCTGCACACACCTCCCTGCTGCTCCCAGCCCTTCCCACCCCGCTGCCCCTCACGCCTGCAGAGCAGTGCCACGTCCCACTGAGCTGCTGTGGGGCAGAGCTGGCAGCTGAGAGCTCAGGGGAAGAGAGAAGGATTGTTCCTGGTTTCACACTCAGCTGAGTTTCCATTCCATTCCTCCTTACTCACTCTCTCTTAATCACTGCAGATGTTGACATCATATCCAGACTCACCAAGTGGAGGTTATTGAGAACATGACTTATGTGTGAAGAAATTCCTCCCGGAATATTTTACATTTTCGACTATATTTGGTGTGGAGCGAGAAGAATCCTCAGCCTGGGGCCTCACATCCAGCACTGATTTGGTGTTTCTCTCCAGGATTTTGCAGCAGAACCCCTCTGCATCCCGCTGGCAGCATCAGCTGTGCACAGCATCCCTGAGCCCCACATTCCCCCCCTTTCCTCAGGTTCCCCCCAGAGCCCGACCCACCCACCCCAAGGCCCCCTCCCTGGGTCCCACTCTTGCCCCCCAGTCCACACAATGGGGCTGTGGGTGACCGATGGGGCACAGCAGCTTTCCTCCTCTGAGATATTTCAGGTGTTTATTGCTTACAGTGATAAAGTATCCTGGGAGAGGCTGGGCAAGCCAAATCCTCAGCTATAGAGGGCTGGGCCATGCAGTCTGCATAGGGCACTGCGTGGGACTGGCAGCGTTAGGGCAGGATTATTGCAGAGCTTCATAAAAGAACGGGAAAAACCTTCCCTCTGCCCCAAACAGCTCCCCAGACCTCTCCACGCTGGGGGAAACGAAGCACAGAAAGGTTCTTCCACCCCACAGTCGTTTCCATTGGATTAAAAACGTTCCTTGTCCGTGCAGAGAGCTCCGGGGACCCCCGGGGAGCTCCCATGGGTCCCATCCCCCCATAGGACGGCAGCATCGCTCCGGGCACGCGGATTTGGTGTGGCCAAAGCAGCACCGACGCCATCAGAGCTCCCCTCCTCCCGTGCCATTCCTGCTTTTATTTCATTGCATTGGGCATTTTTCACACGCACACACAATAATAAGAATTCGGAGTGCTTTCTAAAATGAAGCCCGAAGGGCCGATCCCGAAGCGCTCATCCCGTGCACACGGGGGGGGGAGGGGGGGGTGAGGAGGACCCCACGGCTCTCCTCCATCCCCTCGGCCCCGCGCTCCGTCCTTCGGCTCCGGGAGGGGGCAACGCTGTTCCAGAAGGATCTGCGGGAGAGAAGGGAGATGCTGGTGAGCGGCGGTGGGGGCGGGGGGGCTCGCAGCTCCTTAT
>JACDJE010000233.1:97821-113533 GCA_016647715.1 Pavo muticus | reverse complement strand
GCAGCCCTGCAGCCCTACAGCCCTACAGCCCCGCAGCTCGGGGAGGCGATGCTGACCTCCGCAGCTCGGAGAGGCGATGCCGATCCCCGCAGCCGGCTGGGAGATAAAAGGGTGGGCGCACGCGTGCAGCCCGGCTGCGGCCCCGCACGGCGCTCCCGGAGGCTCCGGTTGCGCTCCATCAGCCCGAGATGCCCCCGGGGCTCCGGGGACCCCATGTCCGCCTGGAAAGGGGTCCACCCCACACGGGGAGCGGCTCCCAGCAGGGCAGTGCCGCCGCCCGGCGCCCCGCAGAGCCCCGCACCCAAGCGGGACCCTTTGCAGCGCCCTTTGCCTTTGGGCTCTCCCCCCATTTCAGTCTCAAAGCAGCCCGTGAGCGGCAGCAGCGGCCACGCAGCAGGGTTTATTTATTTCGGCCGTTCTGTGGGTGTGGATGACATCCAGCACAGCTCAGCCCGGGGTGCAGAACGGGGCAGCAAACCCCAGAAAGCAGCAGGAGCCGCTCCCGGCTCTGCAGCACCACTCAGAACCGCAGGAAAGGATTTCCCAAGGGAGAAATAAGGATTTCCCCAGAAATAAGGATTTCTTGCGTTTTTAACTGCAAGCGTTCCTCTGGTTTGCATCACCAAAGGCAGCATAGATGGAATGGGAACAGCAAATGGAGCTGGGAGAGGCGACAGGGTGAGCAGAGCCACCCACCTCCGAGCCTCCACCCCCTGCTCAGGGCTGGATGCAATTGCTGAACCCCCCTGGGGGCCGCACCCAGGGACAAGGACCTGCAGGGTCCCCGTGTCTCCAGGTCCCCCCGTGTCCCAGGGGCACGAGGGAACAGCCGGCACGCTGCAATGACACCAGCACCACAGGCAGGTAGAAACCATACTTTTATTGTGGAGGAAACCGAGGAGGATCAGTCGGTCTGTTCCATTCGAGGGTTGGGTTAAAAAGGCCAAAGGACGGATTGCTGGTGGGTGCTCAGCCCCACGGGAAGGGGAACGTGAGGACAAACCCCAACCAAGCGGTGGATCCAAAGGAAACACCTTCCAAGCACTGAGACGTGACCGGGGCAGCCGAGAAGGGTGAGGTTTATTTTACACGTGACGAGAAGCAATTCAGCTTTTCCATTTCTTTTTCTTTCTTTCTTTCTTTCTTTCTTTTTTTTTTAACGTTTTTTATTCATTTATTTATTTTAAATACAGGTTTAGGTGCTTTTCAGCTATGAAAAAAGGCAAAAAAGTGCATAAGTCGAGAGAAAAGGCAGAAATGAAGCAGTAAGAGGTTTGTTTCCCACGGTGGGGGAGGAGGGGCGCGGAGACTCAGGACGATGGTTCCAAGGTAGCATTAAAAAAAGGTCTGTATACCAAAACGTGATCACCTGCGTTATTTGGTCCATTAAAAAACGGTTTATTCACATTGACACTCCCCCCACTATTTCCCAGACAAGGATGATGATGAAGGACAGGGTTACGGGGAGGGATGCGGACTCTCTGCCCCCTCCCCTCCTCCTGTGCTTGCCTGTGTAGCACCGAGCGGACCTCCAGCCCATGCAGCCCACCCTGGTGGGATGGAGGCAGGAGAGGGGCGGGATGTTCCCGGTGGGGTCCTCCCCCGTCCCATGGGATTGTCCCCAGGCAGAGCTGAGGGCTGTCTGAACTCGGTCGCTTTGGTCCTTTGGGACATGAGCACCTGGCTGCAAGGCTTCCAGTTATACCTTCAGCTCCGGGACCTTCCCAGCCCGAACGGGAAGGGGACAGAGATGTGCTTTGAAATCTTGGTCCACGATGCGATCCCACATCAGCGGCCACCACTGCTGGGGACCAACGGGTGAGAGGTGGGGGATGGCACAGGGCTCGGGGTGCCCAACCCCCCCTCCCCGCTTCTGGGGAGAGCCCCCAGCACGGTCCCAGTGCGGTGACAGAGCGGGGAGGTTTGTCACACTCGGCCCAAAGAGGCACAGGGATGGGGATCCCAAAAGGGGAGAACCGGAGCTGCGGGGGGACATGAGGTCAGGGCAGCGGGTGCTCCTGCACAGTGGCACCGCTCAGCCTGGGATGCAGAATGAGGCAGCTGGACCCCAAAAAAGCAGCAGGAGCCGCTCCCAGGGCTGCCCAGAACCACTCTGAATCCCAAGAAAAGATTATTTTAAAGATTTTAACCACATATATTCTTCTGGTTTGCAACACTGAGGACTGAGGGAGTGCAGTCAGAATAGGAACGGCAAACAGAGAGTCAGGGGAAGCAACGGGACGAGCAGAGCCAGAGCAGCTCAGGGCAGGTGCTGCCAGCTGGTCCCCCAGCATCCCTCCCTGCCCCCAAGAGGTGGGATGTTTGGTCCTAAGGAAATGATTCTGCTCCTCCCTCCCCCTGCATTCCCAGCGCACCGGGGGTGGGGGGGCAGCCTGGTGTGTGCGCCCCATCCCCTGCGGAAGGGAGGAGGAAGGCAGAGGGAGAAACATTTGGTCCCAGAGCCCCCGCCATCCTTCGCAGACAGACCCTCGGTCCCGACAGAGCGAGAACAAAGCTACATTGGCGAGAGAAACCAGAGGCGGCTGCAGAAACACAAAGAAACCGAGACGTCGGGACGCGGCTCCGGCAGAGGGAAGGGATGCTGGGGGAGAGAGACGCGCGCGCACCGGGGCCACGGGGTGGGGGGGTTCGGCCCCACCCCCCTCATATGGCCTCCACGTAGTTGGCGGGCAGCATGCCCGTGTCGCCCGTGCGCTCCACCGTGCCGTACATCCAGCCGTCGTCGATCTGCTGCACGTTGATGATGGTGTCACCGTCCTGGAAGGAGACCTCGTCCTCATCGGCTGCGTTGTAATCATAGACGGCACGGAAACGCTTCTGTGGGGACAGAGAGGTCAGCAGGCATGGAGCCCACCAAGGGGACCCCAGGGCACGGAGCCCACCATGGGGACCCCAAGACACGGAGCCCACACCAGAGCTGTGCCAGCAATAGCCATGGGATCAAAGAATCACAGGATCATCAAATGGTCTGGGTTGGAAAGGACCTCAAAGATTATAGAACCATAGGATGGTTGGGTTGGAAGGGACCTTGAAGACCACAGGATCAATGAATGGTTTGGGTTGGAAGGGACCTCAAAGATGATAGGATCAATGAATGGTTTGGATTGGAAGGGACCTCAGAGATCATTGAACCATGGAATGGTTGGGTTGGAAGGGGCATTGAAGACCACAGGATCAATGAATGGTTTGGGTTGGAAGGNCCCCCAGAGTGCTGTTTATGGGAGCAGAGCCGGCATTGCAGCACCACTGGCTTTTTCCACAAGGTCTCTGGCCCCAGGCATGGATAAGCAAGGGAACACAACAGCCACCAGCAGCCCAGCCCAACAGGCTCCGCAGCTGACCCCCCCCATGCAGGGCTGCTGCTGTGCGCGGAGCTGCAGCGAGGACCCCCCCCCGGCAGCACCCTGACAACAGGATTGTGTTTCTCAGCAAACACGCTCACTCACCATCTGCTTTGTGAGCAGAGCTCAACAATAGGGCAGTGTCTGCATGGGCACCCAATACCTGCAGCAGGAGAGCTGCCCCTCCTCCAAGCCCCTGGGCTGGGGGCCATGAGAGCTCCCACACACCCACCCCTCTCCATGCAGAAGAGGGACGGGGGGCCCTTCCCCAAATACTCCACTGCCCACTCCCACCTACCCACAGCACAGGGGCTCTCCTTCCACCCCGAGCCCCAACCCAGTGCCACACAAACACCCGCCTGGCACACAGTTGTTCCTCTTCCCCTTCCTGCCCCCCCAGTCTGAGGGCTCACTGTGTGAACAGAGGCGGCTGCTACCAGATGGAGCACTGCACGGAGCCAAGAACGCATCACTGAGGCTCCTCTTTTCCCAAGAGCCCCAGGGGTGTGGGACAGCACTGCATGGAAAGCAGAGGTGGGGTTACAGGGAGGGGTCCTCGGGGTCAGCAATGGGAAGGGAGGTGTTGGGGCTGCCGGGGGGCTGCGCTCCCCATTGCTCAGGACACACTGCTCGCACAGGGCAGCACAGCTGGGTGCAGCTGTGGTCACACAGCAGATGGAGGGAGCAGGGACTGGCACACTTACACCATGTGCTATTGGCACAGCCCACAGCCCCTCAGCGAAGGGGAAAATGCAGTTTCCCCTCCCCTCGCCAGCACAGGGGGTGCAGGGTGAGCCAGCAGCAATGCAAACCCAACAAGGGGGGGGGGTGAGTGAGCAGCCAAGGAGCAAACCCAGCACACAGGGGGTGCTGGAGCAGGGCTGTCTGAGCTGAACACGTTCAGCACAGCAATTGTTTTGAGATCAGCAGGAATTCAGGCAAGCCCACAGCAATAAGACGAAGCCTGGCCTTGTCTGGAGGTGCTCTCAAGGGAGATGAGCAGAACGATCACATAACTGGGACAGGGCAGAGAAACCTTTCTGCCTCTCCAGCAGCCTCTGCCCCTTTGCGGCTCAGCTCTCCTCCATCCCTGATCTGGATACAGCCCTTCCTCTGCCTCTGCTTCCACCTCCTGGAGCTCGAGGCGCTCCCATGGGATGAACCCAGCCCCAAACACCGCCAGCAGCACCCAGCGGCATCGCAGGGAGCCCAGAGCTGCAGCCACCCAAAGGCTGCGCCCTGATTCATTGCAGGGCAATGGCAGAGCGGGAGGAAGCCCAGCCCTCTTCCTTCTGCTCTCTTGAAGAAAGAAACTTCAGAATTTGGCAGAAGGCCACGGCTCAAACAGAGCAGACCCTGTGCTCAGCACAGCAGCCGCTCCCCTGCCAGAGTAAACGTTGCTGTTCCCCCGCTCCTGCAGGCGGGTGGAGGACGGCACCCGCAGCACCAGGACCCACCGGGCTGCCCCCACAGCTCCCAGCCCCTCCTGGGGCAGCAGGGATCCCTGTGCTCTGCCCCACAGCATTGGGCAGCACAGCCTCACCCCGCTGCGTGCCAGCAGCCCCTAGTTCCCTGTGCATTAAGGCACTGCCACACGGAGCAGGAAGGGCACGATGAGATGTGGGTCTCTGTGAGACCAACCAAGGCTTTCAGAGCGGCTGTGAAAGAGTTAAGGCCACAGCCAGCATCAAAGGCAGCTCTGGAGCAGAGGGGGTTGAGAAACTGAGATGGGTCGGGGTTGCGCAGACTCCTTGGAATCTCAGGAATTTCCCATTATTATCCCACTTCCCTTACAGCAGCCGAGGGAAGGAGCAGAACAGGACCCCAGTCTGTGGCACGGATGGGGATGGGCACATCCCAGCCCGTGGGGCACACAGGGGAGGGGGCTTCGGCTGCAACAAGGACTGCTGAGGGCTCTCACGCCCTGCAGGACACAGCCACCCCCAGGGGGACACACAGGACACATCTCAGCCCTGCAGGACTCTCATAGAGGTGTCACCACCACCACCATTGCTCCCAGCAACACCGGAGCTACAGAAGAGGGTTTTGCTGCAGCACCGCTGACTGACAGCCCCATTGCTTCTCCTTTCTATTCTTAGACATTAATATGGTTAATACCCATCTTACAAGGATGTTGTCAGGATTAGAGTTTTTAAAGCACTCTGTGAATGGAGCTCGCTACACAAGTGCTAAGCAGCAGCACATCATCTAATTTTCCTCCTAAGACCCGTCGATGTCTAAGAAGCAGCCACAAAAGGTCTCACTGCAAAGCTGCTTTGTTAAGAAACACACACAGCAGAGGCTTATTCACCTGCAGACCGAGCAGGGCTGGCTCCCAGGACACAGCCAGAACCCATTTCCCCATCCCCAAACACTGCAGAGCAGTGGAGAACGGTCCCATGGAACCACATCAGGGCTCCAGGACCCCACATTTTGGGTCATAAGGAAATCAACCACTGAGAGGGAGGAGGGTCCCGCAGCCCCCCCAGCACTCACAGCCCCCCCAGCCCCATGGCAGCACTCACGCGTTGCAGTAGGGCTTCTTCTCGTAGCCCTTGTAGTTCTTCATGTTGAGGGTCATCTTGCAGGTCTCGCAGTGGAAGCATGCTTTGTGCCAGAACTGCAAACAGAGGAGAGGATTGTCAGCACGAGGCTCTGCTCTAATGGGACACGGCCCTGCTCTGCCAAACTCAGCCCAGAGGTGTCAGTGCTGACACCCACAGCCCCTGCAGGGCCTGGGGACAGCACTCCCACCAGCGCAGGACAAGCAAGCCCCCCTCTCCCTCTGCATCTTATCCCAACGCAGCAGCAGCATTTATGACTTCGCATTACAGCAGTGTGCTGCTTTATCTCCAGATCAGGAATCCACAGGGCTAGGCTGAGGAGATAGAAGGCTCCTCCTCACGCAGGCACTCAGCAGAGCCAGCAGCTGCGGTGTGCAGCTTCAAAGGTACCGCTGTGGGTTTTTCTGCTGATGGGAGCCCAGAGCTGGGCAGGAGAGTGGGGCAGGTGGGGCTGCAGAGACACCCAGCCCAGGGAGTGAGATAGATAAGAAAAGCCCCCCATGAGCAGCACTCAGTCCAACATGGGTGTCCCAAAGTTCCCCCCACCCTCATTGCCCTCCCCAAACCCCAGGGGTCGCCCTATGCACACCTCACGGCCCTCTCCCCCACTGCTGGCAGACACGGCTACACCTTATCAGGGCAGGACTGGAGTGATAAGGATGAGCAGCCTGATGCTGGGGAGGGGGTGTGGACGTCCTCCCCCAGCATCCCCCGCACACCCCACCTGAGCGCTGTGCACAGACTCACGGCAGCACAGCTCTCCTTCCAGCTCACACTCAAGGTTAAAGACTCAAAATTCAGATCACAACCCGACATTATTGGCTGCAGCATCTAATGAGCTCTAAAGGCGCATTCGGAGCATTTAGGGCCGCTCTGACCCAGGGGCTGGAAGGAGCCCTGTGAGAGCAGCTCAGAGCAGCTGTGTGACCCCTCAGGATGCTTGGCCCCGGCCGTGCCCTGCTGTGACCTCGTGCCCAGGCTCCCAACGAGGGGCTGGGGGCTTGGAGTCGTGCCTGGGGCGCAGAGCTGAGTGGGGAAACTGAAGAAGGAAAGCACCGCCCCGGTGCCTCTCCTCCATCAGCGGTCACACTCCGCACATGAGGCGCCCGCTGCCACCCCACAAAGACACAGAAGGAACAAGCAGAGCCAAGCCAGCAGCTCAGCACCCAGCACAGCACCCAGAGCTCTGAGTCAGGCGATGCAGTGAGCAAACACAGGGAGAACAGCTGCTGCTGGTGCTACAGTTTCCACCCGTAATGGTTTTTTTCCACCTTGGAGCTTCTAAGCATCTGTTTCCACTGCTGGCGCCGTGCTCCGCTCCGTGCTCCGCTCCTGCAGGAGCGGCCCTGTGCCACCCACCCCCAGCGCCACACCCCGAGCACAAACACAGCCCTCGGCGCTGTGACTCAGCGGAGCAGGACAACTCACCGCCTCTCAGTTGCTCACAGCAACGTATTTGTGCTTTTCCTCCTGCGAGTTCCTCCTGTGAGTTCCTCCTCGGCTTCCTGCTAACGGCGGCCAAGCAGAGGGGCATCACACTGCGCTGCCCTGGGCCGTCACCCAGCTCCTATCCTGCCCACTCTTCCCCCCCTCCATGATTTCAGGTGGGACAGGCAGACCAGCAATCCTCAGAGCATCCCACAAGTTACAGCCTTCCAGCCATCTGCAGCACCATAACAACACGAATACACGGAGATGAGCTGCCTGCAGCCCTCAGCACTGCCACTCTGAATATCACCTTACCCCAACACAGCACCATACGCACGAATAACCCACACCATCGCCACAAAGGAGCAGCACAACAGGCACAGGAACAGCAGCTCTTCGTGCTTCCCATCCCGCTGCCCCTCACCCTCCAGCAGAGAAAGGAGGCCACGCTGCAAATAGCTTTTTCCAGGAGCGTTGATGGCTCTGCTTTTCAGTTCCCAGGTTGAGGTACTCAGAGCACCCGGAGCAGAGCTCGGTCACAGCCGCACAGCGATGCACCCCCACAGCCCGGAGCTGCTCTCCTGGGCATGCAATGCACAGAGCACCACTGGCACTTGCGTGCAGCAGAACAGGGATGGAGCTCACAGCTGCGTGCACCCACAGCACATCCTGCTGCTGCTGCGGCACCATTCAGGACTCAAAGGATGAAGATGGTACCGGGAGAGCCCCCCTGGGGTTGTGGCCAGGTTTAAGGACCTAACAGCAAATCCCGGCTTGGTTTCACAGTCACCTCACAGCAGCACTACAGGCGCCCCGTGTCGCTTCCCCAGCGGAAGCATCGCAGCCCTCAGCCTTGGGCAGGGTACCCCCCCGATGCCGAGCGGGGCCGTCGTTCTCGGCAAAGCATCGCCCGCCGGCAGCGGGAGCCGCAGCGGCACGGAGATCTCAACCCAGCGGCTCAGCCCCCGTCCGACTCAGCCGAGGACCTCGGATCAGTCGCTGCCGATATCAGCGCTTCGCTCCGGGAAAAAGCAAACGCGTCACCTGCGCAGCGCTGCGCTCCGCACCGCTCCCCCCGCAGCGGCCGCCCGGTGCGGTGCGGGCAGAGCCGCCCTTCAGACTTTGCTCGGAGCTGACACGCGCGCTGTAAAAGCCGCGATCGGGTCGTGCTTTCCGGGAGGGCTCGTGCAGCCGCAGGAAGGATTAACGCGGGGGTGCAGCGAGCGAAGCCCCCGCAGCCCCGAGCTGTCCCCGCAGCCCCGCACGCACAGCGGCCGTACCCGCACGGCAGCGCACCGCGGGCACTGAGAGCGGCGCGGGGCTGCGCGCATAGGAGGAAGCGGATCCCCCCCATCCCCCAATGAACCCCCGCCAGGACACCCGCGGGGGGGGCCGTACAGACAGAGCCGCTTCTCAGCTTGGAACAAACGGGAGGGTCTCTGGGACACAGCGATGATGGATCGGCGTCGGCCGATTCCCAGCGTCAGGAAAAACCTCATCCGTGAAAAATGCGGCCCCGGGGTCTGCACGGCTCAGGAATGTCGCTGCGCGGATCGGCGCATTCCGAGAGTTACTTATTTTAGAACCTGCGGGGAGCGCCCCGGAGTGGGGGNCCCCCCCCCCGCACGGTCCTGCCCAGCAATTAGCGCTCGGCTCACCTGCACCGGGCTCTGCTCGGAGCCGCATCCCCCGCAGCGTCCCCTACAGCATGTAGATGATGTAGGACAGGATCACCAGGCCGATGATGGCGAAGAACATCAGGATGAAAATATCCAGCATGGCGAGGAGCGAGCGGCTGCCGGGGCTCAGCCGTGTCCCCAGCGCCGTCCCCGACGTCCCCTCCGCGCGTCCCGCAGCCCTGCAGCCCTGCAGCCCTACAGCCCTACAGCCCCGGAGCTCGGGGAGGCGATGCTGACCTCCGCAGCTCGGAGAGGCGATGCCGATCCCCGCAGCCGGCTGGGAGATAAAAGGGTGGGCGCACGCGTGCAGCCCGGCTGCGGCCCCGCACGGCGCTCCCGGAGGCTCCGGTTGCGCTCCATCAGCCCGAGATGCCCCCGGGGCTCCGGGGACCCCATGTCCGCCTGGAAAGGGGTCCACCCCACACGGGGAGCGGCTCCCAGCAGGGCAGTGCCGCCGCCCGGCGCCCCGCAGAGCCCCGCACCCAAGCGGGACCCTTTGCAGCGCCCTTTGCCTTTGGGCTCTCCCCCCATTTCAGTCTCAAAGCAGCCCGTGAGCGGCAGCAGTGGCCACGCAGCTGGGTTTATTTATTTCGGCCGTTCTGTGGGTGTGGATGACATCCAGCACAGCTCAGCCCGGGGTGCAGAACGGGGCAGCAAACCCCAGAAAGCAGCAGGAGCCGCTCCCGGCTCTGCAGCACCACTCAGAACCGCAGGAAAGGATTTCCCAAGGGAGAAATAAGGATTTCCCCAGAAATAAGGATTTCTTGCGTTTTTAACTGCAAGCGTTCCTCTGGTTTGCATCACCAAAGGTAGCATAGATGGAATGGGAACAGCAAATGGAGCTGGGAGAGGCGACAGGGTGAGCAGAGCCACCCACCTCCGAGCCTCCACCCCCTGCTCAGGGCTGGATGCAGATGCTGAACCCCCCTGGGGGCCGCACCCAGGGACAAGGACCTGCAGGGTCCCCGTGTCTCCAGGTCCCCCCGTGTCCCAGGGGCACGAGGGAACAGCCGGCACGCTGCAATGACACCAGCACCACAGTCAGGTAGAAACCATACTTTTATTGTGGAGGAAACCGAGGAGGATCAGTCGGTCTGTTCCATTCGAGGGTTGGGTTAAAAAGGCCAAAGGACGGATTGCTGGTGGGTGCTCAGCCCCACGGGAAGGGGAACGTGAGGACAAACCCCAACCAAGCGGTGGATCCAAAGGAAACACCTTCCAAGCACTGAGACGTGACCGGGGCAGCCGAGAAGGGTGAGGTTTATTTTACACGTGACGAGAAGCAATTCAGCTTTTCCATTTCTTTTTCTTTCTTTCTTTCTTTCTTTCTTTTTTTTTTAACGTTTTTTATTCATTTATTTATTTTAAATACAGGTTTAGGTGCTTTTCAGCTATGAAAAAAGGCAAAAAAGTGCATAAGTCGAGAGAAAAGGCAGAAATGAAGCAGTAAGAGGTTTGTTTCCCACGGTGGGGGAGGAGGGGCGCGGAGACTCAGGACGATGGTTCCAAGGTAGCATTAAAAAAAGGTCTGTATACCAAAACGTGATCACCTGCGTTANGCACAGCACAGCGCAGCTCACCTGGCTCTGCAGCACAGTGAATGCTCACCTGGCTCTGCAGCTCACTCTGCTGCTTTAGGCGCAGGTTCTCGGGAGTGTCCGCCACCATGGTGAAGGACTGCTTCGGGTAGTGTCTGTGGGGGAGAAAGGACAGCGTCAGCATCAGGCCCACCCCCCTGCACGGCTCTGTGCTGGAGGTGCTCTCCTGGAGCAGCCATCCCCTCTGCTGCTTTTATTGGGAAAAGCAGATAAGGAGGGCTTGGCTTTTGTTATATAATTTTTTTTCCCAGAGGAAAATGTCTTTGCAGGTTTGTGCCCGAGTTCTGGGAGGAGCCCAGGACAGCTTCACCAGGACCTCCAGTTACCATCACTGGTCTCATCAGTCCTAGTGAATGTTTTGGTTTACACCGCTCTGCCTCCACTCCGCTGCTCCCGCTGGGATGGCTTAGAGGAGCCCGGAGCTCTCCCTGCTCATCCTGCTGCAGTTTCAGCCACAGACCTCACATTAAGGATATCACCACCCAGCAGGAGCTCCGTCAGCAGAACAGTGTCTGACCCGGGGCACTTCTCACCTCCACCCATCCCACACGTTGGGTGACTGCTTAGGATGTGCCCAACTAGGGGCTGTAAAGCAGGAGAGCCACGGCCTGGCTGCAGCCCAGCAGCATTCCTGCAGTGCCACACGCAGCCTCTGCTATCAGCACAGATGTGCAGCGGGGTGGATTCACGCGTGGCAGGAGGTGAACATCTGACACAGACGCTGTGAGCCCCCCCTGAGATGGGAACACTTCATGCAGCCCTTCCCCCTCCCAGGAGGGAGGGAAAGCAGAGGCAAAGCTGCTGGAACGTGGGGGGTTCCGTGAGCAAATCCATCGCCTTGCACCATCAGATGCTATGGCAGCTGTCCCCAGGTGCAGCACTTTGGGTCTGGGGGGCACAGAGCAGCAGCACCCCCAGCTCACGTTCACCTTCCTTTGCTTGAAGGAACCATTCTGAAAGCCCAGCCAAGGCAGCTCTCCTCCTCCATGGCAGCTCCGGAAGGAGGTGAGCAGGGCTGAAAATAAACCTGCAAACCCCACAGATGCATCTGCTGCCCATGCACGCAGCTCTGACCGCATCCCAGCCCTGTCCCTGCACCGGGCAGCCCACAGCTCCCATGCTGGCAGAGGGGGTGAACCCCGACCTACGGGGAGCTGCAGCCCCATCCCTGCCTGTACCATGCGGGAGCCCTACGGGTCTGACAGCCCTGGGCTGTGCCCTGAGAGCCACCACAGGGAATTCACTGCACACAGCGTGAGCAGAGCTCTGCCCACGGCTGTCCACACTGCGGTCAGCGCAGCAGGAAACCATCTGCACCGCGACACTGAGACGCGGACCTGAGAGCAGCACATACCTCACACAGCAGTGCAGGAAGTGAGACAACGAAAATAGACTCCAGAGCCACGCTGAGAAAATAGAGAACCCCCCCCACGCACACCCAGAAGGCAGACAAAGCAGATGTGGTTTGCAGAAAGGGGAAAGGAAGCTCAGCAGCAGCTGAGAGGGACAAGGAGCAGCACTGGATGACAGCAGATCACCGGCCGCCCCGAGGTTATGGTTTAATCTCTGTTTAGATTAATCTGATTGGGGGGATACAACACTGTGTGCTCAGGCTCTGCTCCCACCATGGCTGCACCCACCCAGCTTGGGGGCTGCTGGGCTCTGCATTGCCACCCCCACGCTGACCAAACCCAACACTGCAGCACTGGGGGGGCTTTGACATCTGCCGAAGCACTGGGGTGAAAGCAGAGCTCTCGGTGGTCGGCTCTCCCAGAAGCTGAAGCTGTAGGGATGGCCAAGTGGGCAACCTCCGGACCCCCCCCATCCACTGGGAATCGTGGCTGCAGCT
The DNA here is from genome assembly GCA_016647715.1 of Pavo muticus. Taxonomy (NCBI): domain Eukaryota; kingdom Metazoa; phylum Chordata; class Aves; order Galliformes; family Phasianidae; genus Pavo; species Pavo muticus. The sequence goes on along the minus strand of JACDJE010000233.1, from coordinate 101,053 downwards.
CCACAGCAGAGGCTCTGCCCGGGTGATGTCCTAGAGGCAGCAACCAGCAGCACAGCCATGGGACACAACCCATTGCTGCCCACTGCAAAAGGAGCGGGGTCCGCCCGCGTGGCTGGGGCTGCAGTTAGCAAGATGCTTCTGAATGCTGCACGAGACCCCACAGCTGCACGGCAGCTGGACACAACCCACTGCTGCCCACTGCAAAAGGAGCGGGGTCTGCCCGCGTGGCTGGGGCTGCAGTTAGCAAGATGCTTCTGAATGCTGCACGTGCATTAGAGCCGTGGTATCTGTGCTGCAGAGCCAGCAGTGCATACACTGAGTGCTCACCGTGCTTTCTGTCCAAACGCAGTGCTAGGAGGCGCTGCTCAGGGCGCTGGGGCTCCGTTGCAGCAGCACTCATGCACTCCATGCACCGCTGCAGCTCAGCAGCACTGGAGGACAGCCCTAGTGCTCCCCAGTCACACCACAGAGCCCCTTCCTGAGCTTCCTGGAAGCCACCGCCTGAGTCACACTGAGGTCAAAGAGAACAAACCCACTTTTTAAGCACAAAGGCAACACAACCCAAAGCCCTTTGCTGGCCGTGGTGCTGTGCTCAGCCCAGGGCCGGGGGGCAGCAGCCCTGCAGAGCACGGCGTGACACTGTGCAGCTCCTGCAAAGGGCAAAGGCAATGGCGCAGCACTGAGCTGCAGCCTCATCTCTGTCACAGCTCCGTGCTCTCGGAGCCTAAATCATCCCATTTCCATGGCAACCGCATCCAATGCTCCGGGCATGCTAATAGCACGAGGAAGGGTCCGAGCGTGGGGTGCGGGGAGGAGGAAGCCCCCAGTGCTGCAGGACTGCAAAGCAACACCACAAATCATCCCTGCCAAGCTGGGGGAAACCAAACAGCCACGGCTGTAGGGCAAAATCATCATCATCTTCTGGAAGATGCTGATGCCATTCACAGCGTGGGCTGGGGAGGGATGGAAGAGAGGGGCACAGACCAGCATTGGGTTTCTTCTTTGGTCAGTGAGATTTTGCAGGGCCCTCCCAAGGGCTGCAGCCCCGAGCCCCACACCTGCTGCTGGGGGCAGAGATCCTCCTGCACCAGGGAATGGGAGGAAATGCACCAAGTGAACCACATCCTCCACGGCTGGGCATCAGCCCTGTGCAGAGCTGTGAGATCTGCCTGCTGCAAAGGCATCTCCGTGTGCTGGGAACGAAGGAGGGGGGACACTCAGCACAACCACCTCCCTGCAACGGGGAAAACCATCTCGTATGCATGAGAATCAGCCACGGCGCTCGCAGCAGTAAATTAAATCTTAATGAGGAAGCACCGACAGATTGTGTCGGGTTGGGGGAGTGTGCAGGAAGCAGAACTGCACCAGGGATGGGGATGGTGCCTCCCTCCCCATGCAGGGCGCTCTCGTGCTCCCCATCCCACAGTCAGACCCATAACTGGTGCAGGTAAGGAAGGTGCTCAGCACCCAACCTGCCTCCTCCAGAAGCGTGAGTAGCACACAGCAAAAGCACCCTTGCAATTAGTGAGCAACAGCCTTTGGTACCTGGCACAGGAAGGATCTGTGCCCACCACAGCCCTGGCACTGCACCATGGCGCCGTGGTGCTGAGCCCAACGCCTCGGAGGAGGCTCTGCATAGGATTGGGAAGTAAGAGCTTGGGAGGAAGCAAGAGCCGGCTGCAGGCCTCTCCCAGCAGGCACCCTGCATCTAATTAGTGCCTAATGAATGGGACACTCGGGACCCAATGGGGCTGCTGATGGGTGAAACGGAGCAGCATGCAGGGACACAGAGCAGGACGATACGGGATGCACATCCCTGCCTGGGGCCTCTTCCCCATTCACTTTCTGCAGGCACCATCCGTGGAGCTGCTCACCACCCTCAAGATGCCCCTCAGAAGGCAATGCTTGCTGTCCCACCCCCAGAGAGGGGAGCAAACCCTCATGCAGCCCCGGAGCCTCAGACACCTCGTGCTGTGCTACTAAACCAGGTCAGGGCAGTCTTTGCAGGGTGGACAGAGCCTGTCTGGCTGCTGCATTAGGGGCAGTTTGGGGCCGTCAGCCCCACGGCACCTGGAGGCAGCCGGGGATTACCGGGGATCAGGGTCTGTCTGCTCTGCACCCCCCCCAGCTGGCTCTGCTGTCTCCCCGCTGCCTCCATGGGGGTGGGAGCTCTCCTGAAGAGCTGCCACAAAGAGCTGCACGGCAGGGGCAGAGCAGCTCCTCCCAAACACCCCATAACAGCCACACCACGGAGCCGAGGGGCTGCACTTGGAGATGGAGTTACACTTCTCCAGGAAGGTCAGCAGTGGGACGCTTCTGCAAGGCAACAGGAACACGAGCTGCCACTTTCAGCATGACTCCAGGGCACCCCTGCTGCCACGCACAGCCGCTGTGTGCTGCATTTTGGCAGCAACCAGTTCTTGCAAGAGCTCGGTGCATTGCTTGCTCTCACACACAGCCTCCAAGTGAGCGCTTTGGGCAGACGTGCAGCACAACCCCACACCTCCAGGAGGTGAGCATCACCCCCACAGCTGCACGGCAGCTTCGGGAACAAAGAGTTACGCAGAAGGAGCAATAGGCTGAGCGCTGCCAGCAGGCTGCAAGGTCACATCCTGCCCATCATGGAGCTGCTGGCTCACAGGGACACACTTAAACAATAATAAACTGTTGTTCTTTCTTAAATGAAAGCAGCGCCCTGCTACTTTGCAGAGAGCTTGCAAACATCCCACCCCAAACGAGCAGGCTGCGGAGTGGGATCTCGGTTCCTCCCAGTGTTTTCAGGCTGCCAAAATGGCCGGGTCAGCCCTCTGTGTGTGCAGCTGCTGCTTTTCCCAGCGTCTGCTCCCAGCCCAGCTCTGCAGGATGAGCTCCTCGCCAAGGCTGCCCCAGTGCCCTCCCCATGCTGGAGGCAGAAGGGGACCACAAGGACCACCTCCAGCACGGGGAGCCCAGTGCTGAGCAGGGGACGGCACTGCGCTGCCTTCCCGGGGCTTTGCTCAGCTCCCCCCCTTTCCCAGAGGCTGTGCCAGCACTTACAGAGGGTGTTGCAGTGCAAGCAGCCTGCTCCAAGAACCTGCTTTCATCCACAGTGGAAAGATTTCAAGCAAAAGCAGAGCGGGGCGTGCCAAGCTGTGAAGTCAGCAGCAGCAGCTCCTGGAAGCAGCACTGCTCATCCCACAGCCACCCCGTCCCCCCCCATCCCCAAACAGAGCACTGCCTGTCTGCTCCCCCC
>JACDJE010000233.1:46796-93825 GCA_016647715.1 Pavo muticus | reverse complement strand
TTGGAAGGGACCTCAGAGATCATTGAACCATGGAATGGTTGGGTTGGAAGGGGCATTGAAGACCACAGGATCAATGAATGGTTTGGGTTGGAAGGGACCTCAGAGATCATTGAACCATGGAATGGTTGGGTTGGAAGGGGCATTGAAGACCACAGGATCAATGAATGGTTTGGGTTGGGAGGGTCTTTGAAGATCACAGAACCACAGAATGGTTTGGGTTAGGAGGGATCTCAAAGATCATTGAACCATAGGATGGTTGGGTTGGAAGGGACCTCAAAAACCACAGGATCACTGAACAGTGTGGGCTGGAAGGGACCCTGAAGACCCCTCACTCACCCCCGCCGCGGATGGTGCGCTGCGCTGCGTGGAGGCGGGCGCTGCGGGCTCCTTGTAGCCATAGGACTGCGAGGCCGGTGGCTGCTGCTGGTACACTGGGCAGGAAGGATACACCATTAGCACCAGGATCTGTGGCCACTCAAAGCCCCCAGGTGCTGGGACGGTCCTTACCCGGGTTGCTGGGCTGGACGTGGTGCTGTGGTTGGTGCTGCTCCGGCCGTCGGTAATTGGCGCTTTCCTGGGAGTTCCTGCGCTCCATCTCTGCGCCCTCTCTGGGGCTGGGGCCCATCCTGCTCCTCTCAAACTCTTCGTGGTATTTGATCTATAGAGGATGAGAGGTCAGAGTGCAGCCCGGGCAGCTCTGCAGGCCCCGGCCCCCCAGCAGCATCCTTTGGTCCCAGCTCGCTGCTTTTCACAAGGGCAGCAGGGCAGGAAGCACAGCGGCTGCTTCGAGATGGGAGTGGGCATAGGAAGGGGAAGGAGGGAAACCCCATAGAGCAGTGGTGCCCCAAATGAGGAAGGGTTCAGCATTCAGGTGTGTGCAGAGTGAGCAAGGGGCTCCCAAAGCCTCTGCCTGGAGAAGGGGCAGAGAATCACTATGGTCAGAATGCACACTAAGGTACGTGGGGAGGACCAGGCAGCCTGAAATGGGTGACTCCCCCTTGTGCCCAGGGGAAGGAGGACTTCAGGGTCCTGGGGTGGGACATGTGAGGTTTCCAGGCATGGGTGAGGCTCAGGAGCAGCCTCCCAACCCCCTGCACTGCAGGAGCACAGAGCAGAAGCGCCTTTAGAGATCCCAACCTGCACACACTGCAGCGAAGGGTTAACCCAACGCCTGGGCACGGTGTAAAAATTAATAGCTGCTCACGTTAATGAATACCCTGCGGTTGGGAAGCACCTGGAGCCCATTTGTCTGCTGGTTAAACAGTGCTGTACTGAAGGGCACTCCAGAGGGCTCCCTGCAGGCGGGAGGCAAAGCCCGGAGCAGAGCTGCAGGGATGGGGACGCTGCTGCAGGACTGCACTTCCCCGTGCTCATAGGCACAGCGCTGGGCTCCGCACAGCTCCGTTCCCAGGAGGGTTTCCTGCTGTGCAGGGCTGCATCTGCGCCCCATGCAGAGGCTGCTTTGGGGCAGTGCTGCAGCTCAGCATGCAGCCCCTGCGCTGCTCATCCCCCCGCGGCGCAGAGCCCTGCTGGCACAGCAGGCTGCACGCAGGGGCTGCTAAGTGGGTCACGGCCACGCCAGGCTGGCAGACAGATGCCTGCGGGGCTCTGAACGCCTCCTGTGCAGGAAAATCCACCCAGCAGCCCCCAACCCAGGCAGAGCCTTCAGGTCTGGGGCTGGATGTGCAGATAACGCCCTGCAGCCCCCCATGCAGAGTACAACGCTGCCCAGAGCTGCACAATGGGATCAAAAGGAGAGGGAACAAACAGCCGCCTCCAGCCCCACGGGGTGTGCTGTGTTTGTGTGTGTCTATGAGCTCCTTCATGTGGGCTCCCTCTCCTTGCGCAGGCACGGCAGCTCTCCGAAACCCAAAGGATTTTGCATGCAAAGCTGCAGCTCTCAGGGCAGGCCCAGGGCTCAGTGAGGAACCTCCCGGCTTGCTGCTGGGCCAGGTTTTGCAACAGCTTGGGCTGTGAGATAAGGGCCGTGCACATGACTTTCACCAGCAGCTAAAGGTTAATTAACCCTCTGAGTGCTGCTGGAGGGATGCGCTGCTGCAGGCAGCCATGTCACTGTGCCCCAGGTCGGCTGCATCCCATGCAGCAGCTGCACGTGTGTGTGTGTGTGTGTGTGTGTGTGTGTGTGTGTGTGCGCGCATCCTCCTCCTTCACCATGGAAACAGCCATCCACATCCCGCACCCAGCACCCAGACAGGGATGGGGGGAGTGGGATGCAGCCTGACAGCAAACCCAGACCTGGGCTTCTTGTTATTGGAAAGGGAGAGCTGGGCCTCTTGCAGACACAGCCCAGAGCTCCACACGGTGCTGCGTGCTCAGTGGGCTGTGGTGACAGCCCGGGTTAAGGTGGGTTATGGTGACAGCCTGGGTGACAACAAGTTATGGTGACAGCTCAGGTGATGCTGCGTGCCCCCCACCCCCCCCACCAGCACACAGCCCTGCAGCACAGCAGCATCAGACACAGCGACCTGAAGGCACTCACGTTGCTGATCTGATCCTGAGTCTTTTTGATTCGCTGCAGCTCCGGGGTGTCGGCCACCACGCTGAAGCCTTTCCCCTTGTTCTTCTCAAACTCCTCCTTGTAGCGAATCTGGGTGGGATCAAGAACAAACACAGTGAGCCGCAGGGCAATGCAGCGTGTGGAGCAGCTCTGCTCACCCAGCTGGACCTCGCTGTCCCCACAGCAGCTCTGTCTGAGCCGTGGGTTTGTGCAGGAGCCCCCATAACAGGTCTGCTAACAGCAAAACGGGGCACTGCCAAGAGCTGAAACGCAGCAGCTTCCTGTGCTCTGCTCATCCTGTTGCTCTCTCAGCAGGGCTGGGGTCACTTGGATTCACTCTGCATTTCCTGCAGGCTGCCACTGCAGGTCAGCTCAGCTGCAGCTCTCTGCCCATATGTGGGTCCTGAGGGCTCCATGAGCTGCACCCGCTGCTCCACCAGGGGACTTTGAGGGACAGGAAAGGCCCAGGACGGCCATCACAGAGCAGGCTGTGGGGCTGGAGGCCAGCAGAACTGAGCACCCCTATTTGTTTGCCAGACAGAGATGCCATCAGCATGGCTTCCAGCAGAGCACCAGCAAAGCCCTGCTTTATTTCACTCATCCCCTTGCATGCTTTTCAACAGCTCTGTGCAGCGTTCAGACCACAATCCCAGCACACTGCCCCGAGCTGCACCTTGCACACACATTGCTCCCGCCCTGCACGGGAGCAGAAATGCAAAGCCATGGGAGTATGGAGCCTCCACCCCTTCCCCACAGCCACAGCACACACGGCATGATCCACGATTGGTAACTCTGATGTGACGTTAGAAAGCAAAGGTTTAATGAACCGGGCTGCAGAATCCTCCCTGGGAGGGTAACGATGTGACCGAGATGCCAAAGCACATCAGGCAGTAACCAAGAGGCCGATTTCAGGGCAGAGGCCTCTGTTTGCCCAAGGCAATGAGGGGGAGAGCTGGAGCTGGTCGGGGTAAGGGATGTATCCCAAGCACTGCCATTGGGAAGGAGCAGCCTCGGGGTGTTACGCAGTGGGCTGCGAATGCACGGCTCGACAAGCAAGAGAAGGAAAGGTGGAGCATCCTCCAGCAAGAAGCTCATCACTGGGCTAAGCAGTTCCCTTGATACTCCATGAATCTCACCCCTCCCTTTTTCTCCCTATAACATCCAGCTTAGAGCGACGCAGCCCCAGAGGATCCCATTTGGGGCTGCCCTGAATGCAGGGGGAGGATGATGCCAGGCTGTGGGGCACAGTGTGTGCTGCAGGGGGGGTTCTGCCCCATGGCAATCAGAGCAGGGCACGGGCACTGGGGTGGCGTTGGGAGGGTAAAACACGGAGCAGGGCACCCTGCAGTGCTGCAGCCAGTGCCGTGGCCAGGACAGGCGGCGGAAGGAGGGAGGAAGTGCTCAGAATGGGCAATTTGCTGCTTCTCCCTGCCCTTATAAGGCAGCCGGTGCCTGTCCCTTGTGCGGTACCTGCAGTGCTCGGGCAGGGCGGCTGCCCCCGAAATGCCCATTTTTAGCATTCGGGAGTAACCACAGAAGGGGAACCCTGCAATTTGCTCGCCGCACGTGGGCTGCAAGAGGAGGCTGCAGGCGTAAAAGCTGTCACTTTGCAGACACATTTAACTGCACAGGCTGTTATTACCCAGCGTCTACAGTGACCGGAACAGAAGACGCCCTCTCCACAAACACAAATAGAGGAGGAAGGTGGTGGATCTGCATGCAGCCCCGTTACCGCTGCACAACCGGCTCTGCCAGTCCTGCCGGGGTGTGGGTTTGGCAGATCACCCCCACTGGGGTCACCCCCAAACACAGCTGTGAAGGGAAGCACAGAGCTGCAGAGCTCCAGCAGGCAGCAGCCCCGCGGAGGACGCAGACCCTCCGATCGCCCTTTCCCTAACACAGCTCCCAACCATCAGCTCCAGCTTACAGCCCAAGCCCGGCTCCTGCTTCAGAAGGGCTCTCTGAAGGGTCCGCTCAGCTCCTGCTGCCCCTACGAGGCTGTCCACAAAACACAGCAGTGGCAGCTTTAGCTGGAGAGCTTGGAGAAATACAAAACAGGAGAGTCCCTTTGTGGGCAGAACAAAGGCACTGAGGTCCTACCTGCAGCACATTCAGGGTCTGTTCTCCATGGGGGGCTCTGGGCAGCTCCCACCCGCTTTGACTGCTTCGTGTCCCACTGCTACCCATCCCCTCTGCTCCCTCCTGCTCTCACAGCCAGGCCCTCAGCCCACCCCAGCACCAGGGTGTGGGTGCCACTGTCCCACAGACTGGAAGCCCCTGGCTGCACCCCAGCCCCTCTCATGCCACATTCACACACAGCCAACCCTGCAACACACGGCTCCCATCGCCGGTGCCCGCAGTGCCCCTGCAGTGCCAGCAGCTGTGCACAGAGCTTTGCTTCACCTCTCACAGCAAACAGCAGTTGCCGAGCATTTGGGAATGTTAAGACAGCACAGCGTGTCTGTTCCAGTCCCTTCCTTTAAGAAGGGTCCATGCACACTGCAGCGGTGGTGCAGGAATGGGATGCAGCCCCCAGCCCCTCCCAGGCACTGTCCCTGCTCCAGGCACAGCAGATGCCCAGGTCCGAGCGCCGCTCAGTGCAGAGGGAAATGGGATGGGTAACACCCCGCACCGACCTCGTGCAGAGGATGGAACCTACTTTCACTTCCAGCCATATCCAGCACAGCACACAGCACGGGGAGCTGAGCGTCCCAGCGAGCTGCTGAAAAGCCCAGGCAGTGCCAGCAGCCCTTCCTCAGGGTCTCCTTTAATAGGCAAGAGCTAATGAGGAGCTGAGCTCATTGCAAAGGCAGCACTTTGGGGGCTGCAGAGCACTTGGTGCAGCGTTCTCTGGATTGCTACTGAGGAAAAGCATCTGTGTCCCCTTTGTGGCTCCATGGAGCGCAGAGTGAGCCTGGGCTGAGCTCCGTCCCGGTGCACAGGGTGCTGCTGGGCAGCGTGCTGTGCAGGGCTGGCCTTGCAAAGCACAGCTCTATCTGCCACCAGGTGAGGTCCTGACCCCTTTCCTGTTTGCTTTCCAGCTCCTGGCTGCTCCAGGCTCACAGGGAGAGGAGGAGGAGGGGGGTAGCGTCTCCTCCAGGCACATGGAGGGGAACACACCAACCCCAAAGGATGGCTGCTCACCCTCACACCAACCCTGGGCAAACCCCAACCCTGTGCTGCCCACCCGCTGCCAGCGCTGCTGAGCCAATGCCGGCAGCTCCGGGCAGACTCTCTGCCCTTTCCCCTTTGCCCCTTTCCATTGAAGGAAACAAAAAGAAAAAAAGAAAAAAGAATTTAAGGATTCCCAGAGCAGTTGCCACATCCTGTGCTCTCCCCAGAGACGGTGACTCAAGCCAGAACTGCCCCTGGATGCATTCTCTCCCACTGCAGCTCTGCCCGCTGCCCACCCAGAGCAATCCCAACACCCCCAGGAGGAGCAGTGCCCGCAGCTCTGCTTCAGAGCCGGGGACTTCTGGGACACCCCAGGGCACAGAATGGGGCACGTCTGCTCAGCTCCCTCCTCACACAGCCTCCCCTCTTCCCGCTTTATGTACGCCCGCTGGTATCTGTTCCATCTGTTCATTTCTGCCTGCCAAAGCTTCCAACCCCTCCAACCTTTGGGTTTACCCGAAATCGGCGCCCGCAGAGCACACGCCCCTCCTTTGCCATTTCACCCCACTGCAACGCTGGGTGCCAGCAGGGAAAATCCCACTGCGGGGCTGGGGGTGCCCGGGGGAGGCAGCTCACAGCCACCACAGATGAGTGGAACAAACAGCAAAACAGACCCACGCCCCACGCACACCTCCCCTGCTGCGCGCCGGGGAAGCACCGGAGCAGAGAATGCAGCACGATGGGGCACGGCGCAATGCACAGAGCACAGTGCAGCTCACCTGGCTCTGCAGCACAGTGAATGCTCACCTGGCTCTGCAGCACAGCACAGCNCTGTTCATTTCAATCAGCGATGTGACACGGCCTTGGGAAATCCATTCCCCACCCCCAGGGCTGTTCCTGCTGGGTGCTCTCTCTGAGCTGACACACTTAGAAGTACAGCTGAGAAACTGGAAGAGCGTTGTCTCCTCTGAGGGGGGGTTTAGTTGTCAGTTTTAATTATAGAACTTGTCAGCAGAGTGAGCTTTGTCCATATATCCACAGGCATCAGCTCTGCTCTGTCAGTGTGATGCCAGCAAGGCTGGTGTAGGTGTGAGCTGTCTTCCCACTATCACCAAGGAAGTTCAGTACACTCTGAAAAGCTGAGAATGGAGTGACAGGGGTCAGCCTTGCTGATCCTACAGCCTGCGTTAGTGAACCCAGTGTGTCGTTCAGCATCCTAGAGAAGCACTGCAAAGAGGGGCTGGGTGTCGGGGTGAGCTGCTGGGAGGGGTGCTGAAGGAGGCTGACCTGCTGTGTCTCTTGGCAGTGCACCCAGCGGTGGTGATTCGGCAGCGGAAGTCGTACAGGAGGAAAGATGGAGTCTTCTTGTATTTTGAAGACAATGCGGGAGTAATAGTGAACAATAAAGGCGAAATGAAAGGTATGGATGAGAAGAATCCTCCTGCACCGGGCCAGAGAGAAACGTGGGCTGTGTTGGCTGGGGTTGGTGTGTTCAGTTAGAGGGCTTTGCTCACCTGGGCCAACAAGGAGCCAGGTTCTACCTGGGAGAGCACAGCCGTGCTGACTGAGCTCTGATGTGCTGCTTTGTTTTTCTCTCCTCCAGGTTCAGCCATCACAGGCCCTGTGGCCAAGGAGTGTGCAGATCTGTGGCCCAGGATAGCCTCCAATGCAGGAAGCATTGCATGAACGCACTCATCTTTGTGGAGATGAAATAAAAAGTACTTGTACCAAAAAATGGTGTCTGCCTTGCTGTTAAGATTCAGGCGTGCTCCTCTGCCAGGCGTGACAGCGCTGAGGGATTTATTTCAGGTCTGGGAAACCCTTCATGAAACCTCAGATGTGGGTGGGTGCAGCAGGAGGAAATTGGCTGTGGGGTTGAAGATCTGGTGATTAGCCTTAACGAGGCAGAACCGTCAGCATCTGGAAGGTGCTTGTACTGCAGTGACAGATCCCAGTAGCTGAACTGATCCAACTCTGGTATGCAGTGATAAAAGCTGGGAGCTCTGAAAGCCCTTCTGCAAAGCCTATTTGTGCCTCTCCGCTTCAGAATGAGTGATTTAACAGCTCAGGGGTGACTGATTCTGAATGGGGGGAAGTTCTGCCTGAAAGTGATGAAACCCCCACACGGTTTGTATGGCAGAGCGCACTAAAATGGTTTCCTTGGTCCTTGCTGAGGACGATGCAAGGACACAACAAGCCCACTGCTGTTAGCTGAGGTGGTGGCTGCAGCACGTGCCTCAAAGCCTCAATCAGTGGTGAAACAAGTCGTCAGGTCGCTGGCTCATTGCAAGTTGGGGGTGATGTGACTTTTGAGATGACCTGGAAGGCTTTGTGATCAGAGTTGTGAGGTATGTGTGCACCCCTCCATGTGGGGTTCCCCTGTAAGTGGAGCAGAGCCACAGATGGGATTTCTGGAGACAAAAGCTTTGCTTCCAAAGCAAAAGTGGATGTTTCTGAACAGCTGCCTCCTGTTTTGTGGTAGAACATGATAAAAGCGTGGCCTACAGACTATTGCTGGGTCAGCATAAGCTGTGTGGTGGGTGGGAACTGGGGAAGGGAGGTGAGTAGGGTGAGTGCAGCTCCTCCTCCAGGTTTCCATGGGGCAGGTGAGGAGTTGTGGCCTCTTCCCAGCAGCCTGACACCCTGTGAGCATCCAGCAGCTGCTGCAGGTAATGCTGCATTGCTCCTGGAGGAGTGGCCTCCTTTGCAGCCAGCAGATGCCTGCTTGCAAGTAAGAAACAAGCCCTAAGATGTGTCCTCACTTGGTCTGTCTCCTTACAGCTTCTGCTGCGTTTTTGAATTAAGACTTTGTTTTTCCCTCGGCAGGGCACGACACAACACTTAGCTGTAAGACATTGGATGTTTGCTTCCCTTTTCCCCAGGCTGCAGGCAGACAGCAGGGGAGGCAGGGAGGTTGTGGACAGTGCAGGAGGTGTGGAGTGAGGCAACAGCTGTGGGAGTTTTGTGTGCTGAGAGCAAACAGAGGCAAAGGTGAGAGCCTCAAAGCTGTTCTGAGGTGAGTGGGACCACGTGTTCTTTTCTCTGTGGTGAGACAAAGTGGGACCTCTTTGGTTTGTTCCTTCAGGAGTTTGCAGTGTGTGAAGTTTGGAGGCTGGTTAAGCAGAGAGGAGGTTGATGAAAGGGATGTTGTGTGGGAGCCCGAGCTGGGAGTGCAGGCAGTGGAATGCAGCAGTGCCGCTGTCAGTGGCCACAAAGGGCCTCCCTCAGCAGGGAGGTGCTGCACAGGTGGGGGTATAGCTCAGGGGTAGAGCATTTGANCCCCCCAGCCCGCCCCATCGCGGCTTCAGTCGCGTCGCGCTGCGCCGTGGGCGGTTTCTCCTCGTTTGGCTCAGGAAGTGCTGCGGGGGACGGAGCCGCTCCGCACCCAAACGTTCCGCAGGGGCGGCTCCCTCCTCTGCGCACAGCGGAGCTCCCCTGGCTCCCAGGGCATCGCCCCCTGTGGGTGCAGCGTCAGCTCTTCCACCTCTCCGAGTTGCACCAGCAGGAGCTCACCCAGAGCCGTGAATTGTCACAACGCTTTGCTTTCTGCAGTCGGGCACCGCTGAACGGATCCGGATCCCATCCCCTTGCCCCCCCTCCCTTCGGACATCCGTCAGCACTGATCCGATCCCCCTCATCTGCACTGCCTCACAGTCAACGTGCAGCCAACCGTCGGCCAACCAGGGTCCCATGGGCCTTCTTGGCCACCAGGGCACACTGCTGGCTTGTGGTCAGCTGCTGGCCACCATGACCGCCGGTCCTTCTCTGCAGAGCTCCTTTCCAGCAGCACAGCCCCCAGTCTGTACCGACACATGCAGTTATTCCCCGCCGGGTGTTGGACCCCACGCTGTGTGTGTCAGACCCCATTGGGTTGCTCTCTGCGCAGCTCTCAGCCTCTCCCAAAGAACGGCAGCGCATCCTTCTGCTGCCAGCCGCTCCCCCGGCTTTGTGCCATCAGGAAACGCGCTGTGTGTGCTGCATCCCTTCGTCCAGGTCACAGCACCTCGCGTACTGCAATTATCCAGCGTGAACTCCCACTCTTCGCTCACGGGCTGCGATGCTCTCAGCTCCGTGCTTCCTTCCTGAGCACATCATGACAACCTCGATGAATTTAGATGTATGTTGCCACGGAGCAAAACTCTCTTTCGCGAAGGGGTGACGTCATGTTGGGGTCTGCAAAGCCGTTGGGGCAGAAAGCGTTGCGTGCGGGGCCGGGGAATGCAGCACTTCCCGCAAACAGCATAACCCTATGCGTGCATGGGGGTATAGCTCAGTGGTAGAGCATTTGACTGCAGATCAAGAGGTCCCCGGTTCAAATCCGGGTGCCCCCTCTTTTTTTTTTTCATTTCCACTCTCCTGCTTTCTACCTTTTAGAGCAAAACCGTCGAAAGAAGAATTTTTCACCCCAATTTCCTCTGTCGCGGACCGCTCGGCAGCCGTTCTCGGTGCCCGCGGCGCACTCTGGGCTACGGGCGCCGTCCGCGGAGCGCGCGGCGAAACGCCTGCAGGGGGCGCCGGCTCCGCCCCGTCCCTCGTCACGTGATCTTCCCTCGTCACGTGATCTTGCCATGCCACGTGACGCAGGCCGGCTTCGCCACGTGACGTCCGCCGGGGAGGTTCCATTTCCCAGCGTGCCTCGCGCGCCTCCCTCTCTTCCGGCGCCAAGATGTCGAAGCGAGGTGAGGCGGGCACTGGGCCTGGCCGGGATCCGGTTCCATCCGCCGCTCTGCGGTGTGCGGGGGCTGCGGCGAGGGGCGTGGAGGGTGCTCGGGGGCCTGGCGCACTGTATGGGCCCGGGCTCGGCCGGGAGCGGTGTCGGGCCCGCCCAGGAGCACAGGCCGTCCCTGCTGTCCCGTAGCCCGCCCTGGGGAGCAGCGGGCGCTGAGCTCTGCGGGCTCCCCGCAGCCCCTCTGCGCCGCGTGGCGGTGACCTCACGGCTCTCCTCTGCCCGCAGGACGCGGAGGTTCCTCCGGAGCGAAGTTCCGCATCTCCCTCGGTCTCCCCGTGGGAGCCGTGATCAACTGCGCTGATAACACAGGTGGGTGCCCCGCTCCGGGTGGGCCTGGGCCGGCTCTGGGGGGGCTCTGCGGGGGTGGGGCGAGTTGTAAGGCAGGCAGCTGCGGGGTGCATCCGGAGATCCCCTTTTTCTGCTGAAAGGTATTCACCAGGTCTGCGCTGTGGAAGGGCAGAGCGGTGGCGTCGCTTTGGGATGAAGTGGCAGCCTGTGCTGTTTGCCTCACTGGCTGATGGGGTGGTTGGAGTCCCTGCAGGGGGAGCCTCTCGGCGCAGATCCTGAGCTCTTCTCTCCACAGGCGCCAAGAATCTGTACATCATCTCCGTGAAGGGGATCAAGGGGCGCCTGAACAGGCTGCCAGCAGCCGGTGTGGGTGACATGGTGATGGCGACTGTCAAGAAGGGCAAGCCGGAGCTGAGGAAGAAGGGTGAGTGTGGGGAGGAGCGGCCGGGCCTGCTGTGCCTGCATGGCGCTCCTCAACCCGCACTTCATTGTAGCAGCTCGGCTCCTGCTGAGTCCGTGTGCACCGCAGTGCCCTCCCAGGGGACAGAGGGGCAGGTGTTGCATTACATCTGCATAGGAAGGCATCAGAAGGCAGACGTCCGCTTGCTGGAGCGTTTGCTCCGCCCTTCTCAAAAGCACTTGTTGGGTCTCTGTGCTGTGGCTCAGTGAGTTGTCGTGGAAGGGCAGAGAAAAGCATCGCTTTTGGGTGAAGTGGCAGCCTGTGCTGTTCATTTCAATCAGCGATGTGACACGGCCTTGGGAAATCCATTCCCCACCCCCAGAGCTGTTCCTGCTGGGTGCTCTCTCTGAGCTGACACACTTAGAAGTACAGCTGAGAAACTGGAAGAGCGTTGTCTCCTCTGAGGGGGGGTTTAGTTGTCAGTTTTAATTATAGAACTTGTCAGCAGGGTGAGCTTCGTCCATATATCCACAGGCATCAGCTCTGCTCTGTCAGTGTGATGCCAGCAAGGCTGGTGTAGGCGTGAGCTGTGTTCCCAGGTATCACCAAGGAAGTTCAATACACTCTGAAAAGCTGAGAATGGAGTGGTTGAAGCGTCAGCCTTGCTGATCCTACAGCCTGCATTAGTGAACCCAGTGTGTCGTTCAGCATCCTAGAGAAGCACTGCAGAGGGGGGCTGGGTGTCGGGGTGAGCTGCTGGGAGGGGTGCTGAAGGAGGCTGACCTGCTGTGTCTCTTGGCAGTGCACCCAGCGGTGGTGATTCGGCAGCGGAAGTCGTACAGGAGGAAAGATGGAGTCTTCTTGTATTTTGAAGACAATGCGGGAGTAATAGTGAACAATAAAGGCGAAATGAAAGGTATGGATGAGAAGAATCCTCCTGCACCGGGCCAGAGAGAAACGTGGGCTGTGATGGCTGGGGTTGGTGTGTTCAGTTAGAGGGCTTTGCTCACCTGGGCCAACAAGGAGCCAGGTTCTACCTGGGAGAGCACAGCCGTGCTGACTGAGCTCTGATGTGCTGCTTTGTTTTTCTCTCCTCCAGGTTCAGCCATCACAGGCCCTGTGGCCAAGGAGTGTGCAGATCTGTGGCCCAGGATAGCCTCCAATGCAGGAAGCATTGCATGAACGCACTCATCTTTGTGGAGATGAAATAAAAAGTACTTGTACCAAAAAATGGTGTCTGCCTTGCTGTTAAGATTCAGGCGTGCTCCTCTGCCAGGCGTGACAGCGCTGAGGGAATTATTTCAGGTCTGGGAAACCCTTCATGAAACCTCAGATGTGGGTGGGTGCAGCAGGAGGAAATTGGCTGTGGGGTTGAAGATCTGGTGATTAGCCTTAACGAGGCAGAACCGTCAGCATCTGGAAGGTGCTTGTACTGCAGTGACAGATCCCAGTAGCTGAACTGATCCAACTCTGGTATGCAGTGATAAAAGCTGGGAGCTCTGAAAGCCCTTCTGCAAAGCCTATTTGTGCCTCTCCGCTTCAGAATGAGTGATTTAACAGCTCAGGGGTGACTGATTCTGAATGGGGGGAAGTTCTGCCTGAAAGTGATGAAACCCCCACACGGTTTGTATGGCAGAGCGCACTAAAATGGTTTCCTTGGTCCTTGCTGAGGACGATGCAAGGACACAACAAGCCCACTGCTGTTAGCTGAGGTGGTGGCTGCAGCACGTGCCTCAAAGCCTCAATCAGTGGTGAAACAAGTCGTCAGGTCGCTGGCTCATTGCAAGTTGGGGGTGATGTGACTTTTGAGATGACCTGGAAGGCTTTGTGATCAGAGTTGTGAGGTATGTGTGCACCCCTCCATGTGGGGTTCCCCTGTAAGTGGAGCAGAGCCACAGATGGGATTTCTGGAGACAAAAGCTTTGCTTCCAAAGCAAAAGTGGATGTTTCTGAACAGCTGCCTCCTGTTTTGTGGTAGAACATGATAAAAGCGTGGCCTACAGACTATTGCTGGGTCAGCATAAGCTGTGTGGTGGGTGGGAACTGGGGAAGGGAGGTGAGTAGGGTGAGAGCAGCTCCTCCTCCAGGTTTCCATGGGGCAGGTGAGGAGTTGTGGCCTCTTCCCAGCAGCCTGACACCCTGTGAGCATCCAGCAGCTGCTGCAGGTAATGCTGCATTGCTCCTGGAGGAGTGGCCTCCTTTGCAGCCAGCAGATGCCTGCTTGCAAGTAAGAAACAAGCCCTAAGATGTGTCCTCACTTGGTCTGTCTCCTTACAGCTTCTGCTGCGTTTTTGAATTAAGACTTTGTTTTTCCCTCGGCAGGGCACGACACAACACTTAGCTGTAAGACATTGGATGTTTGCTTCCCTTTTCCCCAGGCTGCAGGCAGACAGCAGGGGAGGCAGGGAGGTTGTGGACAGTGCAGGAGGTGTGGAGTGAGGCAACAGCTGTGGGAGGTTTGTGTGCTGAGAGCAAACAGAGGCAAAGGTGAGAGCCTCAAAGCTGTTCTGAGGTGAGTGGGACCACGTGTTCTTTTCTCTGTGGTGAGACAAAGTGGGACCTCATTGGTTTGTTCCTTCAGGAGTTTGCAGTGTGTGAAGTTTGGAGGCTGGTAAAGCAGAGAGGAGGTTGATGAAAGGGATGTTGTGTGGGAGCCCGAGCTGGGAGTGCAGGCAGTGGAATGCAGCAGTGCCGCTGTCAGTGGCCACAAAGGGCCTCCCTCAGCAGGGAGGTGCTGCACAGGTGGGGGTATAGCTCAGGGGTAGAGCATTTGACTGCAGATCAAGAGGTCCCCGGTTCAAATCCGGGTGCCCCCTCCCCTTTGCCTCCTTTTTCTGCCCTACACGTTGCTTTTCAGCCTTTCAATCGACTCTTTCTCCCGTCGGCTGCCTGCAGGGGATGTCCCTGGGTGGCTGCAGCGCTGACCAGGTGCCAAGAAGGGGATTGCCACGTGGTGAGGGCTGGCAGCGGAGTGTTGGTGAGCAGAGAGCTGCGTGTTTCCTGAAGCATTGCTTTTTGTGCTGGGAATGATCTGCAGGAATGTATTCATGTTTGGGATTCCCTGGAGAATTCCTGCTGGGCACACAGGCAGCAGCAGGGGGTATAGCTCAGTGGTAGAGCATTTGACTGCAGATCAAGAGGTCCCCGGTTCAAATCCGGGTGCCCCCTTGAGTTCTTATTTTCCTCAGGATCCTTAAAGCACTGGGAGCTGTGATAAGCACAGTGTGAACATTTTTACCTCCCCGTAAGGCTGATGGACATGGCTCTGTGTCTCCAGTAAGGGTTATTCTGTTCTTTTTTGGAAGGGCTACATCTTTTCAAAGCGAGGTTTTTCTCTCCGGCCTCGTGGTGAGCTCAGCCCGCTGCAGGTTTCCACATTACAGAACAGCACAGAAGTCACGGCCAAAACTGTTTCAAATAAACGTCCTCTGGGAGCCTGGTGACTGGACTGCTGGTAGCAGCTCTCTGTAGAAGGCAATGCATGTATCAGGACAGCCAGGGATGCTTCAAGTGAAGGAATCTAAACAGCTGGGATCAACTCCAGGCTCTGCTCATAGACTGTTTAAAAATCACCTTGTGCAGGTGCTGCTTCAAGGGGGTATAGCTCAGTGGTAGAGCATTTGACTGCAGATCAAGAGGTCCCTGGTTCAACTCCAGGTGCCCCCTTTGGATTGTGTGCCTCTTTGAGATGAACATGAGGAGCATTCCTTGTTTTTAGTCCCTGTCTGCCCGTGCCTTGCACAGAGAGCCGGCTGCTCCGTCCATGTCCGTGTTTTTGACACTGACCACTGAACACATGCAGTCACAATGCATATTTGCATCAGTAACACGAAGCTTTTTTATGTAAAGCCATAATGCAATTCTTATTGCCTGTAGTTGCTTTAGCACGTGTATTAGGAAGCAAAGATGATCTGTAAGAACTGTAACCAGCAGACATAAGTGGTCTCCATGCATTTGTTTTTTAATGCTCCTTGTCTGGTTGCTCAGCCAAGGGGGTATAGCTCAGTGGTAGAGCATTTGACTGCAGATCAAGAGGTCCCTGGTTCAACTCCAGGTGCCCCCTCTTTACCTTCTTTTCCCACCTCCTTCCCAAATCCTTTGCAGACATAACATGGGAGTGCCCTCATTCCTCTGAGATCTTACAGATCTCCTGACTTTCTTTTACCAGCTGCAAAGTCTCCGTTTTCCATTTTTCCTGTGGTTTAGCTCAACAGTGCGTGTCTGCACAAACACCACGATGCTAGCGTGGGGAGGAAGATCTTGTTTTTCTTGTCTGAATAATTGCCATTAATTATACAGGAAGCAGTAAGCACAAGGTAGATCTAGAAAAAGGGACCGACTGAAGTGGTTTTTGTAGGCAGCTTGAGTGGGAGGGGCAGCGCTCAGCCCGGGGCGGGTGCCGTGGGGACGGGGCCGCAGCCAAGCACTGCTGTCCGTGCCCCGGAGGGGATCGAACCCGTCACCCCAGCAGCCGCAGGCAGCCGCGCTGCCCCTGAGCCACGCCCCAGCGCCGGGCCGCCCCGGACGCGCAGTTTCGCGGGCTCACGTAGCCCAGGGGCAAAGCGCCCGGCTGGGAGCCGGCAGGTCGCCGGTTCTAAGCCCGCACCGAGCGGCAAGGAACCCGCTCATGCTCGTGGCCTGGAACTTTTGCTCGGGGATATCGCCGTTCGTTACGGACCCCCGGGAAACGGAGTGAGGACGGCAAAGCGAGCGGCCTGTAGCTCCGGCCATCGCTACGACCGCAGCACCGTTCACTCGACACCATTAAACGTGTGCGTTTACCTCGGGTTTATCATTTACCTCGGGTTTATCTCACGTCACTGCTTAATTTTTATTTTTCTTTTCCCGATGAGAACCGGAGCCGCAGCGAGGCGCCGGGCCCGGCAGGCCTCTGGTTGTTTCTGTCAGCTGTCATCCTGCCGGAAGTGACGCCTCCAAGGAGCGCCGCGCGGAGCAGGCGGTGGCGGCGCGTGTTGATGACGTCACGCCATTTCCGGTTCATGCCCTCGGGCCTTCAGGCTGTCTTTAGGGGTCCCGCGGAGCTTGGAGGGGAGCTGTCAGCTGCGGGCTCTGCGCGGTGTGGGGACGGTCTGGAAGTATGAAGCCGAGGGGGGAAAGGTAGAGGAGCTGCGGTGGTTTGCGAGGGGAGAAGGCCGCCGTGCGCTGAGGCTGCGGGCGCTGTCCGGTGAGGGGCGGTGGGGCCTCTGCTCGGGGCGGTGCGCTCCTAGGGTGGAGTTTAGGGCTCAACCTGCGGCCTTCTAACGGCCGGGGCCCGGCTGGTAACGGCCTCAGACTGCAGCATCGGTTGGGCACAGGAATGCTTCCTCTTAATTAGCGTGGGTGCTGTGTTGGAAGAGACTCATGACTCATTCTTCCTGTCTTTAATTAAGTGCTAGCTAAGGTTTTCTTCAGCTGTGATGCATTTGCCTCTGGCATAAAATATATGTATATTAATATGAGATTATTTCTCTTACATTCAGTGTTTGCGCTCGCTCTCCCAGTGCCTTTAACTTTAGGACTCTGGAATAGAGGAAGAGAAAGTAAGCTGTGTGTACTAAAGCTTCTAAAGTGGGCTCAACTTGCAAGATTCCTGTGTGCCCACCTCCTTCAGTTACTCCATGAAGTGCTGCTGAAGATCTCATAGGAAAGCAGTATCTGCACTGCTGCACGCTCAAACAATAGATAACCTGCTTTCAGCCTTACTTCTCCATGCGGCCCCATTCCAAATTGCTGTAGGCTGCAACGCTTTGTAATGGTTGGCAGAAATCTGCTTTTCTGCAAAGATTGGCCCTTTCCCTCAGGTTTATGCATTGTTAGCTCTCACCCTGACACTGAAGGCTTTCAAACCTCACCTTTTGTTCTTTCTCACGTTGGCTGCAGCAAAATGCTTGGACATCCAAGAAGGGTTGGCAGTGGATTAACTCTGTAACTAAGGGGCAGTACAGAGGCACTTTAACAGAAGACACCTGGGTGTTGCAGGTACGTGTCCATCTCACACCTCTTCAGAAGGGCTTACCTGGAGTCAAATGCTTTGCTTGAGGGGAAA
The DNA here is from genome assembly GCA_016647715.1 of Pavo muticus. Lineage (NCBI taxonomy): Eukaryota > Metazoa > Chordata > Aves > Galliformes > Phasianidae > Pavo > Pavo muticus. The sequence goes on along the minus strand of JACDJE010000233.1, from coordinate 76,730 downwards.
AAAGTCATGTGAAAAGCTTTTTTTCCCTAGTCAGGGCATGGCACAACAGCTAGCTGTAAGTGGTTGGGTGTTTGCTTTCCCTTTACCCCAGGCTGTAGGCAGACAGGAGGGGAGGCGGGGAGGCTGTGAGCAGTGAAGGAGCTGCGGTGTGAGGCAGCAGCTGAGGGAAGTTTGTGTGCTGAGAGCAAACAGAGGCAAAGGTGAGAGCCTCAAAGCTGTTCTGAGGTGAGTGGGTCCACGTGTTCTTTTTTTCTTTTCCTTTGTGAGACAAAGTAAGCAGGGATCCCATTGTTTTGTTCCTCCAAGAGTTTGCAAGTGTGTGAAGCAGAGAGGAGGTTGATGAAAGGGATGTTGTGTGGGAGCCTGAGCTGGGAGTGCAGGCAGCGGAATGCAGCAGTGCCGCTGTCAGTGGCCACAAAGGGCCTCCCTCAGCAGGGAGGTGCTGCACAGGTGGGGGTATAGCTCAGGGGTAGAGCATTTGACTGCAGATCAAGAGGTCCCTGGTTCAACTCCAGGTGCCCCCTTCACATGGTTGTCTTTTTTCCAGAGGAGAATCATGAGGAGCATTCCTTCTTTTGTATGGTTGTGCATTTCCCAGAGTGCTGCTTTCCAAAATTCCATGTTCATGACACTGAGCATTCATCTAAGGATATACAGCCAAAATCAATGTCTCTGTCTGTGTAAAGGCATCATGCCAGTTGCTGGGCCATAGTAGTTGTTGGATCAAACTGCACTGGTCCTAGCCTGTGCAATACCTATCCAGTGTAGTTGTCTGGACTCTGTGGATTTGTTTTTTAATGCTCCTTGTCTGGTTGCTCAGCCAAGGGGGTATAGCTCAGTGGTAGAGCATTTGACTGCAGATCAAGAGGTCCCTGGTTCAACTCCAGGTGCCCCCTCTTTACCTTCTTTTCCCAATTTCTTTTTGCCACAATTCATCACAGGAAGAAGATGGGCACATCCTCTTCACTCCTGTGAGCTTGTGCTGTGCGTTGAAGTTGTGGCATTTAGGATCCTGAGCAGCTGCCTGGTAGGGCTTCTGCACTGCGTGAGTACACTGTATGTATTTGTCTGTTCTTGATTTCCTGTAATAACTGCCTCATATCCATTATGGTGTGTACATTGGTACCCCCAGGGGCTGTCAAGTAAGGGAATCTAAACAGCGGATGTCAGTCAACTCTGGGTTCTGTGAATAAACTTGTTTAAAAATCACCTTGTGCAGGTGCTGCTTCAAGGGGGTATAGCTCAGTGGTAGAGCATTTGACTGCAGATCAAGAGGTCCCTGGTTCAACTCCAGGTGCCCCCTTCAGGTTGTATTTTTATTCATAGATAAATAGGAAGAGCATTCCTCATTTTTTTTAGATCCATTTGCCTGTGCCTTGCTCTGAGGGCTGCTCTCTCAACTTCCATGTTCATAACACTGAGAACTCATCTAAACACGCGTGGCCAAATCAGTGTCACGTAAAAGAATCTGACCAGTGGACATCAGAACTAAGCTGTATGTATGTTCTTTTTTCCTCTGTATCTTTTATAGTTCTTAAGCCAAGGGGGTATAGCTCAGTGGTAGAGCATTTGACTGCAGATCAAGAGGTCCCTGGTTCAACTCCAGGTGCCCCCTTTGGATTGTGTGTTTTTTCTTTGGTTGGTTGTTCCTTCCAAGGGTAAATATGAAGAGCACTCTCCTCACTTTTAGGTCCTGTGAGCTTCTGCTTTGCTCACAGGCCTGGTCACTGAACATCCCTGTTCAAGATGCACTCATCCAAAGAATTATGACCAAACCAAACTTCTGCTTTATGTATTTGTTTTTCATTGCTCCTTGCCTGCTTGTTGAGCCAGGGGGGTATAGCTCAGTGGTAGAGCATTTGACTGCAGATCAAGAGGTCCCTGGTTCAACTCCAGGTGCCCCCTCTTTACCTTCTTTTCCAACCTTTCTTCTTCCCAAGTCCTTCATAGACAGGATTCTTGTTCTTCAGAGGTCTTCAAGATCATTTGTACCAAACTTCTACCAAAAAAAAAAGGTTTCCAGGTTTCCTCTGGTTCTCCTGAGCAACGCACGTACGCACAAATAGCACAGTGCAGCAGAGGTGATGCAGGTCTAGTTTTTCCTGCCTGAGCAGTTGTTGCTAATTGAAGTAATTTCTAGAAAGCCACATACTCGGTGTGTGACAGGTGTGTGTGCCCCCGCGGGGATCGAACCCGGTACCCGAGCAGCCGCAGGCAGCCGCGCTGCCCCTGAGCCACGCCCCCACCACTGAGCCGCCCCGAAACCGCGTTTCGCGGGCGCACGTAGCTCAGGGGCAAAGCGCCGGGCTGGGAGCCGCCACGTCCCCGGTTCTAAGCCCGCAATGAGTGGTGAGGAACCCGCTCGCGTCCTCGAGCTTTTCCCTCGGCGGTTCGGTGCAAAGCCCTGGGGAACGGGGTGAGAACGGCGAAGAGCGGCCTGCAGCTCCGGTCATCGCTACAGTACGCCGCAGCGCCAAACGCCACCCGCCTCCCTACGTCTCTTCGCCTACCCCTCTCAGGGCCGTGCCGGAAGTGACGTACATAACACGCGACACGTATAGGAGGTGACGACGGCTCATGTTGATGACGTTAGTGGGCCCGCTAGCTGAGGAGAAGCGCTGTGGCTGAGCAGCCATGGGGGGAGGCGACTTGGTAAGATGGGACCCGGACTGGGGGGTGACTGGGAGCTTGCCCCAGGCCGTTGGGCTCCCGGTGACAGCCCCGGACCCGGGGCTCCCGGTTCGAGCTGTTCGCGGCGGGGCCGGGCCTAGCGCTGCGGCCCTGAACGGGGCCCTGCCCGGTGAGAGAGTGCCCGGGGCCTTCGGTAAGGGGCCCTGTGCCGTATCCCGTGCTCCTTGCAGAACCTGAAGAAGAGCTGGCACCCCCAAACCCTGCGCAATGTGGAGAAGGTGTGGAAGGCCGAGCAGAAATATGAGGCTGAGAGGAAGAAGATCGAGGAGCTGCAGCGGGAGCTGCAGGAAGAAAGGGCCCGTGAGGAGATGCAGCGATATGCTGAGGACATGGGCACTGTCAGGTGAGCGAGGCCAGGGTCTGAGCATGGGGCTGCTGGTCCTGGCAGGGTGAGGACCAGTGCTTCGTGTTGAGGGGGTCCACGTGCTTCTCGTATCTCTGAGAAACAGAGATTTTAACACTGATTTTATAATTTCTGTGATGCTAGAAGCTTTCCACTTACTTCATAAGCTTTATAGCGTGTAGCTTTATACCTCTGTGACAGAAAATATGCTGATTTGTTTGCAATAGGAAAAGAGAAGAAAAGTTGGAGTGGATGTACCAGGGTCCTGGGGGCATGGTGAACAGAGAGGAGTATCTCATGGGTCGCCCTGTGGACAAGTACGTCTTTGAGAAGACAGAGGACAAGGATGCCGGCTGCTCCAACGAGACAGGACTGCTCCCAGGCTCCATTTTTGCCAAGTCAGGTGCCAATTCTGTCCTGGACATGGCAAACAAAATCCGGGAGGATCCACTTTTCATGATAAGGTACTCAACGTGAAGCCAAATAGAGGAGTAAATCAGGCAGTGCATCAGAAGAGCCAAGCATTTGGCTTAACTTCCTAGTTGCACCCTTTAGTGGAGAGAAAAAGGGCAGTCTTTGTCTGAGTTGGAACTGTTTTGCTGAATGAACAAAACTTGGCTGTTAGATCTTGCTTTGGTTTTGTATCTTTTGTGAAAATGATGTTTGGAGTTGCTTGAAAACACTAATACTTTTATTTAATCTGCTTTAGGAAGAGTGAGGAGGAGAAGAAGAGAGAAGTTCTGAATAATCCTGTAAAAATGAAGAAAATCAAAGAGTTGGTAGGTGACTCCATTACACCCTTTAGGTCTGTGCACGTCCCTTGCTGGAGTTTCTTCTCTCCCAGGAGAACTCTGCTATTTTGCCCTTGCCTTATGATACTGCCCAAGCACAGGGACAGTAATTACTGCTAATCAATCGGTGTCTTGCTTTATAGCTGCAAAACAGTTTAGATAAAAAAGAGAAAAAGAAGAAGAAAGAGAAGAAGAAGAAGCACAAGAAGCATCGACGTTGCAGCTCTAGCAGTGAAAGTGCCAGCAGTGATGAGGAGAGAAGCAAAGCCAGGTATGTTTCATCTTCTTGACTGTCTTGTTTGTTTTTCTTGTCTGTTTCTGATCTTTGAATCTTACCTTTCTAATTAATGCTCTTAATTTGCCTGAACGTTTCGGTATTGTTACTTTTGTTTTTGCATCAGTGATTTATTTTTGACATTTTAACTTGCAAAATATAGGATTACTGAAGTTCATCTGCTTGAAAAGTACTGTTCTCTTTTTTCTTTAGGTCTCAGAAGAAGACAAACAGTTCCTCCTGGAAACCCACTCCTTCTAAAGTGCCAGGATATGGCTTACAGGTAAGTAGGTCTGTTCTGCATGTCTCTTTCAGTAGCAAACTGCTTGGGTAGGGAACAGGAAAAGATCAGCTTGCTGCAAGAGGCTGCTTCTCCCAGTAGAAGAGGACTGTGAGTGATACATGTTAATAATGTTCACATTCAACTTGGTGCCTCTGAGCCCTGAACCTAAAACTCCTCAGGTCCTGGTAGGACTTCTGTCCTCTGTAAGTTCAAGTTGAGTTTTAGTTAGTTTCTCTTCCCAGAGTCACACATCTGTTTAAATATGACAGTCACATACAATAGCAGTTAGTTTACTGAGCATCACAAAAATGATCTTTTTAGACACAGGTGTTCATAGGAGCCTAGGAAGTGAGATAAGTAAGTGCAGAGCAAAATGTGCACTGCCTGTAGTCCAACCTGAGGCCTCTGGAGCCTCGTGATGATGTGATGCTCTGACAGGACATCTCTCCTGAAGGGCACTTTTGGATTTCAGGTTAGAGACTCAGACAAGGACCACAGTTCTCGGAGTTCTCCAGCTGCTGGGCAGGGCAGAGCCCCCCACAGGCACCGCTCCAGGTCCAGGAGCACATCCTGCTCCCCACAGAGATGCACTGGCAAGAAGAGCACAGAGCAATCTGGATGCAGGGGGTCGAGATCTCCTTCCAGACACAGTAAACAGTGAGTGTGGCTAAGCTGGATAATACAAACCAAAGGCTTTGGGGGGGGGGTGGCGTTCAGGGATCAAAATCCCTGCAAAAAAATCCAGGTAAAGTTTAGGGATGTGGTGATGTGTGTATATCTCCTAAAAAGGGGTGTTTTGGGGTTGCAGACATAGCAGCCGAGAGGAGAAAGGGAAAGCTAGAAGTCCTTCCCCCAAAAAGAGCTATCGGCGACAGCACGTTCCGGGTTACACGAGGTAAGCAAAATCTTCTCTGTGTGCTTTTGGGCAAAAGCTGCCCCAGTGGTTGTGAAACAGCTGGATATCATCTGTGGGCCAAATCTTGTTCTGTTGTCTAGAACAGACTGCGTCAGACATCCAGAAAGGCACGCACTGTTCTGAAGTGCTTGGTTTGATCTTAGCTCTTGAGCTTAGTTGGTAGCTAACTCCTTCAGCCTCCCAAACCTTGTAGAATGGTTGCAGTTCTCTGCGTGTCTCGCAGTGAGGTGAAATCAGTCTTTGCCTGATCAGTTAATTAAAAGCCTTCTGTTTAACTACCATCAGGAAACGGATCTTGACAGTATCATCTTATCAATCAATTAAAAAAGAAAAGCTGAAAAGAGGAAAACAAGCTCTTGCTAGAGTTGTTTAGTTGTTTAGACTTGTGCTAACAAGCTTTGTTGATTGGGTGCCAAAGGAAAAGCAATTGTTAAACACCCCCAGCTTTGGGGATTGTAAATAGACTTGAAGATTGGAAAGGAAGAGCTGGGTTGGATGTAGCATGCTGCTGGTTTACAGCTGTGCTGTTTCCTATGCAAATAGGAAGATCTCTCCAGAGGAACTGGAGCGTAAACGCCAGGAGATGATGGAGAACGCCAAGTGGAGGGAAGAGGAGAGGGTGAACAACCTCAGAAAGCACCGGAAGGAGGAGGAGCTGGAGAGAGAGCTGGAGAAACTCGACTCTGGAGATGGAAAGTTCTTGCAGTGAGTGTCTGTGTGTTCGTTTCTTCATTCATAGGCTGTACAGGGCACTGCCCCTCAGGGCTGTGTGATGGCATCAACGTTTGAGGTGGAAATACATTTCTGAGCGCTGACCTTAAATACAGCACTGAATCCGTTAGAAGCCAAGCTGAGAGCTATCCAGTTCTTTTGGTGCAGGCTTTGATATGAAATAATTTACTGCTTTCCATTTTAGAATCGCATTAATTGACTTGGGGATGACGAGCCCTGCTGGAAATGATGTGATGTTGGGGAAGAGATTTGATTTCTTTTCTTTTCTTTCCTGCAGTCACTTTAAACTGGAGAGTGCTTCTACTTCCACTTTAGAAGACCGGGTGAAGCGCAACATCCACTCCCTCCAGAGAACTCCTGCTGCCTTGGAAAAGAACTTTATGCAGAGATGAAGTTTGTTCTTCCTCTGCTTCTGTGCAGGAGTTAAGTGGACACTTGTTCCCCAAGGTGAGAGGCCTCCAGCACACACTCAGTGCTCTCTCCAGGACCATCTCCCAAAGAGCTGCTGAATTTCTGTGCTGCGGCCCACAGCGTGTTCTGAACTTCTGGCACTGTAAATATGTTTGTGATGAGGATGACCTCTCAGGCAGACCTTAGCTGGAGCACTCGTGAGCCCTTGTATCCTACAGCACATTGCCAGATCTCTTCCTGTTCTCTCCACCTTGATTCGTACTGGTTTTGTATATCGTTATTACTGGGTGGTAATTGCTTTCTACATTGGGCAGATTATCTGCGCTCTTTATTTGTGAGAGCAAGAGTCCTATTTTTGTTAATCCTTAAGAGTTAGAGCAGAACAAATTCACGTGAGGTAACTGGATGTGATAAAGCTGTGTGATGGACTGATGCCGTTCTGCTTGACTGCCACCGTTCTGCTGTGGGTTTGGAGGGTGAGGTCAGACCAGGCTGTAAAATATCTGTAGCCATTATTTGATTATGCTCACCTATTTCAATGTTGATTGACCAAAGGGAGCAGCTTCACAGGGAAAGGAAATGAGCAGAGCAGAACTGATGCAGCAAATCTCTCTCTGGGATTTTGTAATGTAAGTAATGTGTATATGTACAGCAGTGAGGATTGTTTTGCCCTTTTTTTTTTTTTTTTTTTAAAGGAGAAACTTTACGATTTTTAAATGTTTTTTGTGGTTTTGTCGGGGCGAGGGTGTTGGATTCGCTGCCAAAGGGGTTGACAGACCGAGGGCTGCGTGCGCCCACCGGCTCAGAGAGCGGAACTGCGCGCTGCGGGCCCTTTAAGAGGCGGCAGTGACGTGCTCAGCGGTCCATTCATAATTCCAGGCGCCTCGCCGCTTATTGGCTCGCTTGGAAGGGGGCGTGGCCTGGGGGGTTACGTCACGCGGGGTGGGCGAGACCATCTCCGACTAGGGGGGGAGGGAGGTGCCTTTGTTTCCCCTTTCCCTCTCCTTCGGCCCGCCGTTCCGGCCGGTCCCGCTCGCAGTCTGGGCCGCGTTCCGCTTCTTCTCTCCCCTCCGCACGCTGAGGTGGAGCGAGCCGGCGCTCAGCGCCGAGCTGCCCCCTTTGTATCCCCCTGCGCTCCCCCGTGGAGCGCGGCCATGGCACCTCCCCGTCCCCTCCTCCTCCGCCCTCCGCCATCTTGGCGCCTCCTCAGAGCGGCGCCGGAGCGCTCGGCCGGCGGTGGAGCGAACCACCGCAGGGGCGGGGAAAGGGGGGGAGGGAGGCGGGGACGCAACCGCCGCGGGGAGAGCGAGGTGGGAGCGGAGGGGCCGCGCCGGCCCCAGGGGTGACAGAGGCGGCCGGAACCGCTGCGGGGAGAGGGGCGTGCGCCGGGCCGGGCGGTGCCATGCGGAGGCGCTGGTAGGGGAGCGCCGGGGGAGGGGGCTCTGCGGGGCCGCTCGGAGGCCGCCATGGCCTCGAACTGCGCGGGGGGCTCTGCGGCGGGGGGCGGCGGCGCGGCGCTGGGCTCGGCCCTCAGCGCCAGCAAAACCAAGACCAAGAAGAAACATTTCGTGTGCCAGAAGGTGAAGCTGTTCCGGGCCTCGGAGCCGCTGCTCAGCGTCCTCATGTGGGGGGCCAATCATACGGTGAGCAGCGCGCGGAACCCCCGTCCCTCCCCTCGGGGCAGAGCCTTCACCCCAGCGCCCTGCCTGCCATAGGGCCTCGGAGGGGAATCCTCACAGTCCCCTCGGGCAGAGCCTCCTCAGCCCCCTCCTCCGCTGCCCCTTTTCTCCCCGTCCCACCGCAGCCTTTCCCCCTGGCGCTGCTCCCCAGCATCCCTCTCCCCGGTTTCCCCGATGCCATTTGGGATAACGGCCCTTCCCGTAGCATGCTGTGGTTCAGGCGTGCTTAGCTGAGGGCAGCCCCCCAGGACACCCCCTCAGCCCTATCACCAACCCCTGGTCTTCTGTCCCAGGGCCTTATCTCAGTGAGGGGATTGGGGATGGGCCCTGGGGGGAGCGATGTGACCCACAGCTCCGTCCCATATCATAGGGCCCTGTTTGCCCAGCCTTGAGTTGCTTTGACTCCCATCTTTCTGCTGGCGGTACCACATCTGTGTGTTCCTGAGCTAGCCTCAGTTTCCCCCTGAAGCCCCAGGATGGGGAGCTGCTCTGTGGGAATGGCTCAGCACTGCAGCCCACCTCCATTGGAGCTTCCTAAAATCATCCTTCTCTCTTCCTCTGGAAACCTCTCTTTCTTCCGTGGCGTAGGCTGGAAGGGAGGACTGCCTTTCCGCTGCGCTCCCTTGGATGTGGGTAATGATGATGTTCAGGTGGTTAAAATTAAGACACCTCATCCCTTCCTCATTTAACACACCTTCAGGCTGAAAGGCACTCACTTCTGCGTTGGCTTGGCGGGTGTTTCCTGGATCCCTTTCCTCCTCTGGGTTTAGCTTTGGCAGGAATAAACAACACTTTAGGAAAAATCAGGTTATATTCCTAGCTTGCCTGATGGTGGAGTGAATCTTCCCAGTGTAGTTCAGCACTGTTGTCTCTCCGAGCCAAAGGATGTTCCCAATGCTTGCTGCTCCTCGCCCAAGAAGCAGGGCAATGAGTTAAACCAGGCTTTGCTCAGCGATGCCCTTAGGAGCCCTGGAGAAGCATGGAAGCTGGTGGGGCTTTTCTCTTTCATGTGTGGCCTCTTAGGGCTGCTGGCTGCCAGCTCACCCTCTTCTATGGCTGGCGGGGCAGCCTGGAGTCTTTTTTAGGCTCTGGATCAGGGCCTGCAACTTCAGGAGCGCTTGGCTGTGAAATATTTCTGCAAGCTGGTGGTTCTCCTCGCTAGCTGCGTCCATGCAGATGGTATCGGGTGCACGTTGTGAAGGAGCTGCTGCCAGCAACGGGGACCGTATCCCGAGGAGCTGGAAAAGGGTAGGGAACATCTCAGCTGTGACCTCCTCCCCCCGGTGCAGGCGGCAGGGATTCCCCAGCTCCCATTCCTGCAGCTCGGTTTGCAGCGGTGAGCAGCCGAGGGTTGGAGCAGGGCAGGCTGTGAGCCAAACTATTTGTGTTTGCTCCGCACGCGAGCAGCTGCTCATCCCGGTCTGCTCCCGAGAGATGCTGCCGGTGCCCTGCTCGGGTGGAAGGTGGGATGGCTTTATGTCCTTCAAGCAAACGGCCCCGGGCAGCTGATGGGTGTTTTCAGGAGAGCCTTTGAACCTTGGCAGGAATCTGTTGGGGGTGTTTCACGGTTGGTTTCTGGTGCACAGCTTTCCAAAGAGAGGCGGACGCCGAGGCCGTGGGGAGCGCGCCGCTACCAGCACGGTCCTGTCAGAAATGCTGGTGCTCGAGATGAACTTTTTCATGGATAAATCAAACAAACAACCATTTTATGCAATCCACCATCTCTGCTGACTGAAGAAATTCCCCCGGGTCCATTAACTGAGTCTGGCAGCAGCGCAGCCCTGCCTTGTGTTTAAACAAGCTTGCTAGCAGCTGGTGCGAGCACAGGCAGCGATGGTCTGGAGAGGATCAGAGCAGTGATGTTAGCGCAGAGCACAGGAACTGCTTTTGGAACACCCGTTCTGAGCGTTTCTATGTGGATTGTGAGTTGGCTCTCTGCTGTCCCAGTGCTCCCGAGCCAATGCTTGAGCTCAGAGCATCACATGGGTGCAGCTGTGGCTGCTGAAACGCGGCCGGACGTGGGTGGTATCGCTCCGACAGCCAAACCTGCAGCCAGAAAGCCCTGCTTGGGGGAGATGAGCTGGGGGGACTCGTGCGGATGGGATGGAGCAGAGTCAGCAGGGTTCACCTTTGGGTTTGTGGTGCTTTCTGTGAGCTCCTAGCCTGCATTGTGAAACTCAGCGAGCGTGGAGACGGCTCCTGGGGAAGCTTTGCTGTGCCTGCTGTTGTCATGGTGCTGGGAGAGGCGGTGCAGCTCCGTGGTGTGATGCTCCGCGTGGAGCTCCAGTGGCAGAGGGAAGGTCGGGTGGTGCTGGGAGGGAGCAGCCATCTCGGGATGAAGGCAGTGCTGTTGTGTGATGCTCAGGAAACCATAGAAACGGTTGTAAGGCACTGACTGTGTGATGCTGGGGTGGAGGGGGCACTCTGCGGCGTGACGGTGCTTCTCCAGGGCTGCTGGTCCCGCTGTGGATGTGGTGGGGATGGCCTTAAAGCAATCCCATCCTGCTGAGAAGGGCAGATCTCTGCTGGCACTGTGGGTCTGCCCCGGGGGCTGCGGTTGCTGCTGCAGCTCCTGCTGCTCTCCCAGGACCTGCAGGAGTGGTGCCAGGCAGCACAACGTGAAGCTCGTTAGCATTCTAGGGATGGAGCAGCATTGGGATTTGCAGCACGCTTCTCCCTTCTCCGCAGCGTTGCTTTTGGTGTTGCCATGTTAACTCTAGCCAGAGCAGCATCTGCCACATATCAAATGCTGAAGTGCTATAAATCAGTGCTGGCACAGGGGAAGCAGTGTGCGTTTGGCCTTTCCTGCACTCGCTGCCTGCCCTGGCTCTAATTGACCTCAGGAGAGCTCAGCATATGGCCGTGGTGGTGATGAGCACCGGTGCTAACGATGGAGCCTGCTGGCTCTGAGCTTCCGCAGCCTGGGACCTTCTGTTAAAGCCCATCTCCAGGCTCCTTGTGGTGGTGGGGGTGTGCTGTCCCCCCCCGTACCCACACTGTGCTGCCCAGCAGCTCCAGCACGCTTTGAAGAGGTGTTTGCTCTCACTCAGGGCTGCTTTCTTCTCTTAATGGGGCACCCATAGAAGCTATTGGCTGCAGGATTCACCCTTCCCCAGCATTGCGTGGAGGTTCTGTTGGCTCCCATACTGATTTATCATGCTCTACTTCATGGAAAATAGTATTTTTCCCCCCTAACTGCTGCCCAGCTGTCCTGTGCTGCACAGTTTTGCTGCAGGTGTGGCTTTGCTCTGTGCTAACAGTGATTTTTTTCTGTGTGTCTGTTACCTTCTGCCCTTGGGTTACTGTGAACTTCCACCATTCAGAGCACTCTGGGGTGCAGGGCTGGATGGCAGCAAGAGGAGCAAAGTGATTTTATGGTGCAGAATCCTGGAGAGCGGATCCTCACGCTGCATCCTTTGGCTCTCGTTAGTGAACAAATTGCATTCTCCCATCCTTTTACTGATGGTGATTGCTACTTCGGGACTGCAGTCAGGATCTGAAACAAAATCACATTCCAACAGCTGAGTGTGTGTGTGTTACTGAGAAAGGAATTGGCTGTGGTGGCACAGGGGCATCATAGGCACACAAACCCAGCATTGTGCTGGCCAGAGCTGAAGGTGCCCATTGGTTTCTCTGCGATGTGTCGTGGTTTTAAGTCCTCTGAGCCCTGCTGGGAGCCTCCGTGTGTGGGTGTGTGTGCTGTGTGAGGCTGTCCAGCTTCTGCTGTTTGCACTGCCTCGCACCAATGCCCCGTGCCCTGCTGCAGAGTGCAGGTGGTGGTGGCACAGCGCGCTCCTTAGCGGTGCTTTCAGCTCAGGGCTGTCTGTGCTGGGGGAATGAAGGCTCCTGCTGTCCTGAGGCTGCTTTGTAGTTCCTGTGCTCCTCGCAGCAGCCTGCAGCGAGGCGATGCTGGTGGGGGTCTGACTGCTGCTGTCTCTTCCAAACAAAGATCCAGACCTGAGCTCTCTGCCCGTCCTGAGGGCAGCACCGGCTCCTTAGGGGACCTGCAGAGCTCCAGGTGTGGGCATGGTGCTCCAGCTGAGCAGCGCCTATGGGACACAGGCAGTGCTGGGCACCTCCCTGCAGGGCACCTTGCTGCGACCTTGCCTCCTGTAGCATGAATACACACAGACACACTCTGCTATTTATAATCTCCCTCTGCACGCCTCTCCCTGGGGAGAAGGTGAGGGAAGCCAACGTGTGCCCGGTGTTGCTTGCGCTGCTCTCAGTAGCTGCTCAGACTCCACCAGGAGAGGAACCCTATGGAGCACTGCTGTTCTCTGCTCTCATTTGGGAAAGCAACTCTTTGCATCTGCAGCCCCGATCCCTTCATTCCCCCCATCTCCTCCAGCACTGGAATCCCGAAGCATCCAGAAAGCTCTGCTGCGTGCAGCTGGAAGGGGGGAGAGGCTTCTGCAGGGGGGATTTCTTTGGCTGTTGTACGTTGGGAAGCGTGAGAGCTTCTTTTAAAGGAGACGAGGCAGCCTGGCACTATTTCTGCCAGTCAGGAAGCTCGCAACAGGTACAACATTTGCTTTGAGGTTTCTGCTTTGGCAGAAATGAGGACATTAGGAGACGTCGTGACATCTCGCTTTGCCACCGTCTCTGTCTGAATTTCTGGCAGGGAGGAGAGAAATCTCCGAGCTGCTGTTCCCCCTCCGTCTCAGCACCCTTCCTCCACGCTGGAAGGAGCTGATAACAGCTTGTTTGTGCCTTCCCAGTGCTGAGAAGAGGGCTGAGAGTGTGCAGAGCTGTGCTGCCGGGCTTCCCCTGCTGTCAGACAGCAGTACTGGGTGGCTTGGTGCAGAACGAGCTGTTTTCTCTTCCCCCCCTTCACCTGGCAGGAGGAGCTCCGTGTGGGGCTGGGGCTTCTCCCCATCACTCCCATTGCAGCTCCACGCAGCACTGAGCCTGGTGCAGAGCCAGGTGCCAGCCTTCCTGCTCCACTCTGACTGCAAGCAATGGGGAGGCCTGTGGCACTGTGTTTAATTTCTTTGTAATGCCCGTGGCATTATTCAGTGCTGTGGCATCCTCCGTGCACCCCAGAGGACTTTGTGGCTTAATGCTCCTGGGTGCTGCTGCTGGGCAGGGCTCTGCTCTCAGCAGAACAGGGGCTGCTTTGCTTTCCGCTTTATCTGTTGTGTGGGATGGCTGTCTCTGAAAATAGCCATCTCTTCTCTTTGCAGTGTGTGTGTTTGTGTGTCTTTCTGCCCAGTCTGACGTTTGTGAAATCTGCTCTGTTTTCCCATTGGTAACGATGGGGACAGGATGTGAAGAACACCCACCTGTGGGAGGCTCAGCCACGTACCAGACAGCTCAGCATGCATCTGCAGAGCCATGACCTCCCCAGCGCCTGCACAGAGCAGTGCCACACATCCTGGTTTCCTCACCTCCCTGCTGGAGTTGTGGCAGCACCTTTGGGTGCATAAGCGTGCAAGAGGAGGATCCCTGAAGCAGAGCCCATTTCCTTGGCCCCCATCCCCTGGAGGCAGGAAAATGCCCTGTGCTTCCCAGGCGTGCTGGGAGCGCCCTGAGCGGTCTGGGTTTGGGTGCTGGGGCACAATGCAATCCTTGCTCTCAGCCAAGCCAAGCTGCTGGCATGGTTGGCTGCATCCCTGCATCCCCAGGCTGGATGTGGCTCTGGGCAGCCTGGTCTGGTGGTTGGTGACCCTGCACATAGCAGGGGTCCTTTTCAACCCAGGCCGTTCTATGACTCTGTGATCCCTCCAGTGTTACCTGCTTGGTGTGATGGCCGTGGGAACGTTGTTGTGACAGAACCACTTCCTAAATGCAGCACGCAGGTGGGATGGCACTGATCCTTCCATCCCTGTGAGTGGGTGGTGCTGAGGCTGTCCTCAGGAAAGGGATCTCAGGCAGGTGCTGCTCTGTGCATCCTGGCTGTGCTGTGTGGCCGGGGCAGCCCAGGCTTGCATTCCTTACTGCAGATGCTTCCCTTGCTGCAGTGTGAGCCGATCTGTACAGCTGAACCAACTTTCATTCTCCTGCTTTGCTGTGTTCCTGCGGCCGCCACGAGTGACTGAGGAGCAGAAAGAGTCTCGTGGAGTGACTCATCCCTTTGGGGAGGGTGGGATAAGAGCAGCAGGAGACAGCAAACAGAGGAGCGGCGTCTGCTGTGCTCCCCAGGTCTGTGGCTGATGCTGGGCAGTGCTGAGAAGGAGATGGGAAGCTGGCTGATGCCGTTTAAAACAAACCTACAGGTGAAGCAGTAGCAGCTTTTGTGTCCGTTCTGGGCTGCATCCTGGGTGATGAGATGGAGGAGCTGGGGGTACCGCTGCGTGCTGGGCTGAATGAGCTCAGCCCAGGTTCCTTCAGCACAGCAAGGTGTTCTGAAAGCCTGCTGGGTTACATTGCTTCCAGAACAGAGTCTGGGGCACTCGCCATCTCCGTAAACCCACTGGCAGGGCAGTGGAGCTTGGGCTCTGTGTCTCAATTTCCTCCTCCTTGCAGATCAACGAGCTCAGCAACGTTCCCGTCCCTGTCATGTTGATGCCTGATGATTTTAAAGCCTACAGTAAGATCAAGGTGGACAATCATCTGTTCAACAAGTGAGTGTGCGCCTCGCAGCTTACCTGCAACCGTGCTTCTGTGGGTCGTAGGCAGCCAGAGAAGCAAGCAGTGCTAATGAGGGTGGAGAGCTGTGCTTGGGGGGTCCTGCATGGCTGGCAGCGAGGTGTGGGAAGGACTGCTTGATTTCATAAGCTGATCATTGACAAGAATATTTCTTCTCCTTTGCTGTAGGGAAAACTTGCCGAGTCGCTTTAAATTCAAGGAGTACTGTCCTCTGGTGTTCCGAAACCTCAGGGAGAGGTTTGGGATTGATGACCAGGACTACCAGGTACCTTTTTTTCCCCTCTCCCTGCTGTCCTGACTCGTTTCTCTGTGATGGAATAACCAACCTGGGGGAGAACCTGCAGCACCTGTGGTTTTTTGTGGTTTCGAAGGGCTTATGAGCACGGTGTGAATGGGTTTCCCATCGTTGTGAGGGCTCCCAGCAGTGGGATGGGTCTCTCTGGGCCAAGCAGTGGGCAATTGCAGGGTGAAAAGGTGAGAGCTCAGTCTGGGAATGGGAAGGCAGCAAATGGCTGCAGGCAGGAACTGGGTGATAACAGTGATCTGGTCCTGCATAGCACAAGGAGCAGACATGCAGCACCTGCATCCTTTCCTCCACCCCTTCTTCCCAGACCAAGGGGATGAAGGATTGCTTCTCCCACCTTGAGCAGAGCCGTGTGGCTGTTGGAAGCTAGAGCAGAAAGCAGAAAACATTCACTGAGCTGAATTCAGGTGGGTAAAACACGACGGTTGGAGCGGGAGCTGAGCCAGGATGCTAAACATAACACCCAGCACTGGAGGAGGTGGGGATGACAGGAAGGGAATTAAGTAAACCTGTGAGTTTGGTAATGTCCATATGTGGTCACAGTTTCTGCTTCCCATCTCCACTCCAAGAAATGCTCTGTGGTTTTGAGGTGAGGGGTGATTAAACCGTGCAGCACAGACTCGTCTGCAGATGGCAGCGAGCAGTGAGGTTCCTTTTGCTGGCTTTTATTTTGCTGATGGTTTCTAAAGCCGTTGGCAGGAGCAGAGTTGTTCCCCTGCTTCATTAAAGTTTTAAAGGCTTTAAATGCTTCCTTCTGAAAGGAAAGCTCTCTGCTTGCTCGTGGTAAATCCCTCTTTGCAGCAGGCTCTGCCCGCCTGCGTGTCTGCAGCAGAGCAGGCTCCCTCTGCTGTCCTCTCCTCAGAGAGCCCAAGGGTGGGAGGAACAGAGCCACAGACAGCTATAAAGCACATCAGAGTGCACTGCCCGGCCCTGGCATCCTGAAATGGGCGTCTGCCTTGAGCTGAAGATGCTGGTGCTGTTGTGTTTCAGAGCTCAGCTCTCCCCATCTGCTTGCAAGCAGGACGTGGTTAGGGCCTGTACTGGTGGGTGACAAAATGGCTTCTGAATGGGTGCTGGAGGTGCTGGAGTTGGGAGCTTGGGACTTTCCAGTGGTGCTGTGATCACGATGAGAAGCTGCAGTGTTCTGTTGCTAAGGGTGGAGATGGGGATCTAAAGGTGGATGCTGCCAAGCTGTTCGTGGCCAGTCCTTCTCATCTGATTGGGCTGAGAGTGGGTTTTGCTTTCGGGATGACCTGTGAAGAATTCCTGAACATTGAAAATGTTGCCAGTTTACATGGAGGGCCGTTTCCATTCATTTTGTTCTGGTTTTATTTAACCCTTGGTGTTATCCTTGGGATCTCCTGACAGAGCCTGGCTGTGGAGGTGCTCCTTAGCACCCACCTGCTTTCTGAGCCCTCTCTGCTTCCTTCCCCGGGGAGGTGGCAGCTCCTGCCTCTCCTCCCCACAGTTTTCATTCTGCTTCCCTCAGAACTCGGTGACACGAAGTGCCCCAGTGAACAGCGACAGCCAGGGCCGGTGTGGAGCCCGGTTCCTCACCACCTACGACAGGAGGTTTGTCATTAAGGCCGTGTCGAGTGAGGACGTGGCAGAGATGCACAACATCTTAAAGAAGTACCACCAGGTATGGTGAGTCTGCAGCCCCGCAGGGGGGGTGGCACACGCTTTGGGAGCGCCTTGTGATGCGCTGGGGAGCTGTGGCAGAGCTTGCAGATAGCTTTTGTGGAGGAAAGCAGTGTTCTGTAGCACCTGAGAGCCAACGAGGGCACATCTGCCTGCTCCTTCACAGTGCTGAGCCCTTCACCCTGTCCCTTACAGCAATGAATTATGCATTGCTGTTATCTGAGACCTGTGAACGCGATGCTGATTCGATGCTTTGAATTAGACTTTGTGAAGGGACACAGCTGCAGCAAGGAAGAGGAGGCAGGTGACACAGCTGGAAGTGTTCTGCCCTTGTCCGTGTTATCTTCCAGTCCATCTGCACTTTACTTCCGTGTAACCAAAGAGGTGATGTTAGATGCTGCCAGCAGCAGGCTCACACTGCTGTGACCGGCTGGTGGGAGCACACACTTGGCCTATTGCAGCAGGCTGGACCTGCACACACTGAGATGCTCTATCTCAGCTGAGGGCTGCAAACATCTTACAGTGCCCCATTTTGCTGTTCTTGAGATGCTGAGAGCCATTTGCAAGCCTCCTTTCCTTTCTCATCGGTGTCAGGTGGCTGGAACTGGAAGCTTCCCTATCAGCTTCTTGCTGAGCTTGTGTTCCACCAGCAGTGGGTGTTGTGTGACAGTGCTGTCTTTCTCTGCCCTTCCCTTCCTGCTTCCCTGCAGTTCATAGTGGAGTGCCATGGGAACACCCTTCTGCCCCAGTTCCTCGGCATGTACCGGCTCACCGTGGATGGGGTGGAAACCTACATGGTGGTGACCAGAAACGTGTTCAGCCACAGGCTGACAGTGCACCGAAAATACGACCTGAAGGTGAGGGGGGGAGCAGAGTGCCCAGCAGGGGGAGGGGTGGGCTCTGTAACCCCTGTGTGAGGGGGTCCTGGCCTTTGTTTCTTGTTCAGGAGGTCGGGTTCTGGGGGCTCTGTGTGGGACTTAAGATTCGAATGTCATTCTGTTCCCCTATCCAAGCGGGGATTGGGATACAGACCAGGGAGGTCTGTAACTGTCTCAGGCATGAATTAAATGGTTTCAATCGGTTCAGCAACGTTCTCTTCCTTCTTTTGCTAGGGCTCAACAGTGTCCAGGGAAGCAAGCGATAAGGAGAAGGTACGGATCACCCCTTCCTCCTGCTGTTGGGGAGCAGGTGGGATCCAGCTGACCTCCCTCTTCCAAAGGGTTTCTGAGCATGGGAAGCAAAGCAGGCCCTGCATGGCACACTGCTCCTGTCCCACCCGCCGGGCTGCTCCCAGTAACGCACAGGAAGAGGTGGTGCTCTGTTACATTGACACTGCCAGGAGAGGGGGAGCCCCTTGGGACACAATTCCACACGTAGCAAAGCCCACATTTGTGCAATACACCCCCAGTGTGTCAAACTGAGTCAGGTCAGCAGTTCGTTTTCGCAACAGCTGCTTCAATAAACCAGACCAGCTCCTCTTGGTTTCTTGGCACGTCTTGGCGTGTTTGTTAATCTGGGTTCTGTTGCCATGAGGGGAACTTACAACTGAGAGTTCTGCCCCTGCAAAACCTCAGCTCTGACGTCGTCGTGAAAAGTCCTGTTGAATTTGCACCTTTTTGCACGTGAGCTTTGAGGCTGCAGAGTAAATTCTACAGCAGCTCACCCTAAAATTAATCCCTGGCACGAGCGAAGGAAGTCCCATTTGCACCAATAGCTCTGGCATTGAGGCACAGCTTCGTGGTGCCCAAACGTCCCTGGCTCCCTGCCTGCTGAGTCTCCAGCCTTTTCTGTGTGTGCAGTTTGTCTCAGGCCATTCATACTAGATCTATATAAAGCCACCACGCTCACATATCATCCTGAGAACAAAATAATTGCCCTCCCAGTTGCACGGAATGGTTGTGCATTCTCCCATATCCCTGAGGAATCCTCAGGGCTGCTCCAGCTCCTCCAAACAGCAGTTTTTGTCTTTTTTTCCTCTAGTCTTTTGGGATAGAAGAGTTTTGTTTTCAATTCCCCCGACCCCAGGCAGAAACCAACAGGATGCATTTCTATTCTGGGAGCTGGTTGGGCCGGAGCCCAGCTGCCAAGCATTCAGCCTGCAGCGCTTCTTCCCAGCAGTGCTTAAAGTTGAGCTGTTCTCCATGCTTCCCTGCATACCCTGCGGTACACAGACTCATTGACCAACGTTGTGCTCTGCCTGCTGCCACTTCCTAATTAGTGAATGGGATGAGGCCTTATGAACAGGCAGGAGACTCCAGTGCTGCCCCATGCTGAGCAATGGGTGTATTGCTGAGGTATCAGTGTGCTCTGGCCTCCAGGGGTCCAGGTTTGGGAATCTGACACAGGATTTTTGTTCCAGGCCAAGGACCTGCCAACATTCAAGGACAACGACTTCTTGAATGAGGGACAGAAGCTGCACGTTGGGGAAGAGAGCAAAAAGAACTTCCTGGAGAAGCTGAAGCGGGACGTGGAGGTAGAGAGTGCTGGGGGTTGGCTCTTCTTCTGACTGTGCCTCACATGGCTGAATCCTCACTGTGTACAACCTGGCACAGGGGTCAGCAAGCACACAGATGTGGTCAGGATTCTACCCATGGCCGAGGGCACAGCTTGGAGCTCCCA
Organism: Pavo muticus; assembly: GCA_016647715.1. Classification (NCBI taxonomy): domain Eukaryota; kingdom Metazoa; phylum Chordata; class Aves; order Galliformes; family Phasianidae; genus Pavo; species Pavo muticus. The sequence goes on along the minus strand of JACDJE010000233.1, from coordinate 57,455 downwards.
CATAGGTTCTGTGGGGACTAATATGGGTTTAAATGCTGCTCTCCCTCGGGGGGATGCCAGGAGAGTAGGGCAGGATCTGTGACCTCACACAGGTGCCATTACTCTCGCTCTTCTCTTTCTCCCAGTTCTTAGCACAGCTGAAGATTATGGACTACAGCCTGCTGGTTGGGATCCACGATGTTGACCGAGCAGAACAGGAAGAGATGGAAGTGGAGGATCGGGCAGAGGATGAGGAGTGTGAGAATGATGGTCTCGGAGGCAACCCCATCTCCTCGTATGGAACCCCCCCAGACAGCCCTGGCAACCTCCTCAATTACCCTCGCTTCTTTGGGCCCGGAGAGTTTGATCCTTCTGTTGATGTCTACGCCATGAAAAGCCACGACAGTGAGTATTATGGGATGTTGTGTGGAGGGCAGAGGAGGCGTCCTGTGGTCTGTGTGAGCTAAAGGGAACGGAGGGCTGTCCATAGAGAGAGAGAAACTCTCCCAATTGTCTCTCCTGTGCTGTCCCTGTCTGCAGGTGGTGTGAGTTTGAATGTTGGAAGTGATGCTCGAGGAGCAGCACGGCGTTCAGTGCGTGTGTGTGGGTCTCTGGTGTGCAGTTTCCAGTCATTCCTCTCTGCCCTTCCAGAGCTCCCCCTGCCTTGCTTTCTCTGCTGTTTGCATCTAAGCAGATCTGCTGTTTCTCAGGGAGGGGATGCAACTGGGCTTTGCTGACAGCTCAGGGTGTGCTAGCAACTCTCTTGCCTTGCTAGGTGCCCCCAAGAAGGAAGTGTACTTCATGGCCATTATAGACATTCTTACGCCATACGATGCAAAGAAGAAAGCTGCACACGCTGCCAAAACAGTGAAACATGGGGTAAGCAGCCTGATCCCTGCAGGGAGGATGGGCTTTGGGGCTTCTGCTTTGCCTGCATGCCTGTGTGTGTGCGTGGTGCTTTCTGATGTGCGTTTTGTGCCAGTCTGGACGTTGTCCAGCGATCCCACGTCCAAGAGCAGCCCTTCCCTCGCTCACCCGAGTTCCCTGCATGGCAGCAGCAGCCTGGTGGGGCAGGAATGCCCTGGGTGCAGGCAGGCACGGTGCCCTGCCCCCTTCCTGCAGCCAAGCCTGTTCACAGGCACCAACTCCGGACTTCCCAAAAGGGCTCCAAACAATCCCAGTTCAATGGGACGTGGAGTTTTCACTCTTTCCACATCTCTGACCCATAAGGGAACAGCTCCAAAGCTCTGACTCAGTTGTCTGCAGGAGAACGCAGCTGGAGCTAAAGCCATTTTCCTTGGGGATCTTCCCAGCCCTCTCCAGCTGTTGGCTTTTCCTAGAAATTGCAGATTCCTTTGTGGGTCTGTCCCAGCAGAGCCAGGCAGTGCTCCCTGCTGTCCTCCCTCCTCCTGCTGCGCACCGCTGTGAGCTCTGCATGCAGGGAGGCTCTTCTGACTCATCTCCGCTCTCTGCCTTGCAGGCTGGGGCAGAGATCTCCACCGTGAACCCGGAGCAGTACTCCAAACGCTTCAATGAATTCATGTCCAATATCCTGACATAGTCATCTTCAGCCTTCAGAGGAACGCCAAGAGGAGAGGGGCTACTTCCCAGCGGAGAACGCAGCCTGTGACACTAAAACAGACTCTGTAGCAGCATGTGGGGGGTGTGTGTGTGTGTGTGTGAGAGAGAGTGAGTGCGTGGCACTGCGTGACTTCAGAGAAGACTCATTTTCGGTGCACCCTCCAACAGCCCACATCAGCCAGGTGGGAGAAGGAGGGGGGGGGGGTTTGTTACAGAAGTGCCCAGACATCAATTCGAGGGCTTTTTAACACAAGAAAAGTGCTTTGTTTCCAGCACTGCTCTTCCTGACAGTGTTTCCTCCTCTCTGACCAAGGGACTCCCAGGGATGTGACATGAGGCGCTGCGCAGGCGGGTCGCTCGAGCTCATTGCAGTAAAGCAGTGCCTGATGCCACAAACTACTTTTGTTTTTAATTAACAATCATCAAATTGTCTTTGCAAGAAAGACCTACAAGCCCTTTTACTTCCCTCGTGCTAAGAATTGGAAGGAAAATCGCTCACCATCTCAAGGATGGGAAATACTACACGGATAAGGAGGAGCCGCTGAACTTGAGGTGGATTCAGACTGGGACTCTTTATATCTTTTGGTTAATTTAAGTAACAAAAATATGTTGGTTTTCTTTTTTGTATCTGCACTCGATTTACAAGAAAGATGAGGGAAATGAACATCTACCAAAGATGATCACTAAGAGAGGTGTTTGCTCCTGGAGCCTAAAAAAGCAGTGTGAGAAGCAGCAGAGATGTTGAACGCCCTCAGATGGTGATGTGCCCGGACCTGGCGTGCTGTACATTGGCCAGCTGTGAAGATGATGTGAAAGGACAAAGGAGCCAAGTGCTGTGTCCCTGTGGGTGTGGGATAACACCTGACTACCTGGAACCTTTCCCCGTGCACTGCAGCTGGGAGTTGCCGTGTCTCTTTGGTTCGTAGCTTCACGTCTGCAGTTCAGTGTTAATCCAGCTGATGTTCTGTCTTCCTCATTTGCTGCAGCAGGCATGCTTGGATTCGCTTCCTGATGGGGAGTCGTGGATCTGTGGGTTTGTTTTTGCCATGGTGATGTGTTTGTGCCCGGAGCTGTGGCTGTGTGCTCCTCTGAGCAGTATGGAAGGATGGGAATACCAACCCCCTCCCGCTGGAGCTGATTGGTTTGACTGAACAGCGTCCTGTTTCTCCTGGCCGGGCTGTGAGGCTTCTGTGGGCTCCTTTCTCAGCACTGCACAAGGCTGGTGGACCTTTGGGTTCCTTCCTTCATTTCCTTCCTCAGCAGGATTCAGCATCTTGAACAAAACTCGCCGTCTCAACGCGTTGCTTATCTGCCTTGAACTGTTTTCACTTATGCCTTTGTTTTGGGATGAAGCTCTTTGGGATGCCTGCCCCGTGCTGGAATGCACTGCAGGGCTCCCTCCTTTTGGGGGATCTCTGGTGCTCGTTGCATCCCAGCTGTTCCCATGGGCTCCTGGCTCTTTTGTGGGATGTGGGATGCAGTCTGAGTTCCACCACTCTCAGCTTGGAAGGGGACAGAAGGGCCTCGAGCTTCAGCCCATAGAGGCACACTGTAAATAGGGTGTCAGAAATGACCGCTGGGGGTCACAGAGGGACCTCGGCGGTCCTTTGTGGGTCGTTCCCTATGAGGTGGGGCAGCCTCAGAACGAGTGGAGCTGAGAGGAACACTTTAAAAAGGGAGGGTGGGAGGGCTGGGCCGTGCTGTGGGCATTCTGTTGGTTGCTGTGCTCTTTTAAAGGAGGAAAATAAGCACTTAACGTTTACTGTCCCTTAGGAATTCAACCCCCATCGCTTTTAATTCCTGACAGTTTGAAGAACCTGCATTGGATCTGCAGCTTTGGCCCCGTGAGCTTTGCTGCTCTCCCGGGCAGCGAGTTCTTTCCTTTTCGACTGATCATCTTCAAATCATGTATTTATAAAGTAATAATATAACAGAAGAGGAAAGGAGGGGAGAAGGAGGAGGGAGGGGAGTCCATGAGCTGCAGGCACTGAGCTGTGCCACTCCTCTCCAGCAGAACTCATGCTGGGGCTGACCTGGAGGGCTGCGGCTCAGCCCATGGCTTCAGCACTTCCCCAGCTCTGCCCCTTGTCCAGTTGCCATGCTGTGTGTCCTGCAGTAAGGAAATGCCATTTTCTCACTTAATGCTGTGTTACCCAGATGTGTAACTTCGTTTAACGTGAGCGTTTTGTATCTTGTTTACATGGGGGGAGGTAGCATTGTGTTGAAGATGCTAATTTGCGTTTCGAGACAGTATTTTTCTTACCAGAACAAAAGGTGAAGCTGCAAATATTTTGTTTTTAAAAGGGATTTGGGGTTTTTGTTTGTTCTTTTTGTTTTTAAATCTTATTTTAGGTCATTATTTTGTGTTTTTTTTTTTAACTCAAGTATTTAAGAAAGCCTTGCCCGTTCCATTCTGGTTTTACAGCTGCTCGTGCTCGTTTGTTGTCTGTTGCTGGTGTGAGTTTAGTTGTAGTGTGCTGGATGTAGGTAGCTGTGTCTGTAGATGTGCCCCACAGAGCGCAGGGTGGGCTGGGGGTGGTCCCTGTGCCTGTCCCAGGGTGGGCTCTTTCAGAGTATGGCCCCGATGTGTTGAAATGGGAGTGCTGAAATCTGCTTTGAGTTGCCTAAAAGAGAGATCCTGGGACTAAAGGGAGAGGGGAGAGGGAAGGCAGAGCACAGCAGTGCCTGTCTGAGTGCTGTGCTGCCCCGTTGGTGCAATATAAAGTGCTCCGGAATAGGATGGGTCACCCAAAGGTGGGAGCTGTGTGTGCTGGGGGGGGGGCAGGGAGCACCCACCCTGTGGGTCAGCACCAGGGGTCAGCCTGCTGGTGGCAACACGTGAGCAGTGTCAGTGGGAGCTCAATTCCTGCAGCAGGGAGCAGTGCACTCCTTCCCTGTGGTCTCGGAGGGACCCGGTGTTCATTTTGCTCTGGGCAGCCTGGGCTGGTGGTTGGCGACCCTGCACATAGCAGGGGGTTGAAACCAGATGATCATTGTGGTCCTTTTCAACCCAGGCCGTTCCATGATTATAAAGGCTGTGATTGTGAAGTTCCTCACAGGGAACCCTTGGGGCTGTTGGTGGCTTCTGCTCCCTGCGTTCCTGTTCTCCCCCCCTCACACACACACCCCTTCCCCAGAGACTCCTGGCTTCCAGCTGCTGTGCCATGACCAGCAGGAGCACTGAAGCACTCGAGTTGTACTTTCTGAGCTGGGAGAAGACTCCGTGCATCCCTTCAGGGCACTGCACAGCCCCAGGTGTGAGCTCTGACCGCGCTTTAGTGGCTGCAGGCCGTGTTCAGTAGGGATTGTCTTCATCTCAGAGCAGCTGCCTCCGTCCTGTGACTGCTATGCAGTCTTTACAGAGGCCTCCCTTCCAGCTGCAGAGCTCTGAGTCCCACCCCGAGGTGGCACAAACCCAGGTGCTAAACCTTGGTGTGTGGCACCGTGCAACCGATCTGAGATGGATCACTGTTACATCAGCACCTCCTCCCCTCCCAAACACCATTTCAGGTTCGCTGTCACCTCGCCCTACTCCTGCAGAGCTGCTCTCCACGATCTCTAATCAGCCACTACTGATTCCCCTCGCTCTTCTCCTGTGGAACAGCAATGGCAAAGCACAGAACCAACTTCTGCTCTCTCATTGCTGGTGGTGGTTTTGGTTTTCACCACTCACACCCTGCGCTGCTCCTTGTTCAGCTGCACAATGCAAAGTGCAGTGGATCCGAGCTGTGGGCAAGGGAGTGCAGAACAGGTCCTGGGAGGGGGTGGGCAGGGCTGGTCAGTGCAACTGAAAACAAATGTGAATAAATTAAGTTTAAAACTAAACAACAAATAATAATAATAATAATGATGCGTTCTAGGTTTTTTTCACTGCTGTTTTTTAAATAGGAATTTTCAGTCCTCTGTGCTTGTCTGTTTGCTAGGAGCAGTTTGAGACACTGTTACTGTTTTGAAATGCATGCATGTTACGAGATGAGTCTCCAAGCAGAGAAAAATAAAATCATAACTTTGTGTACGTGTGCTCCTCCTCGCTGTCCTCCTCCGTGTTCTGACGCCCAGCTGGTCCTGCATGGGCTGCGTGGGCATCTTCAGTCATGGGTGCACCACGGCTGGAGAAGAGCTCTGTGCTCCCAAGGACTGATTCTGCCACGTGATGCACATCAGAACCACTCGGAGCTGGCAGGAGATGCTGCTGATGCTCACGTGGTGGACTGAGGAAGATTAGCAGAGGTGGCTTAGAGAGAAAGATGAGCTCTGCTAGCGTGTGAAAGCCAAGCTCCTCCTGCTAGCTTTAGAGATAAGAACTCAATCCCACTGTTAGGGCTCAAGAAAAGGAAAGTTCACTACAATAGAGAACTTTATTTAAAAAAACCTGCATGCAAACTGGGCTGAGAGAGACAGGGACAGCTGTGCTGGGTTAGTCCATGCGTGCCTTCAGGGTCCGGGTGGTGATCTTGTCTTTCTCACTAGAGAGGGAGACAGAGAAGACTATTAGCAAATCAGCGTTAAATACTTCTATGCAGATCATCATTTTCCTCACAAGGTGCACATGCAGAATCATGGAAGGTGGCTGTCAGAACTCAGCAAACCCCCTCCTCCTGTTGCTGTGCCCCAGGGGAGCTGAGCAGGCTCAGGCAGCAGCAGCACTAGCAAAACAAGCTGCATCTGATGAGAGTCTGACTGCAGTCAGAAAGCCAACCCTGCATCCTGCTGTGGCAAAGAGCATTCTCTTGCTCAGTGCTACTTCCATTGAAGGGATCGTGCTACTAAACACTGCTGGGAATGCTGCAAGGGAGTCCACATGCAGTGAGAGCTGAAGTCTAGAGTTAACTGCTGCAGCTGTAGCAACAGCGAGCATACATGGGCAATAAAACACTACTTAGTAATGCTTTCTGCTCTAAGAATACTGTTGAATGAGACTGGAGATAACTGGGAAGCCAATCCCTCAAATGATTTTAACCCTCAGGTTGGGAAACTCTACCTCTGTTCAGAAGGGAAAGAAAGCAGTACTCACATTATGTGCACTACTACGCCCATGCCGGACAGGGCATCTCTGTCCACTGCATTCAACATGGCCTGCGAGATCGTTTCAAAGAGGTGATCGGGGTCCTGAAGAAGAGAAGCTGCTTTAGTTGGTCTAAGAACCAGATCTTGAGTCACCAGATTTTGTCACCCCCCCCCCCAAAACATCATCAAGATGCTGCAAGCATTTTCCTGCAGGCTGCTGTGAACTACAGCCTTTCTTTTCCCAAGTCATCCAAGGACAGAGCTGTTCATCCAACCTTCTCTCTGCTTCCCCAGCTAACAGCAGGGCAGAACCTGGCTGCCTCACTCACCATATCGGGCTCCCAGAGGGACTCACACATGCCATACATCTGCTCCGAGCAGGTGCCGCTAACCACAAAGTCCTCAGTTATCATGGGGCAGCCTATCAGGTCCAGGGAGCAGATGAAAGGTTCATATGTTATGGGGTCCAGGCCAGCAATGACCGGTTCTGTGTAGTAAGGTCCAAACCTGGGAAGAAAAACAGTGCAAAACAGTCCAACCACCTGGAGGAGATTCCAGGTCACACGTAAACATCCATGCAAGGAAAATATCCCACGGGCACTTTTGGTGGGGGACCTTTCAGACTGACCTCAAAGCATCTCACCATGGTTTTAACATGGCAAAGTGAATAATGGAGTATATTAACAAAATTCATTATTATTTGGCAAGGAAACTGAAGATAACACTGTCATTAAATGAAAGTTTTCTTTTCCCACATCAAAGCAAGGCTTTACAAGGAGCCTTCCTCAGCCTCCCTGCTCTCTAGAATCAAACTCCAACAGCTGTGCCCTTCACCAGCACACAAACAGCACTCAGTTGTTTGTCAGTTACCGTCTCTCGTAGAGCAGATTGGAAACCATGCTCATAAAAGTCTGTGGTTTGATCTGCCTCCCTTCCTTCAGCTCATAGAGGTTCAGCCTGAACTTCAGCCTCTGGGCTCTGCAAGAAAAGAGGACCATCAGCGTTAAGGCCCAAGCAGGTTCCTTTTGCTTTCATCTTCACCAGGCCTGAGTTGCTCACAGAGATACCAGCTGCTCCCAATGCATGCCTGAGACAGGCAGGTACCCCAGGTGCAATTCCCTCTTATACTTGAAGTTATTCATTCCTAGCAGCAACGAGGTCTTAAATCACACGCTGTTTTACTTTTAAAATGAAGAATCCACTCTTGCATGGCAAACATAAGCAGAAGTTTTGTACACACAAGTAATAAAAGATTAGGGAAATAAGCACAAGGCACGGGCTGCCATTGGTGTTCCTGTAAATGCACCTCTCCCAGGCTCAGCCTCGGGACACGCAGCTGGGGCAGCACCACTTACACCGTCTGCACGTCCGTGGCCAGGCCTGCCAGCCCGATGTACAGCCTTTCTCCCATAGGGAAAATCTTCTGGAAGTCCGAGGTGACCATCTGTGCCTGGATCCCGAAGCGACGGTCGGCAGCAATGGCCACGCAGTTCCTCCCCCTCATGGCCATCACGGCCCCGCCGTTATATGACATAATCGACTGCAAGAGAAGGCAGCAGGTACAGCGGGGGGGCACAGCCACACGCATCCCACCGCCCCCAGCCCCATAGGGACCGCTCAGCCCTGCCCTCCCCACCGCTCCCAGCCCCACAGGGTCCACTCAGCCCTGCCCGCCCCACCGCCCCCAGCCCCACAGGGACCACTCAGCCCTGCCCCCCCACGGCGCTCTGCCTTTGGGTTCCCACATTGAGGCCTTCCCCCACCGCGCTGCCCCCGCAGCTCCGGCTGAGAAACCGCTGCGGCCCCCCCCAGCTCCCACCCGCGGCTTCTCGCTCAGCCGGGGCTCCGCAGGCCCCGGTCCCAGCCCCGAGGTGCCCCAGCCCGGCACTCACCATGATGCCGGCTGTACAAACAACCCCCAAACCCCACGCTGCTGCTCCGCTTTCGGCCTCGGCCCCAACCCCGCCGCTCCGCTGTCCCGCCCCCCTCCTCCTCCCATTGGCCACCGCAGCGCTCTTCCGGTCAATCCGCCGCTCGCTATTGGTGAACTGTCCAGCTGGGAGGCGGAGCCTGTCTGGCTGCTACCATAGAGAGGGAGGAAGGGGGAAAATGAAGAGTCATAGCGAGCGGGGCATGCCGGGACGGCGGCGGACCGCGGGGCGGACTGGGGGCGGGTGCTCAGCTGGGTGTGCATACCAGGTATTGCACAGATGGACCTGTATGCAGGGCATTGCACAGCTGGGTGTCCCTACAGAAGCACTGCACAGCTGGGCAGTACCATAACCCACACGGGGGGTGGGCACAAGGGGTCCGGTTTCCTCCAATCCCTGGTGGTGTGGGAGCCCTGCGGGCTGATGGGTCCGGAGCAGTGCAGCAGAGTTTCCCAGCGGCTCATAGCCGCTCCTCCTAGCCCTGGAGGGGTGAGGATTCAGTGTTTCATTTCAGGGAGTGGTGATGTGCCAAAGGGAGAGAGATGCATGTGTTTGGAAACGCTCTCAAAAGGCACAGCAGATCACCCGCCTGGATTCAATGAACCCCTGCAGCCCCAGCAGCGCCTGTCCCAAAACCGAGCCCTGCAGGCTCGGCCCGTCCCACTGCCGTTGGATTTTTAAGGACTTTTCCATTGTAAAAGGTTTCCTGTGGGAGTGAAGTCAAAGGCCGCATTCTGTCTGGCAGGAACGTGTTGTTCACTGAGGAGAGTAGCACCAAAGCCAGGCAGAAATGAAAGGCAGATTGTGGCTGAGCTCAGAGCCTCCGCAGCCCCCCTGCATGGCTCAGGGCAGCGATCCCCCTGGGTACCACTGCCCTTCACCTTCCAGCCAGACCTGAAGGGCAGTAGTGATCCCATCCCCACCCCATCCCCATCCCATCCCTATTCCTTTTCCCATCTCATCCCATTCCTCTCCCATCCCCACCCCAATCCCAACTGCAGCCTCATTCCTACCCCCATCTCATCTCCATCCCACCCAATCCCATCTCTATCCCATTCCCATCCCATCTCTATCCCATTCCCATCCCATCCCCACTCCAATCCCAACCACATCCTCGTTCCTACCCCAACCCCATCCCCTTCCCCATCCCACCCCATCCCACCTATATCCCTTTTCCCATCTCATCCCATTCTTCTCCCATCCCCACTCCAATCCCATCCGCAACCTCATTCCTACCCCCATCCCATCCCCTCCCATCCCGCCCCCCTGGGCTCACTGCCCACGGCTCTGTGCTGGGAACAGCAGGGAGCTCCTGGCACTGCCTCACACCCCGCAGGAAAACACGAACTTCATTATTTCTGGTATGAAAACAAGACCGGGACAGGCCGGGAACGTGAACAGATTTTGCAGCTTTGCGGCATCTATTTTACAAAGGCTTTATAAGAGAGGAGCGCTTCAGCAGTGCAGATTTTGGATCTCTTTCACCTTTTGTTTTCCCAGCGAAACGCAGACCCGGCGCAGAGAGCTGCGAGCCCGCGGGGACCGCGACGGGTCGGATTCGGGTCGGGGAGGAGGTAAAAAAAAAAATACAAAAAACAGAGCACGCGAAGCGCAGGTAAAAACGCGGCTCGTCCCTGGGTGGGCTCGAACCACCAACCTTTCGGTTAACAGCCGAACGCGCTAACCGATTGCGCCACAGAGACCGCACTGACAGCAGCCTTGCGGCCGCTGCCCTGAGTGATGCGGCGACGGCGCGGGGGGGTGCAGAGCTTCCATCTCCGTCCTCTATTCCCTTTTTCTTTACATTTATTTCCCTTTCCCCGCCTTTTCCCCCCCTCGTTTTCCTTTTTCTCCCTTATTCCTTTTCTTTCCTCCCTTCTCTCCTTTCCCCCCCCTTTTTTTTCCCTTTCCCTCCCCCTTTTCCCTTTATTTTTCCCCCCTCCTGTTTGCTCCCCATCCCCGCACCACGAGCACGGCGCACGGCCCGTGGTACCCCGGGGAGGGTGAGGAGGGCAGGTCCCGGTGAGTGGTGCCGCCGCGGGGGGGTCCCGGATCTCTGTGGGGCCATAACAGGGGGGTAGTGAGGGGGGGCCGCAATCTCAGCCCCTCACTCCCCTCCTCCGCAACACCCCAAAGGAATGAGGTCACGTGAGTGGGGGGG
>JACDJE010000233.1:17699-40853 GCA_016647715.1 Pavo muticus | reverse complement strand
CCCCCCCCCCCCCCCCCAGTGGGACATTCACTTCCCATCCCCATGATGTTGGATTTTTGGATACAGACCAAGCACACCTCAGTGCCTTTCAGCTGTGTGTGTGTGTGGCTGCCTCTCATCCCACTCCCCAGGCTCTGGGGTCCATCAGTGGGCTCATGGATTGCTTTAGGATTGCTTTCTTCTAGTGCTGCTCCTGGGGGGTCACTGCAGCCCCCACTCCTGCACTGCAATGCTGCGGGACCCCCCCCCCACCCCTGTGTGTTTTTTCCCCTCTGTGCTCCAAACCACGCAGCTCCGTGTGCCCACATCCCATCTGCCGTCACATCCCATAATATATTTGCATCATCCTGTACAGTTATTGGGCCAACATTTGCATTGTGCCACAGCTCTGGACGTGCAATAAATGCTGCTCAGTGTCACACACCCCCCTCCATCCCGCACCCCCCCGGGACCCACACACCACAGGGGCTGCATCCCTATGGGGTGCCCCGCAGGGTGCGGCCACGGGGGGAGGATTGGGGGGGGGTGAGGGAGGGGAGGGAGGCGTTACGACTCAGCAATGGGGCTCAGCGCCGGGGTCCGCTCCCCGCCTCCCACAGCCGCAGGTGGCTTCCGTCGCACCGGGGGGGGCTGCGGGTCCGTTTGCAGCCGCACAGCCACACTTTGCCGTCCGCCTCCGCCGTGAAGCGCAGCGGAGCGCTGTCCGGAGCCAACGTGCGGTGAGTGCCGTCGCAGAACGGCTGCGAAGCAAAAAGGGCCGCGGTGCTGCGAGAGGAACTGAGCGGGACCCCGCACCCATCCCGGACCTCCCGGCCCATCCCGCAGCCGCACACCTGCGCCCGGCTGTGCCCGCACGAGCACCACGCGTACTTCTTCCCCTCCTTCAGCTCCACGCGGTACGGAAACGCGATGCCGGATGGGAGGGCAGCCCTCAGCCGGGCCACGAGAGCGGCCGCCCCGCGCCGCACCGCCGCCATCCCCGCACCGCGCACCGCCCCGGAAGGGCCGCAGCTCCGCCCAGCCCCGCGGTGCCGGAAATTCGGCTCTTCCGCGTCACAGCGACCGCCCCTTCTTCTTTTTCATCTTCTTCTTTTTCTTTTTCTTTTTTTTCTTTTTCTTTTTCTTTTTTTCTCGTTTTTTCTTTCTTTTTTTTTGTTTTTCTTTCTTTTTCTTTTTTCTTTTTCTTTTTTTCTTTTTTTCTTCTTTTCTTCTTTTTCTTTTTTCCTCCTTTTTTCTTTTTTTTTTCTTTCTTTTTCTTTTTCTTTTTTTTTCTTTTTTTCTCTTTTCTTTTTTCCATCTTTTTCCTTTTCTTTTTTTCATTTTTTCATCTTTTTTTTCTTTTTCTTTTTCTCCTCTTCTTTTTCCCCTTTTTTCTTTTCATCTTTTTTTTCTTTTTCTTCCCCCCATTCTCTTTTCTTTTCTTTTCTTTTCTTTTCCTCTTTTCTTTTTCTTTTCTTTTCTTTTCTTTCCTTTCCTTTCCTTTTCTTTTCTTTTCTTTCCTTTCCTTTCCTTTCCTTTCCTTTCCTTTCCTTTCCTTTCCTTTCCTTTCCTTTCCTTTCCTTTCCTTTCCTTTCCTTTCCTTTCCTTTCCTTTCCTTTTCTCTTTCCTTTCCTTTCCCTTTCTTTTTTCCTTTTCCTTTCTTTTTTCCTTTTCCTTTTCTCTTTCCCCTTCTTTTTTCTCTTTCCCTTCCCTTCCCTGTCCTATCCTGTCTTTTCCTTCCCTTTTCCCTTTCCTTTTCCAGCTGTTCCCAAACACCCTCCTTGCTGTCCCTCTGCTTTCCTGCCTGGAAAACAGGAGACAAGAGCACACACGTGAGCTGCGCATTCAGGCCTGCTGCTGGGAAGCTGCTTCTTCACCCTTTCAAGCAACCTCACTGCAATGCCGAGGGCACCAGCAAGCAGCAGAGCAATGCAAGCTTCTCACCTGGGATGCAGGGACTGCTGCGCTGGAGGAGCACAGCTTCGGTGTGCTTTGCACAGATGTAAAGCCCTTCTCACCACCTGCATGGGGTGATGTCTGCTCTGCAGGAGTTTTGCAGCCAAACAGGGCAACGAGAGCTTTTGTGCCACCCCCAAAGAGTGCAGCATCAGCCGCCTGCTGCATCCCCACGGAGCCCTTCACTGAGCATGAGACCCCTCCAGCTGTGCCGTCCTTGGGGAGCTGGGGGTGTGAGCAGCTGCACCCCCACAGGTGCATTAACGACGTCTCCCATGTTAATATTAATATTATTTATTATAATAAAGAACAGTCAAGCAGCGTGAAAAAAATATATCTTAGCTACATTACCTTAAATTGCCAAAAATATACACATTTTTTCTCTTTTATTTAATTAAAAAAAAAAAAAAAAAACGAAACAGAACAAAACAAAAAAGAAAGACATGCAACGTACTAAAGGAGACATCAGCATCAAAACGGGTAAAGAAACGTACCCCAGTGCAACTGAAACACAGATCATCTTTAGCTTTTCTTTTCCTTCCCTCTCCTCCTCCTCTCTTCACAGCCATGTGGGTGCCCGGCTCTGACCCCCCCCATTGCCCAAAGGGACCTCAGGCTGCAGGGGGTGCCCTGAGAGGGGCTGGCACCTCTGGAAGAGCCCCGAGGAATGTGTAAGTGCTTTATCTGCGGGGCTCTCGCCTTCCCTATGAGCCTCTCCTGACCCCACGGGTTCCTGCTGCTGCTCAGCATTGGGGAGCTGACCCACGCATCCGAGCAGGGCTTTGATTTGCTGCAGGTGCAGCGTGCTCTGCTCAGAGCCACTCTGATGGAGCCCATCAAGCCCTCTCCTTCCCTGCTCCCCTCCTGCTCCCAGGTCTTCCCTGCAGAGCTGGAACGTGGGGATGCTCTGCAACAGCCTGCATGTGCCTGGGCAGCGGGTCACCAGGTGGCACCCCCATAGGGACCTCCCAGTGAAAAAAAAATGAGTATCATCAGAGTTGAATCAGAGCCCCAGGTGAGCCCAGCAGCAGCAGGCATTGCAGCTGCAGAGCTCACAGCCACCGTTGGACCCCCAGCCCCAATGGATGCAGTGGGGAGGAGGCGCTCTGCGCTGGGGTTGCAGGGACCGTGAGGAGGGGGCACCTTTTGTCCTTGGGTTTTATTTTCCCTCGTGTTCTCACTGTTAGCTGCCATCCCCGTCCTTCCCATAGCTTCTTAACCTTGTTAAAACGTTAGCTTTTCTGCATTGAAAAAATAAAACCAAAATGATATAGAACGTATTTCTGAGCAGACGGCAGCGTGCTGCCCAGGCCACGCCACGGGAGGTCAGAATGGAGCTTTTCCCTCCGGTTTTGAGCTTTACCCAACCCTCGGGGCGATCATTTCCCAAACAGAAAACAACAAACCAAACCAAAAGAAAGGAAGAAAGACGTCACTGATGAGATCTGCCCACCACCAGCCTTCTATTCCCATCAGCACAGACCCACTGCTGACAAATTCGAATAGTGCAAACCAGTTGGGGGCAGTGGGAATGTGCTGAAGAAGATTCAGGTCTGCCCACGTGTGACATTTTAAGACCCTCGGAGCTTCTGTTTGCTGGAGTCTTCACACCTGCCCCCCCCCCAGGAGAGCTGGGAAGAGGAAAAGAAGGGCCACGTGTACGTTTGACGTAATGCTCCCCTCCTTCAGAGCTGCCCCACCTGCCCTGCCATCCATCCATGACATCCAGGCTCAGAAGCAGAGCTCCTCGTTGAGGTTCCAGGCTGTGAGATGGAGTTAAGGTCAAAAGGTGGAAGAGAACAAAGGGTCCAATGCCCCAACGTGGGAGCTCAGCGCCTGCCCCGCTGCTTGGAGATCCCCTCTCTCAGTGCCTAAGACCAATGGAAGAACGCTGTTTCTTGGGGTTTTTTTGCCAGACTGGAATGATTTGTGGTGGGGAAAGGATGCACCATGACTGGGGCTGTCTCTTCCATGCACACACGTTTCCGCCGCCCAGCTGAGGCTTGGGATGTAAGAGCCAGGCTCAATGCACCTTCAGGAGTCGGCTGAGATGGGGTAACACCGACCACAGCCCCTCTCTGCAAGCTGAACGTCAGGCTTTGGACATCTTAAAGGAAAGAGAGGCAGCACGAGGAGCAGGAATGTGCTTTTCACGCCCCAAGCACAGCACCGACCCACCGGCAGCTGGCGGAGCAGACGTGGCCGTGTCCTTTACAGCAGCAGCAGCTTGCAGCTCTCCAAGCACCACTCCTCACCCAGCACTCCATCACCCGCGTCCTCCAGGCTGGGGCTGCGTCCAGCTGAGGTGTAGGGGCGTCGTATGACGGCTACAAAGAGCATCCTAAGAGCCCAGCAGGTGGGAAATCTCAGCTATGGAACTTCTTCACCTCCCCAGCGGGGAGGAGCAGACCATGCGGGTACCAGCACAGCATCCCCAGGTGGGTCACATCCAGCGCTGCCTCCGAGGGCACCTCCACGTCCCTCTGCACTGCACACCAGTGTCCTCAGCAGGGGGTGCCCCCCCCTCCACCAAGCTCTTGGCTGAGGATGCTCCGTGCTCTCAGTGCACGCACGGAACACACGCTGGTGCTCACAGCAGGGAGCAGACGGTGGCACGTGGTGTTAACTCTCCTCTACTCTGTCTGGAAACACAGCTTCACTCTGAGCATGTGGGGCACGGAGCAGCGTGGCAAGCTGCCCCCCACCTTTGCTCCTCCCGATAGCAGGGCTTGGTCGGAGACGGACTGTCTTCCAAAGCACCTCTTGGCATTGCCCAGCGGCAGGAAATGCTTCTCGGAAGCCTTGTGCTCATTGCTCTAACAGTACCAAAGCTGCTGACTGTGGAAAGCCACATTCCCCCTGGCTGAGAGGAGTTGGCTGCTGGTTTGTTCAGGGTGAGAGGGAGCTTAGCCCTTGTCTTGGGTAAGAGGAGCTCCCTTTTCATTCATGCTCTTTAAAAACAAAAAACAAAACAAACAGAAAGAGAAACGCAGAGGAGACAGGTATCAGTACCGGAGGGGCAGAAACAGAGCTCTGCTGTGCTGCCAACCTGGCCCTGCTCACTGCCACCTCTCAGGGCTCCACCGAGAGCAACAGACACACCAGGGAGCCCTAGGCTTCCCCTCTGCCTGCTCCTAAGCGTCTCCAACCAGGGCTGGACCTTCTGGGTACAGGCACAGGCCAGGGGAGGGATGGAGGAATTGCGAAAGTATCGCCCCATCCCTCGATGCTGGTGTTGCAGTACAAGGATGCTTTACAGAGAGGCTGCAGACCTCTCCTCTTGGGCGCGAGACTCCTTCTTTCTAAACCCTGGGTCTCAGCATGCAGTCACCTCTGCGTTTCGTCACGAAGCCCTACGAGGGTTGGCACTGCTGCCCATCCACGTCTTAGGAAGGGTGCCCCGGGAGCCTCTGTGCCTACCTACGGCTCTGCCTGGGCCTACAGAAGTCCTCGGAGGTCTGTCAGGACGTGACATTGGCTACTCAGGGGGGCACAAAGCCAGCGGAGCGCCCTGGCTCTGCTGCCCACATGGCGCCCTGGTTCCCCCACGTTAAGTGCGGTGCACAGCGCACGGTGCCCGGCACCAGGAGCTCAGTGGGGTTAGGGGAGTGCTAGCAGCATACGCACCGTTCCTTTTGGGGTGTTGCCATCAGCCTGCAGGTTGAGAAACGGGTTAGTCTGTGCTGTGAGGACGGGAGGGATGCCTGTCCCCGAAGCCATGAGGCTGCTCCCAGGAGCGCTGAGCGGTGGGGTGGCCTNCCCCCCCCGGCTTTGCCCGTTTCCCCGCCCCGGGGCACTGATGCTGTCCCCTGCGCCAGGTGGAGGTCCTGTATGGAGATGAGCCCCTGAGGGAGTATTACACGCTGATGGACATCGCCTACATCTACCCCTGGAGGAGGGTGAGTGCGGGGATGCGGGGTGTGTGGGCCATTGGGGTGCAGAGTGCGTGGGGTGCATGGGATGTGGGGTGCACGGTGCACGGGGGGGGCACAGGACATGAGGTGTATGGGATGCACAAGATGCAGGGTGCATGGGGTGCATGATGTGCATGGGGTACAGGGTGCATGGGGCACAGAGTACGGGGTGTGCAGGGGGTGCACAGGATGCATGGTGCATAGTGCACAGAGGGCATGGGACATGGGGTGCATGGGATATGGGGTGCATGGGATGTGGGGTGCACGGTGCACAGGGGGCATAGAACATGAGGTGCATGGGACATGAGGTGCATGGGATGTCAGGTGCACAGGTCATGGGGTGCATGAGATGCAGGGTGCATGGGTCATGGGATGCATGGGATGTGGGGTGCACGGTGCATACGGGGCATAGAACATGAGGTGCATGGGACATGGGGTGCGTGGGATGCAGAAGATGCAGGGTGCACGGGGCACAGAGTATATGAAGCACAGGGTGCACAGGGTGCAGGGGGTGCACGAGGTGCATGGTGCACAGTGCACAGGGGGCATATGACATGGTGCATGGGACATGAGGTGCATGGGATGCACAAGATGCAGGGTGCACGGGGTGCAGGGTGCATGGTGCACAGGGTGCACGGGGCACTGGGTGTGCAGGGTGTGTAGGGTGCATGGAGCACAGAGTGCAACAAGGCGTGCAGGGCAGCACAGGGTGTCCAAGGTGCACGGGGTGCAGGCTGTATGTGCACAGGGTGTGTAGGGTGCATGGAGCACAGGGTGTGTAGGGCACACAGGGCGCAAGGTGCCACGCTCTGCCCATCTCCCCCCACAGAACGGCCCTCTGCCGCTCAAATACCGCGTCCAGCCGACCTGCAAGCGCCTGAAGCTGCCGCAGCCGCCCGCCTCGGAGTGCACCAACACCAGCGGCGCCTCCGAGTGCGAATCGCTCAGCGACAAAGCGCACAGCCCCGCCACGCTGCCCCGCACTCCGCCCTCTCTGCCCAGCCCCGGCACTCCGCCCCACGGCTCTCCCAGCCCCACATCCGCCGCCGCGCCCCACGGCGCCTCGAACTGCCCCCCGTTGCCCCCCTCCCGCTGCCGCAAAGCGGCGGCTCACGGCCCCGCGGGGTCCGCGCTGACCTAACGGGGCGGGGGGGNCCAGGGGGGGGTCGGGCTGCGTTCGCCCCCCGCAGGAAACCGCGCACCGGGCGCAGCGGAACCGGTTTGTGCCGGTGGTTCCGTGTCCCCCCCGGGAGACCCGCAGCCCCCACCGGCCCGGGGGGCTCCTGCTTGAGGGGGGAGGGGGTGGCCAAGAGCAGCCCGTGCCCCACGGAGAACGCAAAGGGGAAATACCCGCGGGACAGCGCGGGGAGGGGGCGGTGTCGGTGGGGGTGGGGATGGGGGTCCGCGTCGTGTGCACACGCACAGCTCCATCACACACCCCTTACACACGCCATGCACTCCCTGCACGCACCCCATCCACGCCCCGTGCACACCCAGTTGTGCGCACCCCCCACGCACGCACCCCGCGCGCACCCCGCGCTGCTTTCCACGGGCGCAGCGCTTTGCTGCCCGCATCCGCGCCCTTCGCGTGGTGCAGCTCGGGCTGCTCGGAGTGGGGGTTGCCATGGAAACCGTAAAACTGCGGTGATTTCGGGCCGTGGCTGCGCCGTCCCACTGCGAAGGCAGCACGGACGGAGCGGGCAGCGCTTGTGGTGCTGGGGGGCGCTGCCTGTGCACACCTGGCCCTGCACACCCATCCGTGCACACCCCTCTGTGCACACCTATCTATGCACACCCCTCCCTGAACACCCCTCTGTGCACACCCATCCGTGCACATCCCTCTGTGGGCATCCATCCGTTCACACCCATCCGTGCACATCACTTTGTGCACGCCCTTCTGTGCAAGCTCATCTATGCACACCTCTCTGTGCACACCCATCCATGCACACCCCTGCGTGCACACCCATCTGTGCACACCTCTCTGTGCACACCCATCTGTGCACACCCACCCACACACGCCCATTCGTGCACACCCCTCTGTGCACACCCTGCTGTTCACACCTCTCTGTGCACACCCCTCCATGCCCACCCGCTTTCCCCCCTTCTATGCACACCCATCCACACACACTCCTCTGTGCACACCCCGCTGTGCACACCCATCCNGGTGGCTGGGGGGCCGAGGTCATCGGGGCGCTGGTGCTGGAGTGCAGGAGGGGGGTGGAGGTGGCTGCCAGGAGGCTGCTCATGGACAGCTGGGATGAGCTCGTCATCTGCAGCCGCTGCAGCTCCCTCTTCTGCTGGATTTGCTGCATCATCTGGAACACCAGGGCCTGCTGCTCCTGCGGGGAAAGGTGAGGAGAGCCATCAAAGGAGGGGCAAAGGGCTCGGGAAGGGGTGACAGCTAAGGCAAAGAAGCCAGGAGGCCTATCAGCACGCTGCGGATGGGGATAAGGCAAAAGTCCCCTCCATCACATCCCTATAGGTACAGAGAGGAACCATCTGTTGTATTCGTTAATGGCCTGTGCTCGTCACCTCTCTGACCCTGTTGTTTCCTGAGGTGTGGGCACACACATCCCCTAAGTGCTTTCCAAATAGGGTTTTAAATCCTCAGCGCTCCTTACCCTGGATTTCTATGCTGGCTGCTGCTTTCCTCTCCCAGCCCATCCTGCTGCACCCCGGGGTGGGTCTGGGCGAGCCGGGCTCTGGGGATGAGGACCACAGCACACCTGAGCCTGGAGGGACGCCCTGGCCCCCAGCTGAACTGCAGAAGTCACTATAGCAACCATCGACCAATGCGGCGCGCTGAGAGCTGACATTGTTTCCATGCCCATAGGGATGCAGCTGATGACACGGTGACATCAGCCGCTGCAAAGAGAAGCCTTTGGAAATTTGCTTTTCCCCGGTTATAAATAGCCTGACCCAGAAATGTGTGCAAAGCAGCGGGCCAAGTTCATGGGAGACATAAATGAGCAGAGCTTCATTGACGGGAGCTGTCAGCGCAGGGAGGGACAGCACGGAGTGGCTGCAGGGTGACTGAATGCGGCTCTCACACGCTCCAGGTTCTGTTCACCATCCGTCTGTGCAGCTGCTGCTGCTGCTTCCCCCGGGAGGACGGGGTCAGACCCTCAGAGCGGCTGCCCAGCCCTTCTCCTGACCCCACATCCAGTTCTCCACGTCAGTGTGCCCAGGCACGGCTCGCCTGCCTCAGGACTGAGCAGTTTGGTGCTCATCTCTTTCTACACTCAAGCAGTGTCCTCCAGCGAGCTCCTCCTCTCCCGTGAGCCTTAATATATCTGCAGCAGGAGCAGATACGGTCTGCATTCAGTTGGCAGGAGGTTTCGCTGCTTTCACCTTGGCTTGGCTTCGCTGTGCTCTCACCCCCTCAGGGTGTGGGAAACTCAGATTAAATTTTTTCCTTCGTACAACGAAGTCCACACCCCTATATCCCCTCTCCACACCTTCCTGCCTCCAGCTTTCCTCCTCCCTCCACCCGCAGCAGCACCAAGATGGGGAGAACGCACACGACCTCAAGGGAGATTTGGCTGCAGGAGGGAGCAACGCTTCCCACCCCAGCTCCACAGCCTTCCCATTCAACAGTTCATCAGACAGAAGGTGCCAGCAGCAGGCACGCTTACCGGATTAAGAGGTTGAGAAGTCAGGAGCTGCTGGAGCTGCTGGAGCTGCTGCTCGTGTTGGTGCAAGACGTGCCGCTGCTGCTCTGTCAGGGGACTCAGGCTCGGCATGCTGCAAGGGAGCGGAGCGGCCAGCATCAGCACAGCCCGCCTTGGCCCTGCGTGTGCAAGGATCCCTCCCTCCCTCCCGGTGCTAAACTTCTGCTGGAGAGGGCCCGGCTGTCCCCGCGAGCTCCCCGTCCTCACCTGCTCAGGCTGGTGGAGAGCTGCAAGGTCGGAGGGCCGCTCGCCTGCGTCAGCGCGCTTGGAGGCTGGGCGGCCTGAGCTCCGTTCAGATTCCCCAGGATCCCGTTGATGGGCATCTGCTGACCTCCTGCCACGGTCCCCATCAGGCCGTCCACCATGGGCACCGTGGAGAGGCTGTGGCTGGCAGTGGTGCCACCCCCCAGCCCGCCGCCTGCCACCCTGGCCAGGCCATTCACCTGCTGCACCCCGGGAAGGGGTAGCGAGGCAGGACTCTGCTGCAGCATGGGCAGGGGCGGAGGAGTGCTGTGGAAGGACAGGGAAGAGCTGCTCCTGCTGGGGCAACCTGAATGAGGGTCCTGGGGGAGAAACGGACATAAGAGCATCGGACTGGGGCAGCTTGTGAAAGGTCGGCTCAGCTCCGGGGGGATGGAGCTGGAGGTGGGAAGGGGGCTGTGAGTGCAAGTGCAGGCGTTATGCTCAGAGAGGTCCCAGAACTCAGACATGCTTTGCTGGATCTCTAAAAGCGTGGCTGGAATAGCCTGGAAGCACCCTCACCTCTCGCTCGCAGGCTCAGCAACCCTCAGCACTGAGAACGAGCAACTCCAGAGAAAGAAGCCTGGTTTCTGGGCCTCGGCTACGAGGCTTTGTGAGCTGGATACACCAAGTCAGAGCGCTGGCACTGCACTGCTCTGCTCCCTCCCCAGTCCCTTCCCCAGCTGGCTGGGCGATGTGTGACCCGTGTACCTCAGAGGAGGTGGAGAGCGAGTTCTCGATCCCAAAGCTGTTCTTGCACGGGGGGCTCTTGCTGATGCTCAGGGAATCGTTGTTGCAGACTGTAAGGAGGAAAGAAGTGAGAACAGAGAGTCAGGGGTGGAGCCTGACGTTGCCACAGCAATGGCTCTGCCACCAGTGGCTGCAGCCACATAAATGGGTCAGATCCTCCTCGCCGTGACCCATCCCTGCCCACCCCAGGACCTCCTACAAGGGGGCACAGAGCGATGTTTCCCACTGCCCCTCACCGTTGCTGGGCAGGATGTAGTGGGCCTGGCTGCCCGGCCCGTTGCTGCTGGTCACCACTGGGAAAGGGACAGAGAGCTGGACGTTGAGGAGCTGCAAACGCTCCTTCTTGGCTGTCAGCGTCATGATCTGCTCCTGGAGCCGCTGGTTCTCCTTCTGCAGCGAGTGCAGAGCTTTGAGCATCTCTACAACTGCAGGGATGGAACGGGATAGGGGGAGGAGGGACGGAATCCGGGGAGGAGATGGGGGGACAGAGGGAAGAGGAGAAGGGGGAGCACACATGGGTACCGTAATTAGAGCACAGTGAGGGAAGACTGGCCCCCAGAACGCAGCCCCACTGCCAGCTCCTCCCCACGCCACAGGTCAGTGCTTCATCCCCAGCCTGGCTCCGTTCCTTATGGGCAAAACCCCCCCAGAACACACCCAAGGATCGCTCCTCCCGCAGCCCCGTGCTCCCCAGCAGTGACTCACTGTTGACGCCAGCCTCCCCATTGCCCTGCTTCTCCAGCAGCTGCTCGATGTTGGGGGTGGCCTGGGGGACATTTTCCAGCTGCCCGCTGCTGCTGCAGGACACCGTCTGGTCAAAGAGGGTCGGCAGGCTGCTGATGGGGGACCTGCGGGGGATGGGGGGCAGTCAGAACCCCTCATCTGCACCGCACTCCTCCCCTCCCTTCTCCCCGCAGCTCTTCCACACCCCTCCCAGCTCTGCTTTTCTCACCCCCTCTTCAGGAGCAGATCCCTCGTTCCTGCCTGCCCAGCTGCCGGAGCAGCCCCGTGCCTTCCCCAGGAGGAGGACACGAGCCTTCCCTCCCCAACCCGCCTCACCCACCCCACGGCTCCCGGGGCACCCGAAGGTCACTCACATGGAAGAGAGACTCTCCTGGGGCGAAGTCCCTCGGCAGCCGAAACTGCAGTCCTCCAGGTCGGGCTCTGGATGGGGAGAGGCACAGAGAGGCACCGCGTTCATAGGCGCTCGGCGCTGCAGGTGCCCGCAGCCGGGCTGTCCCCGCTAGATGGGAGCACCGAGCAGCCCGGCCGAGCCTTTGCGTCACGCAGCGCCCGCACAGCCCCCGCCCCGGGGGAGGCGACGGAGGAGGGGCTGCGTGTCCCCGCGTGTCACCCGGGGAAGGTCACGGCTGGGTGCTGCCCGGCTGTCCCGGTGGAGGCTGTGCCTTCAGCCCCCGAGCTGGGGATGCTCGCTTTGCTGAGGATGAAGGCATCGTGGGCACAGGCACACTTGGCTTTCTGAGCCTTCAGCATCCCTTCCCCAACCCAGCTGCGGTCCTCCAGCCTTTCCACATCATACAATCACAGGACAGCTCCGTTTAGAAGAGACCTTAAAGATCATTTAGTTCCAACCCCCTGCCCAAATCGGGCTGCCCCCCCTCAGCTCAGGCTGCACATCCACGGCCTCGAGCCCCCCCAGTGATGGGGCACCCACAGCTCTCTGGCAGTCTGCTCCAGTGCCCCACCACCCCACAATGCTGTGCATGTGTGAGGCATCTCCTATCCAAACAGTCATCGAGAACGAGGAGGATTTATCTGCTGTCTGCAGCCCCTAAGCACGTGCTAGCCTTGCTCTGGGCAACCCAGGTGTTGTGAGGGCAGCCCACCCCGGTGCCTGACTGCCCCCCCTCTTCCTCACACAAGAGGAGACGTTTCTCATGTGCAGGAATCCAGGAAGTCTCCCGCAGGGAGCACTGCAAAGCGCTGTGATTTACACCACCGTCACCAGCAATATTTTCTGCTGCTGAGAACAAACAAGAGCAAGGCTGGTAGGAGTGAGACCAGCCCTCATCCCTTCACCCACGTGGTGGTGCCTTCCCAGCCACCAACCACACCTGGTCGGCCCATATGGGGAGAAGCCACTGCTCCCAGCCAGCAGTGATGTCCTGGTGTATAAGGACAAGTGGAGACAAGGCCAACAAGGCCAGATTTAGGGATGCATGGAGCCTTCCTGAGCTCCTGGGAGCAGCCCCACCACAGCAGTTCATCTCAGTATCATTTTCACCCCTAAACCCTTCAGAACATCCCACTGCATGCAGCTGTGCCACAACAGGTTTAACATGCAAGCAGACCAACATTCAGCCAAGCTCTGACTGTCTGCTTGTTACTGCCCCGTCTTCTTGCAGCCCAGGGAGGCTGTGTGCACACGTGATACTGAAATAGCACAAAGCTCCACACTCAGCTATCTCCAGGCCAACACCACTCTGCTGGCTGGAAGTCTGGGAGATAACTGAGTTATCAAACAGAGCCAGCCCTTTGCAGGGCAGCAAGTATGAAAAAGAGGCTCGAAAACAGCCACGGGAGATAAATGCATTTGGGCTGTCATCGTGGTGAGGCAGGATCCAGGACAAGCAGTGGGAGGATGAACCAGACAGGAGCCGAGGGAGTGGGAAGATAAGAATCAGACTTTTTGCATTGCCAAAGGCACTCCGGTATCAACCTGCATCAGTGATAACAGTTTTTTTTCGGTTCCTCCATCTGTAAGACAGGGTAACACCGTTTCCCTACATCACATTAAAGCTGTGAAGGACTCGAATATCAGTGCAATGAAAGCTATGTCTGCAGGGGATCTGTCTACACAGCCGCTCCCAGGAAAGGTAATCTGTATTAAAGACAAGGCAGGAACACTTAAAACGTCCCAGCCACCTTGTTAACGACTCGGGATTAAAGCAGTCGTCACAGTTTTAAGTGAAAATGGCTGCAAAGGAGGTTTAATGCATGTTAATTAATCCCACTGGAAAAAAGAAAGAAAGGAATTTGGCTTAATGGCCTCCGGGTCGCTGCTGCACAGAGGAGATGGTGATAGAGAACCCTTAAAGGTGACAAACAACAGGAGCTGCTCTGAAGGCTGGCTGGAATCAGAGGGATCCCACCCAAACCGAAAGAGCAACTCTGGAGGTGGAAGCTGAGCACGGAGGGCTTTGCCTGCATGGCTCATCCATCACCGGCCGCGGGGCTGGAGCTGAACCCGGGCTGCTGAGCCTCTGCACGGCGCCTGAACCACAGGGCTGCTCCTGAAAGCCGATTTGCTTCCTCCTGCTGTCAGCACCTCGCCAAAATAACAGCCCAGGGCAGTGGCAGCGGGTCCTCTCCTCTCCCTCCTTGATGGCCACAGGGGAGGAATAACTCCTGGAATCATCCCGTTCCCTCCTCCATTCCAGGTGAGCGCTCCTGGCTCACAGCTCCTGCACGGCAGCCCTGACCCCGCTGGTGTCAGCTGGGCGGTTCCCTTCCCATTGCACTCATGCGGACACAACGCTGCCAGCGACACACAGAGACACACACAGGCAACTTCCACAGGCTCATACATAAGCACACGTGTTCCCTCATGCTTTACATGCAGGCATGCACGCTGGTTAAGGCAAATAAGGGCACACCGGTGTCGGATTAACCAGAGAGCTCAGGGTGATCCCTATTGAGGGCTGTGCCATTCCAAGCCCCTGTTGCTCCACGTGATGCTGGGCAGAGCTTTACCTCCACGGGTTCAGCATCCAACATGCTGAGCTGCCAGCATCTCTGGGCTAGGGGAGCACGAGCACTGCTAACTGCTGAACTACAGAGCAAACTGAAAGGCAGGCCGGTTCTGCCTGGAAAAAAAAAGCCTTACGATGCTTCAAGTTTCCTGCTTATGAACCAGGCAGCTTTCCAAGAAAAATGGATTTGCCTTGGTGGGAAAAAATGAGCAGTTGTAAGCAATTCGGTGCTTGGCACGTTCGTGTTTGGAAGTGGAAAACAGCAGATTCTGCTGCACTTCATGAGAAAGCCAAAGGGGAAGAGCAGAAAGTAACTCAAAACAGGGCTGGAAGATGAAAACGAAGAGCGTTTTAAACAACAAAAAGGCCCTTCAGAGGATTTTGGATAAGCAAAAGCTCAGACCAGTTCTCAGTGGGTTTGCACAGCTTCAGTCGGTAAAAAGGCACCAAATCTTTGGGAAAGGGAAATCTTTGGGGTGTGGGAGGGGGGGAAGATTCTCACTCTTGCACCTCCTCAGCACGTGTCCAGGGACACGCATCACATAGCAGCCAATGTGCTCACACAGGGCTGGAGGGGAATACTTCACAAAGGCAAACACAAGTACGGGGGGAAAAGCCATTGTCCGTCTCTCCTGTCCCTGTATGCCACATATGTGGGGTGGGAGCAAGCAGGGGGGGGCAGATGGAGAACTATGGGTGCTGCTCTCTTGACTCTTCCAGGGAGGTCCCTCCGGGAGCCCAAGCTCACATACCTTCTGATTCACGTACCTGCCCGGCTGCTCTCCGACTGATTTAAGAGCGGGTTGATGGACAGCCCAGATGTGAGGGGGCTTCCAAAAATATGTGAGGAGGGGAGGCTGAACGTGGAACCTGCCAGCGAGAACACCTGCATGGCAATGGGGGGGGGGTGGGGAGGGGAAAGGAGGGAGATGGGAGGGAGGGAAAGGGAGAGATTACTTCTCAAAAACGCAAGAGAAAAATAAGGTTTCATTCTTCCTTCTCTTCCTGACTGTTGAACTCGGCTCGGTCATGAGAGAGAGTGTTAAAAATATCTCCCTGGAAGTCCCAGCAGACAGCTGAAAATCTTCCCAGCCCCATCTCCGAGCCAAGAGGTCTGAACGGGCTGAGTAACGCTGCAGCTGTAAAACTAACTCTCTCCTCCTCCCTGTAAAACACCTCTCACCACCAGCTCCCAACAAAGCACGGGGCTCTGTGTGCTGGCACACGTGCAGCCCACCCAGCTGAGATGCCTCCCACTGAGCTCCCCGTGCTGGAGGGCTGGCACTGGCGGCGAGCAGCAGGGACACAGCAACACACCTCTGCCACCTGAGCTGGGCTCCTTTTGCTGGCAGTGGAGAGTAATGTACCACCAGGCTGCAGTTCCTCTCACCCCAAAGTGGCTACATGCATCCTCAGAGGGCCCTGGACAACGGTTTGTTGTGTGCACTGAGTGATATTCCGAGCTGTAGCAACAACAGACTCAGGGTTCTGCCACTTCTGCAATCTTTCAGTTATAAAACCCCAACCAAACAGTGCAGTCTCCAGACTGAAGTAATTCAGACAAGGGAACTCTGTTGCTGCGATGCCAAACTGCCTGCATCTTTCTCTGCCTGCATCTTTTAAGCGATGCCAAGGGAAGGTGCAGCTGGCAGCTCCCTTCCAAAGCAAAGGAAGGGAAAAAGCAGCTCCTCTGTGCCAACAAACCAGCCCTGCTCAGCGCAGTGCCCTCCTGAACAACAGCCACCCCGCTCCCCAGGCTCTTACCTGCGTGGTGGAGACGGNGCGGCGTGGAAGACGCAGAGCTGCTTTGCCCTGGATTAAACTACTGGCGAGGAGAAGCAGGGAGGATGCAAACAAGGAACAATGCACCGAGAGCAGGAGATGCAGCCACCCGGACAGGCTGTGTGCATCTGCTGCCCTTCCAAACCGGATCGCTCAGCAGAGGTCAAACACGTCTCCATCAGGAGCTCTGGGCTGAGGTGCTCGGATGAGCTGCAGCATCAGTGCCTGAGCTGCTCACAGCCAGCGCCGTGCTGTGCTCCTTATAGGCACGATGGGGATGGGCTGAAGGCTGTATTTTTTGCTCCCTGACACCACTGGGAAATTCATACCCGTGTCAGGATGAGGGATGCTGAAAGGCTCTCTAATGCTGAGAGACACTTTGACGAGCAGGGGGGAACCAGCACAACCCCCGCCCCATCCCAGCTACCGGATCTGCCTGAGCGAGGCACGGTGCAGAGGTTCCCAACATCTGTCAGCTCCAGGCCTGCTGGCAGACCCCCAGAGCTCAGATCACACTGCAAAACCTCAGGACCGCCCCCCCAACCTCCTCCAGCACCTGATGGCCGCGTGGGTGCGGGGAGCCCCCAGCATCCGCCGCTTCCATTACAAGCCCCAGAGAAAGCCAGATGTTGCAGCTCCAAACACGTAGCATGTGTGTGTGTGTGTGTCAACAAGTGATCGTGATGTCTGCAGCTGGCAGGAGGAGGCAGCTGGGGTGGCTTGCAAGCCTGCAGATTTACTGCAAGTGCAACACAGAGCGGCAGGATGGCTCCCCAGGGGGGGGTTGCAGGGGAAGGTGAGGGCTTGCAGCGTGCTGCTTGGTGTGCCTGCTAACCCATGCAGCCAGCACTGAGCCCCAGCTACACAGACCGACCCTGAGAGCAGAAACTGCTGCTGGATGTTTCTGGCAGAGCCAAGGTTTGCTGGTGAGCCGCTCTGCTGGCAAGGAACCCTCCTCTGCCCCGAGCTCACCCTGAGAATGCCATCTTTCCAAGAGGCTTTTCCAAAGCATAACGAGCTGGCAGCGTTTTGGAAGGTTTGGATGGGCCACATGGAACAGCTAGAAACTAACACAGCCAGAGAGCATCACACAGAGGGGAGGGATGGCTTCTGCCTCTCTCGTGCTCCCCCGAAGGTCTGCAGGAGCTGCAAGCAACCAGCACGACCACGAGTGAGAGCCTACACCTCGCACAGATCCATTCCTTACAACCCACCCCACTGCAAAAGCATCCCCAAGCCTCATCCACGAGCACCTCTGGGGGATTTCCATTCCTTCTGCTCTCATGAGGATGCTCCTGTGCCCAAAATCTGCCCCTCTCTGAGAGCAATGCCATCCACACTGCACAAAGACATGTGCTGGAGGCAGGGCTCAGAGGCGTCATGAAGAATCCTTTCCATGCTGGGAGTTCACGCTCTCAGTTTCCTGTGTACATGAGAGCTGAGGTCACCTCTGTGCTTCGGTGTGCTCACAGCCCAAAGCAGAGAGAGGCAGTGACAGCACAGGAGCTTGGCTGGGCCCAAGCAACAGATATGAATGGCATGCAGATTCCTAGAAGACGCAGGGAAGAAGTTCAGTGAGAGGCTCAGGGCTCTGGCAGAAGTCAGAGGTGCGACACAACTGATTTCAAGAGGAAGACTGAAACCACATCAAAGCATCTTCACGGCTAAGTGGTTCAGGAGGGGAGCACGGGGTGGACAACGCAGCAGGTGAGAATTGGAACGGAGGAATAAATCTGCACTGCAAAATTAAAGAAAGGTGGGCAGCAGAGGCCGGGCTGCCTGAGAAATGGGGAAGTGGGAAACACCACTGTGCCCTTCTGCATTGCCACACCAGCAGTGTCAGCTCCTGGTTTGCTGTGTGTACCCCAGCACACTCTGCTGGGGTCAGCAGTGCTATCCAAGACCTAAAAAGGACAAAGATGGCTTGGGCTCCAAAGAGAAAACCTGTTTGGATGTATTACATCAACGCGTCTCAAGGTTTTACATGAGGACTGCCATGCTGCATTGGTGCAAGCATCCAGAAAGCCTCACGCAGGCACACGGAGGGCTTTGCAGCACTCACACTGGATCCAGAGTGGGTGCACTGGGGAGCAGAGTTTGAACAATGCCTTGAGAATCTCTGCACACACACACAAAAAAGGCAAGGGAAATGCACTCTGTTATGAGGATTAATACCAACCCCCTCAGGAAACACCAAAATGCTGTCACTCAAGCACAGCTGCAGTCATCAGGACCCCCTGCATTTTAGCTTACAGAGTTGAAAGCTGGCTGTAGAACCGAATTCACCCTTCCCTCCTTGTTTACAAAGGTCTGGCAGGGCTCTGAGGGCACAGTGGGTAACTGTGTGCCACCACTTCAGCTGGCCAGGAGTCAGGTTCTGGATTCCAGTTTAGCTTGAAAATAATCTTCTTAGGCCATCAGCTCCCAGCAGCTCTGTTAACTGGGTGAATCTGCTGCTCCCCAAAGGCAGGGCTGAGCTCCTTGACACGAGTACAGGGAAACCAGGAGTGCCCAAAGCTCAGAAGCTATTCCTCCTTTCCATCCAGCTGTGTCTCCCAGCCTGAGACCCTTCAGACCGGCTGTGCCATCTCAGCTCTATCCTGCATCTCCTCCCTGCTCCAGGCTTGGCCCCACGCAGCAAATCCTCCTCAATCCTAACCCAGGAGGACCCAGACTAATAAAGGATAACAGCTCCTCCCCTAAGCCTTGCCTTGCTTACCTACCTGCCTCAGCTGTTTACTGCGTGGCAGCAGGAGAGGCCAAATCATGGATATTTATCTGTTCTGCGAGAGCTTTAAATCCGAACATCTGCTGCAGAACAGGCGGGCACTTACAGCTCCATCACCGCGCTGCCAGTGCTGACAGACACCCAGGCAGCTGCTGTGGGCGCAGGGAGTGAGAACGTGGCGAATCAGGAATCACCAGCGACGGACAAAAAGCTCTTTCTCTGCCCCTCCGCATCCTCCTCCCCACCTCCCAGGAGCGTAGTTTCCTCCTCCCCTCCCTCTCGCACCCCTATGGGCTCAGTACCTTTTCTGCAGCGATGGGCACCGTGGGTGTTGGAAGGCTGGTGGGGGATTCCGGACGTTTTTTGTGCTTCTGTTTAGGTCTTTCTTTGTCCTTACGACTCTGCAAAAGAAATCAGAGAGCACTGGAAGGCTTACTTCTCCTCTGCTGAGAATAGCGGTTGTAAGGGAAAAGAAAGGAGGGTGTGTAGGGGTGGATTTACAACCATACATTCATATCCCTCTTTCCTTCCCCACCCATCCACAAGAGCCCAGCGTCCCTTCCCCCACATCCCAGCTTGGGAGTGTCCCACTATCTCTGCTCCAGCTGCAGCCAACATCTGGAGTGCAGAATATCAACAGAAGCCCCCGAATCAGTTCATGCTTAAGAAGATAGGGAAGGATTTAACAAGCGCTGCCTGATTTCAAGAAACCCGAGCTTTCCTCTTGCTATTTCCCCACCCGGGGCTCTGTGCCCCTTGCTCGCACTCTCTCACCTTCTTGCAAGGTCTCTCAGAACCACCCTGTGCAGCCATGGGGAGGATCCTGAGCTCAGCACATGCTGCACGTGCACAGGTAAAGAGCTCACTCAGCGGAGGCGCCAACCCAGAGACCCTCCCCAGCTCCCCTCCCAGCAGAGAACAGCTGCTCTGGGCCCATCTAACTGCAGCCAGACTATTCAGATTCATTCCTCCATCCTGTTTCTTTCTCTCACTAAAACCCCAGAAAGACGGGACTCTTCCCATCACAAACGAAGGAAAAATCATGGAGAAACACCGAGTGCTGCCCACCCTGCTTCTATCAGCTGGAGAATGGGCTGTAACCACGGCCCCACTCCTTCACATGGCTGTTTTACCCCAGGAGCCAAATCCTCACCTCAAGAATGTGTTCAGAACACACAATCACATGGGAGGGACTCTCCAGAAGATAGAGATTGCTTCCTCCTGCAATCTTGGGGCTACCACTGCCAGCACACTATGGTAGGGATGGGATGCTGCATGCCAGGGATGGGATGCAGCAGCAACCATTTGCGTTCACTTGACAGCACACAGCAGAGTGCTGATGAGCTCAAGAGAGCTTTTCAATATCTGCATCTCATTCTACAACTTGGGAAGTGAGGGTGCACGGGATGAGAGAACTCATGGTGACTTCATAGGAAGTCACAGCAAAATTCAGCAGGAGGAGCTGGGGACCCCAATCCCACCTGGATGAGTGCCCTCAAACCAGAACACACTGCAAGAGCCACGGAAACGGAAGCAGGAGCCACACACCTCCTTACAACACAGAGCTCCTTCCCTTGCTTTCAGACCCCTGAATGGGGTGGGGTGAAAGGGGGGAATCTGTATTTTCTCATCACAGACTCCTGGATGTAGGAGATTAAGCCTTCCTGATTTATGATCTCAGAGGGAGCATGAAAATCTTTCTGACTTTCCACATCTGCCTCGGGTGGGGGAAAGGAGAGCGGCGTCTGGGGGCTATGGGAAGTCACAGCAACGAGATGGCTCATGCCTCAGCACAAATGCGAAGCCCCGCATTCCCAGCCCCATAAATTCACCTCTGCGGAGCTCCACACAAGGTGCACGAGGCCACAGAAGGGCAGAGGGGATCCGCGTGAGAGGACATGTTCTAAATGGGGAGCGTCAGGAAGGGAGCGCAGGGCAAGCAATGAATTACTGCGGGGTGGGAGGGGGAAATCTGAGCTGGGAAATAAATCTTAATTGCAAAATTAAAGGCAAAAAAAAAAAGAGAAAAGAAAAAGGAGGGGGAGAGAGGCTGAGCGGGCAGTGCTGAGGGCAGACACCCACCTGCAGGGCTGCTTGGACCCACAGACCGCCCTGATGGGCCCCCCCACATTTGGGGGGCAGCATTTTGCCACGTGTCCCGCACAGCATTTGCCAAATGGATCTGTGTGGTGTCACCAGGAACCCCTCACAGAGCCTGCACACGGGGCAAGGGCCTGAGCCCCCAAACTGAGACCACACTCAATCACTTCCCCCCCTCTGTGCCTCTGTTTCCTCCCTGCTTTGCCCCACAGAGCTCCGTGTGGCACTGCAGCCTTCCAGGACACACACAAGGACTGCTAAGTGCAACACGGCCCTGACCCAATGGGGAGTGGGCTGCTCCCTGGGTGCCACTGTTAATAACAGTAACGAGGGCTGCCATCCCCCCGCATCCCTAATGAAGGAGATCCTCCAGCTGGAGGAAACAGAGCTGGAGAAAAGCCTGCATGCCGGCTGCTTGCATTGCATAGAAACAGAAGCCCCAACCTCTGCACCATCACCTTTCCTCCCCAGCCCAGCTCCAAAGCACTGCTTTGAACTGATACCCTGGTGAACTGATATAGATACACAGATACCGACGAGAATCAAAGCGAACCATCACTGCNGGGGGGTGGGGAGGGGAAAGGAGGGAGATGGGAGGGAGGGAAAGGGAGAGATTACTTCTCAAAAACGCAAGAGAAAAATAAGGTTTCATTCTTCCTTCTCTTCCTGACTGTTGAACTCGGCTCGGTCATGAGAGAGAGTGTTAAAAATATCTCCCTGGAAGTCCCAGCAGACAGCTGAAAATCTTCCCAGCCCCATCTCCGAGCCAAGAGGTCTGAACGGGCTGAGTAACGCTGCAGCTGTAAAACTAACTCTCTCCTCCTCCCTGTAAAACACCTCTCACCACCAGCTCCCAACAAAGCACGGGGCTCTGTGTGCTGGCACACGTGCAGCCCACCCAGCTGAGATGCCTCCCACTGAGCTCCCCGTGCTGGAGGGCTGGCACTGGCGGCGAGCAGCAGGGACACAGCAACACACCTCTGCCACCTGAGCTGGGCTCCTTTTGCTGGCAGTGGAGAGTAATGTACCACCAGGCTGCAGTTCCTCTCACCCCAAAGTGGCTACATGCATCCTCAGAGGGCCCTGGACAACGGTTTGTTGTGTGCACTGAGTGATATTCCGAGCTGTAGCAACAACAGACTCAGGGTTCTGCCACTTCTGCAATCTTTCAGTTATAAAACCCCAACCAAACAGTGCAGTCTCCAGACTGAAGTAATTCAGACAAGGGAACTCTGTTGCTGCGATGCCAAACTGCCTGCATCTTTCTCTGCCTGCATCTTTTAAGCGATGCCAAGGGAAGGTGCAGCTGGCAGCTCCCTTCCAAAGCAAAGGAAGGGAAAAAGCAGCTCCTCTGTGCCAACAAACCAGCCCTGCTCAGCGCAGTGCCCTCCTGAACAACAGCCACCCCGCTCCCCAGGCTCTTACCTGTGTGGTGGAGACGGAGGAGGAGGAGGAGGTGGGGATGGTGCTTGCAAAAGGAGAGCGGTTGAGCGGCGGGATGGACGCGGTGCCCTGGTGTGCCAGCAGGCTGGAGGAGAGGGGTGTGCTGCACACAGCCCGGAGCACCCCGCCCCCGTGGGAAATAGGGTCCTTGTTACTGGTGTAGATCCCTGCGAGGGGAGGGGAGGAAACGTGTTAGAGAGGCACGCTCCCACCAGCAGCAAGGCCTGGGGGCAGCCGGTGTGCTGCAGGGAGCATCTCTGCAAGGGAGGGTGGCACTGCGGAAGGACCACGTGTGACGTGCACCTCAGCACCTCGTGGCTCTGCAGTCAGAGCAGTGACGGCCAGGGATCGTTCTGTCAAAAGGTGTCACAGTTTTCCAGCCTCCCCCCCTCATTTGCCTGCTGCACCCCGATACAGAAACCGCAGCACTGAGTGACTCACCAAAGCCACACGTGGGTGGCAGAAGGGAGACCCACAGCCAAGGGACAGCACTGCTGCTGAGTTAACCTGATCCCTTCCACTGCGCTCAGGGACCGAGGAGGGGCAGAGACAGAGAAATGGGTTGGGAGGACGAGGAGGGATGAGGAAGGAGCTGCTGCACAGGCACGCAGCACAGCCCAGCACTGACTCTGCCAACATCTCCCTGCAGAAGAATGGGAGAATGAGCAGGGAGAGGGCAGGCCCTGGCAGCCTCTTCCTCTCTGAAACGTTCCTTTGTTGTTCCAGGGGGAGAGAAAAAAAAAGAGAAAAAACTGGCCTAAGGTTGTGATGGTGGAGGAGGCTGCAACGATTCTTGCAGCTCCTCTCCGCTCTCAGGCAGTGCAGACAAATGGGCCACAGCTCCTGGGTGCACGCAGCAGAATTAGACCCCCCCCCCC
>JACDJE010000233.1:0-17673 GCA_016647715.1 Pavo muticus | reverse complement strand
CCCCCCCCCCCCCCCCCCTTTGCAATCTGACCTAAATTGGAGCATCTGCAAACAACCCACAATAGACCGATGACAAGTTCTGCTGCCAGAACAGTGTCAAACCTCAGCCTGGAGCTGCAAGCCCCTCCCCTGCCTGCTGCCTTAACCCCTTCCTGCCGCACAGCCCGCTGCTCTCACCCCTCCCAGGCCAGATCAGGGCTCAGGATTCGGGTTCCCAGGCCAGGAGCAGCCGACAGCCCCTCTGCAGCGTTAATGGTGCCCCCATCCTCCAACCCTATGTGGATGTGGCCACACCAGGATGAAAGGTTTTGCTTTTTAAGGAAGGGTTAAGCTTGAACCACTCCTGAGAATCCCTCATTTGGGGTCAGATGGCGGTTGCTCCCATTTGGCCTGGGAATATCCCTGTCTGCATCGCTTCAGAAAGGAAGCCTTGACTCGCTGAGGTTTTCCAGCACTTGAGCAAGACAGGCTTGAAACGAGCCCAGTTCCAAGAAGCATGCAGATGACCCAGGGGATGAAGACCACGATGGAAACAGAAGACTGGAGGTGGGTTTTTACAGCTCCTGGGAGTGATGGATGGGGACCGGACAGTGTGCAGAGGCAGGTTCAGACACCAGGCAGACGTGATGCTGAAGGGAGCAGGGCTGGGAGGAGCACACCTGGAGCCCTCGGGGGAAACATACCTGAACTCAGCAGCGGGGACTCCATGCTGAGGCTGGGCAGGTTCCCCGTGTGGCTGAAGGGCCGTGAAGAGTTGCTGATGCTGGAGCTGACAAGAGAACCCCCGGAGAACGGTGACGAGGACGTCGACGTGGACCCAGCCAGCTGGGCACCCAACATCTCTTTGCTTTTGCCCCCTTTCGGCCTGCCAGGCCCGTGCTTGTTTTTCTTGCTGCCTTTGTGCTTCTTCTCCTTCAGCACCTCCCCCTCTTCCATGCTGAGGGATGGCATACGCTTGTGGCTGCTGCTTGTGGCAACGCTGCCCGTTGCCGAAGGGCCACTGATGGGGTTTGAGGCTTTGTAGTCCACAGGGGAAGCATCACGGCCCCTCGGCTGGCTCACAGCAGAGGTGGAAAAGCGCATGATGGACCCGAAGCCTGAGAAGATCACCTTCTGCTCAAAGATGTCCCCCTTCTGGCCTTCATACAGCGGGGAGCAGTGGGAAGACGAAGAGGAGGAGACGGGCTTGCGGTACTTCTCGTCGTCCTGCTCTAGCTTGGGGAATGCCACAAAATCCTGGGAGCATTGCAAGGAGCTGCAGGAGGTGCCTGGGGGAGGAAGAGGGGAAGCAGACGTAGGAAGGCTTGTGGTGGCAGTAACTCAGCCCACGATGCAATGAGAGCTCTGTCACAGGGCAGCTCCTCGGTCACAGGCTGCTTACCGAGCTGACAGACATCTCTGCCACCTTCCAGCCCTGCCCAGCTGCTCTGACGCTCTCTAGAAAGCACAGGAGGTGCACAGCAGTGGCTTCACCCCACCCAAAACGGCACGTGTTTGCTCTCCTGCACCATCACCCTTCTTCCAGCCCCGACCAGGGTCCCAGTAGATGAAACCTGCAACAGCTCTGGCAACAGCTCAACAAAAAGTCTGAGCAGATGGGAGCCCTGTTAGGTTTTGACTGGAAGCTCGGGTGAGTGGGTCTACCAGGTCTCGGCTCAGGCCTCTCCCCAGCACTCCTTAAAGCACTGCTGCAGATGGTCCCACCTATGGAGGCGGGGGCAGGTGCTGCCCACATTGCCTGAGCAAGCATCCCTTTCCTCCTCCCTCTGCTCAGACATCTGGATCTGCTTTCCCTTGTGGTGCAGAAGGCGCATGCAGGAGTGGAGCTGCAGCACTCAGACTCAGTTATTCCCCCCGTGCACGGAGCAAGGGGCATCGAGACCTTTCCCCTTCTGTTCAAATGGGTTAAGGAGCAACCAGCCCAGCTCCAAAGCACTGCTTTGAACTGATACCCTGGTGAACTGATATAGATACACAGATACCGACGAGAATCAAAGCGAACCATCACTGCCATTCCCCCCTCCACCCTCTCTGCTCCTTCACCCCTTACCTGCAGGCTGGAAGGCGCTGCTGGAGGATGCAGAGCTGAACCCAGCCGAGCTCTTCCCGCTCCCCGTCTTCTTCCCCTTGTGGCTGCTGCCATGGCTCGAGGACTTCTTGCCTTTCACCTCTGATCTCCCGACCTCTGAGGTCTCTTTGCTCCCCTCATGGTGGCTGGTGGAGCCCTGGCAAGCAGCAAACACGGAGGTGACTCACTTGAACCAGATGTGGCCACAGCAGGGGCTCTTTTTACCCATTTCCCCTTAAGAGAAGTAATTGCTCTCTGCCCACAGAGCAAAGGCCAGCTCACGTTACCCCCAGGAGAACAACAGCATCCCTCTCTGCTGCTCCTTGGTGGCACCAGTCTTTATGACGCAGGGATTACCCTCATCCCATCTAACTGCAGGAAATTAAACAGGGCACCGCAGCGGAGAGAAGCACCCAGGCTCAGAGGGTTATTCAGTCCAAACACAACCTGAAACTGGCTGCAATTCAAATGCATATCTCATCTGCGTCCCTCAGGTGTGCTGTTCTCTGCTCCACCTGGAAGAACCCGGCTGTCCTGCTGCTGTGATGGGAGTTGCAATCAGTTTCCCACCACCTCTGCTGCCTTTCCACATCTACTGCAGCACATACTTTGCACAGCATCTGATCATCTAACAACAGATGCTGCCCAAACCCCCTGTAAGCCTGCAGGAGACAGGGAAGCAGGGGGTGAAGAGGCCGGGCAGATGCTGAGAAATCCAGGAGCTTGGGGTGAGAGAGAGAAGTGTGGGAGCTGAGTGTGTGTGTGTGTGTGGGGGGGAGGGGGGGTGGAATGAATGGAAAACCAGATCCCTCCGGGCAGCCACGCTGGGATGTGACACCTTCACCTTCACATCACTTCAAAATAGCAGCAAAGATCACTTCTTGCAAGCTGTTACTGCAAGCAGATCGATATTAGAGATGCTGCTCCAACGTGATGGCCACGGCCCCAGTTTCAACACCTGCACATCAGTAGTGCAAACACCTTTTATTTCGTAACGAGAGCAGATCGAAGGAAGACACAGAGAAGCACAATACCTTCCTGGCATTGATTGCAGCTGACCTCTTCTTAGGGAGAGCTAAAGCAAAAATGGCTGGCGATGCACACTCACCAATGCCCAGATAGAAATCTTTCCCTGTTCCTCCCACGTGGTTTCATCACTCCGCACAATGCAACAGCTGGCGGCCTAACGCACACCAGATGTGCCAGGAATATGAAAGACAGGAGGAAGGGAGTGGTGGAAATTAGGGTTGGGGGGGGGGTGGGGTGAAAGGGGGGAATCTGTATTTTCTCATCACAGACTCCTGGATGTAGGAGATTAAGCCTTCCTGATTTATGATCTCAGAGGGAGCATGAAAATCTTTCTGACTTTCCACATCTGCCTCGGGTGGGGGAAAGGAGAGCGGCGTCTGGGGGCTATGGGAAGTCACAGCAACGAGATGGCTCATGCCTCAGCACAAATGCGAAGCCCCGCATTCCCAGCCCCATAAATTCACCTCTGCGGAGCTCCACACAAGGTGCACGAGGCCACAGAAGGGCAGAGGGGATCCGCGTGAGAGGACATGTTCTAAATGGGGAGCGTCAGGAAGGGAGCGCAGGGCAAGCAATGAATTACTGCGGGGTGGGAGGGGGAAATCTGAGCTGGGAAATAAATCTTAATTGCAAAATTAAAGGCAAAAAAAAAAAGAGAAAAGAAAAAGGAGGGGGAAAGAGGCTGAGCGGGCAGTGCTGAGGGCAGACACCCACCTGCAGGGCTGCTTGGACCCACAGACCGCCCTGATGGGCCCCCCCGCATTTGGGGGGCAGGATTTTGCCATGTGTCCCGCACAGTATTTGCCAAATGGATCTGCGTGGTGTCACCAGGAACCCCTCACAGAGCCTGCACACGGGGCAAGGGCCTGAGCCCCCAAACTGAGACCACACTCAATCACTTCCCCCCCTCTGTGCCTCTGTTTCCTCCCTGCTTTGCCCCACAGAGCTCCGTGTGGCACTGCAGCCTTCCAGGACACACACAAGGACTGCTAAGTGCAACACGGCCCTGACCCAATGGGGAGTGGGCTGCTCCCTGGGTGCCACTGTTAATAACAGTAACGAGGGCTGCCATCCCCCCGCATCCCTAATGAAGGAGATCCTCCAGCTGGAGGAAACAGAGCTGGAGAAAAGCCTGCATGCCGGCTGCTTGCATTGCATAGAAACAGAAGCCCCAACCTCTGCACCATCACCTTTCCTCCAGCATGGATGTGTAGAAACACCAATGGTTGGTGTGTTCTGCAAACAGGTGCGCGCACGGGGGGAGGGGGGGTGCATGCAGCAGGGGGGGGGGGAAAAAACACACACCAAAAACCACCAGAGAGGAGCACGGAGGAAGCGAAAGCACCCTTTCAAAATGAGGCAGCAGTTCCATTTTGAGGAGCTGTTCTAAGCAACCGAGTGAAAAACGTCAGCAGGACAAACCTGCTGCCCCAGCTGGAGGTGACAGGAGGGGGAACTCCTGCTCCAGCCCCGAGCCAGCAGAGCGGAGCCACGTCGCGCTGAGCACAGGCACGCATGCACCTCCTCCCCCCGGCGCTCGCTGTCCCCGAGGGGCTGTACCTGTTTGCTGGCCTCTCTGTGACACTGTGCAGCACCCGAGCGCTCTTCATTCATTAATTTATTGATGGGAAATCAGAAGAGCACCTCTTTGCCTTCTGATTGGTGGGACGAGCTCCTAGAGGGAACCACTGAC
This sequence comes from Pavo muticus, assembly GCA_016647715.1. Classification (NCBI taxonomy): domain Eukaryota; kingdom Metazoa; phylum Chordata; class Aves; order Galliformes; family Phasianidae; genus Pavo; species Pavo muticus. The sequence continues at coordinate 12,883 of JACDJE010000233.1, read as the reverse complement.
GGAAGGCAGAAAGGGGGTGGGGGAGGCTGTGCGGCGTGGAAGACGCAGAGCTGCTTTGCCCTGGATTAAACTACTGGCGAGGAGAAGCAGGGAGGATGCAAACAAGGAACAATGCACCGAGAGCAGGAGATGCAGCCACCCGGACAGGCTGTGTGCATCTGCTGCCCTTCCAAACCGGATCGCTCAGCAGAGGTCAAACACGTCTCCATCAGGAGCTCTGGGCTGAGGTGCTCGGATGAGCTGCAGCATCAGTGCCTGAGCTGCTCACAGCCAGCGCCGTGCTGTGCTCCTTATAGGCACGATGGGGATGGGCTGAAGGCTGTATTTTTTGCTCCCTGACACCACTGGGAAATTCATACCCGTGTCAGGATGAGGGATGCTGAAAGGCTCTCTAATGCTGAGAGACTCTTTGACGAGCAGGGGGGAACCAGCACAACCCCCGCCCCATCCCAGCTACCGGATCTGCCTGAGCGAGGCACGGTGCAGAGGTTCCCAACATCTGTCAGCTCCAGGCCTGCTGGCAGACCCCCAGAGCTCAGATCACACTGCAAAACCTCAGGACCGCCCCCCCAACCTCCTCCAGCACCTGATGGCCGCGTGGGTGCGGGGAGCCCCCAGCATCCGCCGCTTCCATTACAAGCCCCAGAGAAAGCCAGATGTTGCAGCTCCAAACACGTAGCATGTGTGTGTGTGTGTGTCAACAAGTGATCGTGATGTCTGCAGCTGGCAGGAGGAGGCAGCTGGGGTGGCTTGCAAGCCTGCAGATTTACTGCAAGTGCAACACAGAGCGGCAGGATGGCTCCCCAGGGGGGGGTTGCAGGGGAAGGTGAGGGCTTGCAGCGTGCTGCTTGGTGTGCCTGCTAACCCATGCAGCCAGCACTGAGCCCCAGCTACACAGACCGACCCTGAGAGCAGAAACTGCTGCTGGATGTTTCTGGCAGAGCCAAGGTTTGCTGGTGAGCCGCTCTGCTGGCAAGGAACCCTCCTCTGCCCCGAGCTCACCCTGAGAATGCCATCTTTCCAAGAGGCTTTTCCAAAGCATAACGAGCTGGCAGCGTTTTGGAAGGTTTGGATGGGCCACATGGAACAGCTAGAAACTAACACAGCCAGAGAGCATCACACAGAGGGGAGGGATGGCTTCTGCCTCTCTCGTGCTCCCCCGAAGGTCTGCAGGAGCTGCAAGCAACCAGCACGACCACGAGTGAGAGCCTACACCTCGCACAGATCCATTCCTTACAACCCACCCCACTGCAAAAGCATCCCCAAGCCTCATCCACGAGCACCTCTGGGGGATTTTCATTCCTTCTGCTCTCATGAGGATGCTCCTGTGCCCAAAATCTGCCCCTCTCTGAGAGCAGTGCCATCCACACTGCACAAAGACACGTGTTGGAGGCAGGGGGAGGGCTCAGAGGTGTCATGAAGAATCCTTTCCATGCTGGGAGTTCACGCTCTCAGTTTCCTGTGTACATGAGAGCTGAGGTCACCTCTGTGCTTCGGTGTGCTCACAGCCCAAAGCAGAGAGAGGCAGTGACAGCACAGGAGCTTGGCTGGGCCCAAGCAACAGATATGAATGGCATGCAGATTCCTAGAAGACGCAGGGAAGAAGTTCAGTGAGAGGCTCAGGGCTCTGGCAGAAGTCAGAGGTGCGACACAACTGATTTCAAGAGGAAGACTGAAACCACATCAAAGCATCTTCACGGCTAAGTGGTTCAGGAGGGGAGCACGGGGTGGACAACGCAGCAGGTGAGAATTGGAACGGAGGAATAAATCTGCACTGCAAAATTAAAGAAAGGTGGGCAGCAGAGGCCGGGCTGCCTGAGAAATGGGGAAGTGGGAAACACCACTGTGCCCTTCTGCATTGCCACACCAGCAGTGTCAGCTCCTGGTTTGCTGTGTGTACCCCAGCACACTCTGCTGGGGTCAGCAGTGCTATCCAAGACCTAAAAAGGACAAAGATGGCTTGGGCTCCAAAGAGAAAACCTGTTTGGATGTATTACATCAACGCGTCTCAAGGTTTTACATGAGGACTGCCATGCTGCATTGGTGCAAGCATCCAGAAAGCCTCACGCAGGCACACGGAGGGCTTTGCAGCACTCACACTGGATCCAGAGTGGGTGCACTGGGGAGCAGAGTTTGAACAATGCCTTGAGAATCTCTGCACACACACACAAAAAAGGCAAGGGAAATGCACTCTGTTATGAGGATTAATACCAACCCCCTCAGGAAACACCAAAATGCTGTCACTCAAGCACAGCTGCAGTCATCAGGACCCCCTGCATTTTAGCTTACAGAGTTGAAAGCTGGCTGTAGAACCGAATTCACCCTTCCCTCCTTGTTTACAAAGGTCTGGCAGGGCTCTGAGGGCACAGTGGGTAACTGTGTGCCACCACTTCAGCTGGCCAGGAGTCAGGTTCTGGATTCCAGTTTAGCTTGAAAATAATCTTCTTAGGCCATCAGCTCCCAGCAGCTCTGTTAACTGGGTGAATCTGCTGCTCCCCAAAGGCAGGGCTGAGCTCCTTGACATGAGTACAGGGAAACCAGGAGTGCCCTAATCTCAGTAGCTATTCCTCCTTTCCATCCAGCTGTGTCTCCCAGCCTGAGACCCTTCAGACCGGCTGTGCCATCTCAGCTCTATCCTGCATCTCCTCCCTGCTCCAGGCTTGGCCCCACGCAGCAAATCCTCCTCAATCCTAACCCAGGAGGACCCAGACTAATAAAGGATAACAGCTCCTCCCCTAAGCCTTGCCTTGCTTACCTACCTGCCTCAGCTGTTTACTGCGTGGCAGCAGGAGAGGCCAAATCATGGATATTTATCTGTTCTGCGAGAGCTTTAAATCCGAACATCTGCTGCAGAACAGGCGGGCACTTACAGCTCCATCACCGCGCTGCCAGTGCTGACAGACACCCAGGCAGCTGCTGTGGGCGCAGGGAGTGAGAACGTGGCGAATCAGGAATCACCAGCGACGGACAAAAAGCTCTTTCTCTGCCCCTCCGCATCCTCCTCCCCACCTTCCAGGAGCGTAGTTTCCTCCTCCCCTCCCTCTCGCACCCCTATGGGCTCAGTACCTTTTCTGCAGCGATGGGCACCGTGGGTGTTGGAAGGCTGGTGGGGGATTCCGGACGTTTTTTGTGCTTCTGTTTAGGTCTTTCTTTGTCCTTACGACTCTGCAAAAGAAATCAGAGAGCACTGGAAGGCTTACTTCTCCTCTGCTGAGAATAGCGGTTGTAAGGGAAAAGAAAGGAGGGTGTGTAGGGGTGGATTTACAACCATACATTCATATCCCTCTTTCCTTCCCCACCCATCCACAAGAGCCCAGCGTCCCTTCCCCCACATCCCAGCTTGGGAGTGTCCCACTATCTCTGCTCCAGCTGCAGCCAACATCTGGAGTGCAGAATATCAACAGAAGCCCCCGAATCAGTTCATGCTTAAGAAGATAGGGAAGGATTTAACAAGCGCTGCCTGATTTCAAGAAACCCGAGCTTTCCTCTTGCTATTTCCCCACCCGGGGCTCTGTGCCCCTTGCTCGCACTCTCTCACCTTCTTGCAAGGTCTCTCAGAACCACCCTGTGCAGCCATGGGGAGGATCCTGAGCTCAGCACATGCTGCACGTGCACAGGTAAAGAGCTCACTCAGCGGAGGCGCCAACCCAGAGACCCTCCCCAGCTCCCCTCCCAGCAGAGAACAGCTGCTCTGGGCCCATCTAACTGCAGCCAGACTATTCAGATTCATTCCTCCATCCTGTTTCTTTCTCTCACTAAAACCCCAGAAAGACGGGACTCTTCCCATCACAAACGAAGGAAAAATCATGGAGAAACACCGAGTGCTGCCCACCCTGCTTCTATCAGCTGGAGAATGGGCTGTAACCACGGCCCCACTCCTTCACATGGCTGTTTTACCCCAGGAGCCAAATCCTCACCTCAAGAATGTGTTCAGAACACACAATCACATGGGAGGGACTCTCCAGAAGATAAGAGATTGCTTCCTCCTGCAATCTTGGGGCTACCACTGCCAGCACACTATGGTAGGGATGGGATGCTGCATGCCAGGGATGGGATGCAGCAGCAACCATTTGCGTTCACTTGACAGCACACAGCAGAGTGCTGATGAGCTCAAGAGAGCTTTTCAATATCTGCATCTCATTCTACAACTTGGGAAGTGAGGGTGCACGGGATGAGAGAACTCATGGTGACTTCATAGGAAGTCACAGCAAAATTCAGCAGGAGGAGCTGGGGACCCCAATCCCACCTGGATGAGTGCCCTCAAACCAGAACACACTGCAAGAGCCACGGAAACGGAAGCAGGAGCCACACACCTCCTTACAACACAGAGCTCCTTCCCTTGCTTTCAGACCCCTGAATGCATTTATGCATTCCAGCCACGAAGGTGCAACAGGGGGGAAATAGAGAACGATGCTGTCAGTACCAGCAAGACAGTGCTGGAATCATTTAACTTCACATTCACAGTCAAGATGGGACAAGAGAGAGCCAAGCCATGGCTATGACACTGAGCCTACATACCTACACACACCTACGTGGGGAAGGGCAGGAATGTCCTGGCTGTCACCAGTGTGAGCCATAAAACCTCCCACAATGTCACTGCGATGGTAACAGCCACACTCACGTCCTCCAGCTCCAAAATGCTGCCTGTCTCCTGGCTGAGCAGCCTCCCCTCACTGCTGGTACAGCCTGCAACAGCCAACTGAGCAGCACTCTGCTTCTCTGTAGGAGTGCATACATATGTACATATTCAGCAAGAGCCCTGCCTGCACAATAGGGACCAGATTTCTGGAAGGCCTCAGTTCCCATTCAGATGCTTGAATAAACTATCACGTTCTCCAAAATAATGAACGCTGGGCACGGAGCTCTTTTGAAGATCTGGCCCTGCTTCCATCTGCTGAGCAACTGCACACCAACTGCAGATCTGCCCTACAGAGAGCGGCCGTCGTGCTCTGCCACTGCAGTGAGAGCAGAGCAATGCAGTGCCGTGTTAAATGGGCATGGTAATTAGTGCCTTGGCTCAGCAGGTGGGCAGAGCGAGGTGCTGGTGGGATGGTGATGCCCACAAAGGGACGGGAACAGGCTCAGTCCCTCCTGGCTGCACGCTGATATGCACTAAGGCAACCCAGGCCTCCCTCAGCAGCTGTGGGTTCTCTCCAGGAACTGGAAGGCTCCAAATACTTCCTGCCAGAACCACAGGGTGCAAAGAAGGGAGGGCAGGAGGAGCTGAGGGCAGCAGCACCATCCCCTGCTTCTCTAGTGCCTGCTCTGCACCCAGCTCTGCTGTGCCCAGTCCTCTGGAAACCTTTCCAGACCTGCGTGGCTGTGCCATGAAGCAGAACCCATGGGAGGAGGAGGAGGAGGAGAAAAAGAGGATGCACTGTGTGCAGGATACCTCTCACTGCCCGCACCCCATCTTTGCAAGCCAAAGCCGAGCCCTACCTTGCAGCTGCTGGGTGCTCCCTGCAGCAGGCGGGCATGCTGGGCGAGCTGCGGTCTGCAGGGAGCACAAACCTCCCCCAGCAACAAACTTCATGGAAAATAAGCTCTCCTCGTGCAGGGCTGAGCAGCTGGAGCTTGGCATGTGGGCATGGGGCAGGCCAGGCCACGGGGGGAGGGGGGGCATAGCCATACTAGGGGCATGCCAGCCACACAATCTCCCTTCAAGCTCAACGAGCAGAGAAGGAATGAAACAGGATCTTTCGCTGCCAAAAAGGGCTGTGCACAGCTCCTCCTGCTCCCCCCGCTGCTGGCTCCCCTTCCCAGAGCCCCCTCTTCTAATCTGCCGGACACCGGCAATGGGATCGTTAAAAGTAGAGCGGGCAGGGAAGGAGGGAGGGCAGAGCCAGGAGCTGGGAAGAGCCAAGCAGGCTCTGCTGCTCCCTCCCTCTTTCCCAGGCTCTCTGAACTCCCTGCCCGGAGGAGGAGGAGCAGACCCGGCTCCGGGCTGCAGCCATGGCAGCCGCAGTGAGGAGGAAGGCACCGGGCAGAGGGGCACCAAACCTCCTCCTAAATCCCCCACCTGCATGGCAAAAGGCCCCAGAAAGCAGTCAAGGATGCTATCAAACAAGGCTCCTCTGCCAGATCAGAGCAGACTGAGGTTCAACACTCCTTCCCAACCGGAAAAAGTGTCGGCTTTGCACTTCAGTGCCTGCTTGGAAACAAAGCTCCAAGCGCTTCGGATGGACCTCCACCACGAACCCAAAGGCAAACACAAAAGGCCTCACAGAATCCAATGGGTCCGGGGGCTGCAGGGAGGAGGAGGCAGCTCAGCTGCAGTCCTGGCTCCCACCCCGCAGTGAGGGAAGCAGTTTGGGAGCTCACTGCGTGTCAGGACTGCGCAGAACCGCTCCATCCCCAGCCCTGGGGCACAGCTGCAGGTGGGTTCCTTTGCTCCAATCTCTGCCTCTGGTTCCAGCATCACTACAAGTCTCCAGGTCAGGGATTTTCCCTCTCATAACCACCTCCCGCATTCAGTCCCCTAATTTTGCTCATGGGTTCCAGGAGTTCGGTAAGAACAGCACTGGATGAGCATCTCTGCTCATTAAGAGCAGCGCTGGATGAGTGTCTCTGCTCGAGGACTTTATGCCTTAATATCCTGTAGTGTTTCTGTGCTCCCGTCCACTCCTGGTGGGACAAACTACTTTCCACGGAGCGTGGTGATTTATTTTCCTATGCATTTCCAGCAGACAATATAGGTGACAGAACATCTGCACTTCATTCAACTCCTGTGCGTCATCCAGCATTTTCTTGGTGCTTAGTTATTGTTTTCTTCCTTTCTTTCTTTCTCTTTTTAAACAAACCCTGCGGGGGCTCCCACAGGGCAGAGCACACAAATGGCACCACCAACCCCAAGGAAATAAATGGGGATCTTTTTTCTAACGCCTGGCATGTCCCGAGGAAAACCCAAAGCTCGGAGCTCTCCCATTTTTAGGACAGCACAGAAGGAAATGCTCGGGTTGGTATCATCAGTGCCTGCAAGGGGCGGGGGATCTTGGTGCTGGCCTGCAGTCCCACATCACAATCATCCCTTGTCCTGCAGAGAACAAGATCCTTCACAGACACCAGGCTGCTTCCCAGCAGGGCTCAGGAGCCCAAAGCCCAGCTCTGTTGTCACACATCTCCCACTGAAGCCACGGGGCTCCTCACTTTGTTCTCCTCTAAAGCCCAAGCAAACAGCACTGCTCTGCACTGGGAGGATGCACTGAATGCCATGCAGAGCACCTCCAGCTGTGCAGGATGGGACCTGACAGCCATACGGGTGGCCAGGCTCAGGACAAATCTGTTCTGCAGCAGCCCAGTGCAGCAGCACACCCAGCTGCCCTGCAACACATGTGGTTAGATCACACTCTGCATGTCATGCACTCCAAAACTCTGTGGGGACCCCCAGTGTGGGTTCAGCCCCAATTTGGGTACTGCATGCCCACGCTGCCTCCCCCCATCCCCCCTCCCTGCCCCTTCCAAGCACCCTTACAACCCCCAGCCCTGCTGCTCTGCCCCTGCAGCCCCACTTTGTGCTGCCTGCCCTCCCCATGGGGATGCAGAAGATTCTGCCCTCGCACTGCAGCTGTACCAAGCACTCCCAGCCCCACCAGGGCCTCACTGCACCCACAGCAGCAAGACGGACTCTGCATGCTTCGGAAGGAGCCCGGAGGCCAACAATAGTGCCAAGCAACACCAGGAAGCTATAAATAAAGCCTCAGCCCTCCTGCTTTTGCTTCCCCCTGGCGCTGACCTGCTTTCCGAGCCGGCAAGCAGCGCTGCCTGCCGACTCGCCAGCCTGCACCCAGCCAGAGCTGTGCAAACACACCAAAGCTCTGCCAGCCCCCAGCTTTGCACTGTCAGTTATCATCCCAGCCCATCACCCAGCCCTGCCCTCCCACCACCCCCCCCCCCGACTGCTCCTGCCTAAAAATAGCCTGTTCCAGCGCTTCGCCCCGTGCCAACCTCCCAGCCCCATGCACAGATGCTCTTTCTCCTTCCTCCTCCTCTCCCAGCAGCTGAGCACACACACGAGGGGTAAACACTCCCAATATGTTTGAGCCTCGTCGCCAGCGAGAAATTTACTGCCTCGGTGTCACTGGGTACGTGCAGGCCTGGGAAGTGAGGCTCGCCTTGTTTGCACACATATCAGGTAGGTTTGGGCAAGCTTCCCAAGCACCTCATGGGCACAGTGGGCAGCGTTTCAAGCTGGATATTGAAGGATAACCTCTGTAAATAAAGAGGGAGACGGCTTTCCTGCCCACACAGCTTATGGGCTCTCAGCTGAGCCTGCCAGCAGGGTGCCAGCAGGCATTCACCATGGCCACATTGCTTCTGAAAGCCTGGAAGCTGGGCTGGGATCCACCAGGCTCCGGCCACACAACCCACCGGCACGTCGTCGGGCTGCTGCTGGATGTGGGTCACCGTGATTACCCACTCAGCATCATTTATTCATGCTTAGGATGCCTGCTGCAACGCGGGGAGAGCACACACATGAAAACAAGCAGGCAGCCCCACACCGAGGGCAGGGCTTAGAAAACTCCCGCTGCCATTTCCATCGGGTCGCCACATCACAGAGGCATAATTCGGCTTTTGACCACAGCAAAAAACATGCAGAGGTCATTTGTTGGAATAATTCTGGGTTTTTCCAAACAAAAAGCCACAGCCTGGCCCATGCAGGATTAAAAACTGGCAGTGCTGAATGCATTCCCTCCCCCACGTTGTTTCCACTGCAGATTCTACACCCCCGTTTTGGGGTGCAAAGGGGGAAAGCCAGAGCTGTGCTGGGATTCTGCCCTCTGTGCTCGCTGCTGTTTCTCCTTGAAATACAAACCTTCATCACGTGGCTCAGCTGGTTAATTATGAACCCTGGCGTGCTGTTAACACGGCCCGTAACCTTGCAGCAATGCTGATGAGCACACCTTAACCAGCACAGTTAAACAAACAACGCTCGCACTCATCAGATCTGGCACGCAGTGCTCTTCTGAGCACTTGTTGAGCAAATGGAGGTTATTTTTAGGAGTGGACTTGAAGCAGGTGGCACAAAGCACTACCTATGCTATAGTAAGTGGTGCTGCTGCTGCTGGCAATTAAGCTGATGGCCAAAACGTAGTTCGCTCATCAGTCCCCTAAAAGCTGGGATCTGGGAACTGAGGACAACGACCTCCAGCTTATCAAGCTCTTGTGTTTGAGATCACAGCTCAAAGTACTCCCAGGGATCAGCTCTGCAGATGGAGCCCACAGCACAACGTCAATGTGCCGTAATACAGAGAAGGGAGAGCTGTGTATTTCACGGCTGCGCTCCGCCAGGACACCTCTATAATCCAAACACACAGCCTGGCTTCCCACTCCCCACGCTCTATTTGCATACACACTCCTGGGCTCCCATCCTAAAACGCAGCCACAGCTCGGATCTCTGAGCGCAGAGCTCTCTGCAGAGCCCACCCGAGGGTCCATCCACGCTCCCTGTGCTCTCCTCCCCTCCTCACCTCCGCCGCTCTGCCTCAGGACTGAGAGCTCTGCACACATCTCACCTTCTTTGGCCTTTCGTGGTGGGAGACGTGCTTCTCCTGGGTGGGGGACGTGGACCGACTCCTCCTCCCAGCAATGAAGGAGCTGCCTGCAGAGTGCCGTGAGGTCTTCTGGGGTCAGCGGGGAAGGGGAGTCATGGAGAGCAGGGGTGGGGGTCAGGAACAGAGAGAGGGAACAGTTTTATAGAGCCCAGCTTTCATTGACACGGTGAGCAACGCCACGGTAAGCGAACGGCTCACAGCGTGCGGGGCTGAATCCTGTCCGCATCCACCCCCACTCCTAACATGGAAACCACCATCCTACAGGTCAGAGGAACGGAAGCAGCAGTGCTGCTTGGACAAATCAACCCTCCTGAGACACAGCATGCAGCTTTGGCCTTGTGTGGGGCTGTGGGGAAGGCTGCCCAGGCTCTGGGTGCCAGCACGAATACTGCTGTTCATCCCAGATTTGAGCTGCACTCACATCAAGCACTGAGGGTACCTGCAGGGCAGGGGAGGGGTCCTCCAGCTTGGAGGGGTCCTCCAGCTTGGAGGGGAAGCTCGAGACATCAGTCAGTGTGCGACAGCACTGATAAGAAGGGAGAGAAGTGGGCAAAGCAGGCAGCAAAGAGCCACTGAGACACACAGTACGGAGAGGTCAGGTTTCCTTTTTGCTGGAGGGGGAGAGCAGGTGTCTGCTAATGACGCCTCTCATTCCTGTAATTAATAGGGGAAATCCTTTGCCTCAAATACCCCTCAAACCATCCACAAATGACTCCACATCTCTTCTGGATTCTCCCCGTCCTGTGGCTGCTCTCTTACACCTCCTGCTCAGGGTGCATACTAACCCCCTGCTTTCCTTTCCCATCTCCTGCCATCCCAGCACTCTCCTAAGAGAAAACACCCCCCTGACATCTTGGGACTGCTTTTTCCACCACACACATGGGATCAGGGAAGCCAAACGCAGGACGAAGACGATGCCTGACGTACGACATGAAACCCCCCATTGGAAGGCTGAGGAAACTCACCATCTTATTGAAGTGGTACTTGCAGTAACCACAATACTTGACATTGTCAACTTCCAGGACTTCCTCCTCGCACAAGAGGCCGGCCATCTGGGCACTGAAATGCATGCAATCAGGAGGAGGATAACAACGATTACACAGCCAGGCATCGTAGCTCATAAATGGGCAAACAACAGTTCAGGGCACCCAGGGAAGGTCGTGAAGCCTCCCGTTCTGTTTGGCTAACAGTTTTTGGGAAGGGGATGGGGAGCAGAGTTCAGATTATTTTTAATCCATATTAAGACTGTTGAAATTGCCACTACTTTTCCTACCAAACTGCTGAGCAATTTTGGTTTTCTTAAGGGAGCAGCAGCAGCTCCAGCAGAAGACACACAAGGAGCAAGGAATGCACACAGCTGGGAATCCCCTCGTTGTGCTGATGGGCAACGCTGCTTTCAGGCTGCAGGGGTACACGAGGATATCAGCCCTCATCATCACATCATCTAGATGATACTGTGCTGGAAAAGGAACATTCCTGGCTCGTGACTCATCCCTTCTCTCCTTGGATTCCACACTGTCCTAGGGAAATCCCCAGCCCTCATTCTTACAGGCATTACTGAAACCTCAGCCTTAACGGGGAAGTTCCCCTTGCACAGATATCCCTCGCACAGAACACACACGGGGGGGGATTTGCCCCAAGCCCCACACCTCTGTGTGCTGCAGCCCCAAAGCCAACAGCAGCAAAACCACCAGCTGGGACTGATGCAGAGCGGATGGAGCTCACCAGGTGACGTGGAAAGCTTGCCGGCAGCCTTGCCGGTTGCACGCCATGCAGGCTCCAGAGGCTGCTTTGCTCTCCCTGCCCTGCTCCTCGCAGATGTAGCAGGTCTGCAACAAAAGGAAAAGGAATCTCTCAGAGAGGCAGGCTGCTTTTTGCTCCTGCCGTCCTCCAGGAGGCAAAGCCTTCAGGAGCTCAGCTCTCGTATCGTCTCCCTCCTGTGATGGCAGCTGCGGTTGTTTCTCAGTGCCATGCACACAGCTCGTGCATCCCCTTCTTCAACCCCAAGCAATGAAAGCAGTCGATCAAAACAGGGAGCAATAAACACACAGCTTGAAGGAGCTGAGGGGCTGTGCAGGTGGGGAGGAAAAGAGGGGATCAAACGTTACTTGCAGAAGGAATTGCCTTGTGAGTTCTTTCTAAGGAGATCTCAGTACCCAGAGGTTAAAATAAGTTTGATAGGAAACATGAAGGACTAAGAGGACCCACAAAGCAAGGCAGGGTAAGCACGCTTGGGGCGGGGGGGGAGCGAGGAGGGCTCACCTTGTTGAAGCGGTCGTGCGGGACGTACTGCAGGACGATGGGCTCCATGGTCAGCACATTGGCAAACTGCACCTCTGGGATGTACAGAGCACACACAACGTGGGCCCACCCTGGGGAAGCAAAGGCAGAGCAGTGGGAAACGTGCTGCTGCAGCCCAGAAGAGCCCTCTGCTCATGCAGAGCTGCAGACAGGCACGGGAGGGAAAGAAGGAAGGGAATACAGGAAGGAAGCCAACTTGAGTTAGATATTAGATTTGAAACGGTGCTTGTCGTAACTTGGTTAGGAATCAGAGCCTCTGTGGGAGAAAGACAGGCAGATACAAAGGAGAAAGCAGAGGTTTCTTTGGGGAAAAGCACCGTGCAGAACTCAGTGCCCTTCAAGGCACCCCGAGGACTCACAGCCCAGCTGCAGATCTAACCAAACCCAGGGACAGCATCCCAGCAGTAAGCGATGCTGATGGGGCAAGTCTGACGTGCAGTCCCATGCCAGAGGGAACAAAGCTCCCTTTATTGGCTGCTATCAGTGGCTGAAGAAGGCTCTTTTTCACCAAGCCAAGAGAGATTACAATCTGAAGCCACCAAGGCACTTCCCAAATCAGATGTGTAAGCTGAAATTCCATCTGGTCAGGGCAGAACTGAGAAAGCTTGAAGGTCAGGTGCCTCTGGGGGCTGATCCATGCTGGCTGCGCTGACAGAAAGTGGGTAGAATGAGGGTGGACTTGCCCGGATGGGCAGAACTGGGCTCTGTGGTTTCAGAATCACACAGCACTCAGGCTGTACACTGTACATACAGTGACATGTTTGTAACACCTCGTGTGCCTGTCTGCACAGACCTGCCCAAACCACAGAACCACACAGCAGGGAGAAGATGCTTTGTTATTACAAAGCAGTCCCCCAGCGTGGTACTCACAGGACTGCAGTAAGGCTCTCAGCTCTTACACTTCTACACCCAGGGCTCAGAGCTTCCTCTCTGATTATTATTCCCTGTCAGAATAAAGACTTCCCTCACCGCCATCAAGGTGCATGGCAGGCAGGCATGGAAGCCCTTCTGAAAGCAGAGAAAGGGCAGAA
>JACDJE010000333.1:1218119-1316593 GCA_016647715.1 Pavo muticus | reverse complement strand
CCCCCCCAAACAACTCCCCATAGCTTTATGCCCTTCCACATTATGTCTTATGGTAATGAAATAACCTTTTGCCCAATTCAGAACAGCTGTCCCAGCTCTCCCCTGTTCCTGTTGCCACACTATAAGAGCAATGGCTCTTCCATGCTGGGTGGCCTGGTTTTGTGATTGTGTTCCCATTGCTTATCAGCACTAAAACTATTGGTGTGTTATTAATACTGTTTCATCTGAAATCAGGTTGCTGTTGTTTTTCACTGTACCAATTTGGAGAGTGCTTTTTTTGGTGTGACATGCAGTTATGCCAGCATGGCTTTGTATTGCTAATAGTTTTCTTCAGGACAGTAGGAAGCCAAAAATCTTTTCTTGAAGAATTCTTCTCCAAGTGTGCCTACGGGGTAACGATCAACAATTTATGCTAATCTTTTAAGGGTAAGGTAATTATTTTAATGTAGACTTGGATGAAAAGTTTAGCAATATAATCTCAAGTACTATGTAGTACTATATCTGCTGACTTCTAGTAATTTAAATATTAAACTATTCATAAATCAAATCTGTAATAATACAATGATAACTGTTTAATTGGGATCATCTGATAGCTATAAAAATGTTGAGTTATTTTAATTAGGTTACAATCCTTTAATTCCTTTGTATCAAATTTTTGCATGAGAACTTCAAAAACATAGACAGGAGAGAGTCTTGAGATTTGCAAGGACAGTCTTTTATCACACTGGGAAATCTCCTCAGATACTTGCTCAGGATTTGTAGGCATCTGTCAGCATAGTAGGACCTCTGGCCTTAAGATCTGTAGATCAGGTATGTACACTGCAAAAGCTTAGACCACCACTGCAGCATCAAAACAACTCACAGAGCTGATCCTGACCTACTGAACACATCACATCCTTATATCTGAACATGCTGGTGTTGTAGCATACTGAAAGAAATGTAACTGTCCTGTAACTAGCGGTGTTCCTCAGGGGTCGGTGCTGGATCCGGTCTTGTTCAACATCTTCATCAATGACCTTGATGAGGGGATAGTGGCCACCCTCAGCAAGTTTGCTGATGATACAAAGTTGGGAGGATTGGCTGACACACCTGAGGGCTGCGCTGCCATTCAGCGAGACCTGGACAGGCTGGAGAGCTGGGCTGTAAGAAACCAGATGAAGTTTAACAAAAGCAAGTGTAGAGTCTTGCACCTAGGGAGGAATAATTGCATGCGCCAGTACAGGTTGGGGGATGACCTGCTGGAGAGGAGCTCTGCAGAGAGGGACCTGGGTGTCCTGGTGGACAACAGGTTGGCCAGCAGTGTGCCCTTGTGGCCAAAAAGGCCAATGGCATTCTGGGGTGCATTAAAAAGAGCGTGGCCAGCAGGTGATCCTCTCCTTCTACTCTGTCCTGGTAAGGCCTCATCTGGAGTACTGTGTCCAGTTCTGGGCTCCCCAGTACAAAAAAGACAGGGATCTCTTGGAAAGAGTCCAGTGGAGGGCCACAAAGATGGTGAAGGGCCTGGAGTGTCTCCCCTATGAAGAACGGCTAAGTGAACTGGGTCTGTTTGGCCTTGAGAAAAGAAGACTGAGAGGGGACCTGATCCAGGTCTATAAATATCTAAGGTGTGGGGGGCAAAGTGGCGAGGCCAGACTCTTTTCAGCAGTGTGTGGAGACAGGACAAGGGGAATGGCCAGAAACTGGAGCACAGGAAGTTCCGCACAAATGTGTGCAAGAACTTCTTTACGGTGAGGGTGATGGAGCACTGGAACAGGCTGCCCAGGGAGGTTGTGGAGTCTCCTTTTCTGGAGGTATTCAAGACCCGTCTGGACACCTACCTGTGTGACCTGGTGTAGGGAACCTGCATTGGCAGGGGAGTTGGACTCGATGATCTCTGGAGATCCCTTCCAACCCCTGTGATTCTGTGAAATTATACAGGACATGCAGAGCTTGCCTGATGCTTCCTGGATGTGGTGAGCTCTTTGAAGTGCTGTACATAGCATGCTCACAGATATTGCTCAGCAGAAAATTTAAGCAGAACTTTGGACTTCTTGCTGTCAGCTATAGGGTCTTAATACTCTTTTGTGGGAAGTGATTCTGTAAAAGAATCACCGGAAGACTTTGCTTGCAAATTTACAGAAGGCAGTTGCACTGACGTACACTCCAGTGATCCTGGACAAAAGAATAGATCTTAGAAAGCTGTGACCTGTCAATTCAAGAGAAAAACTCTAAAGCTTTAATTTGCATCAGCAAATTACCAGACTTCCTATGCTCTGTTTTCATTTTCGGATAAGAGAGAAGCTAATGAAATGTACTCACAATAAGAAGGTAGAATGCATACACCAGAGCCAGGGTAACTAACTGAGGCACTGATTTAGCTGCAAAGGGATCTGAATATTGGGCAAACAGCATCAGTGAGAAAACACAATCTACACTTCTTATGTGATGTGCTTAAATTCTTTCTGCAGTCAGCTTTTAAGTCTTCTATAAAGAAAAATTAAACTAAGATACCTACCTCTCTTATTGACATAACAGAAAACACCTACATACCCTTGCAACACAAACAGCTGGCTTCCTTAAAGCAAAGTGTCAGACAAACACTGCTGGATACGCAACTCTTTTCCTTCTCAAGAATTCAATCCTTTCTTCCAAGGAAATGACCTACCTGCTGGCTTCTGGGTTGTCTGCACTCCTTTGGCTGGTGTGGAGCCAAAAGTTCAGGAATGAAAACATGTGAGAGGAGGAAGGCAAGTGAGAGGGAGCTCAGCACTGACTGCAGGGAAAAGACATGAGCCTTCTTCCCCTGCTGGAATGTGCCAGGAGAGATAATATGGTTTTTATGGGTGAGAAAAATTTTCAAATTTTGATCCTGAATAAGTATTTTTTAAAAAATCAATGGATCACTGCTGTCATTGGCTTACCCTTTGTAAGACATTCATTTCCTTGGGAAATAAAATCACTGAACTTCATACAGTAGAGCAAGGGAGTGCTGCAGTGTTTGGAAGGCACCTGTCAGACGAGTTGTCAAGGTTATCTCATCAATTTTATTCAATGACTGTTAGAAAATTTGATGGATTTATTAAGGAAATGAGATCTTTCAGTTAATTTATAGTGTTGTTAGTAAAATCTTCCTGGGATTAGGCCTGAAATTGAGGTATATGAACAAGTTCTATAAAGAATGCATATGAAAACTCAGGCACGTTTAGCACTTAATTATCACAAGGTGTTTCAAGAAGGTGACATTTTATTGCTTTTTGTTACAGTGTTTGCTCTCTACAGAAGTGTAAATTCAGTCTAATTCCTGATAAGTCCAAAGTGTTGATAAAAACCTCAGATCAAAGTCACTCTATGCTGCTCTAAGTCTTTTAGATCACCTGATATTCACATTTTGCACTTCTGATTCCAGTTCTGTAACAAATAGGGGAAAATGAGCTAGTGAAATAAACATGAGGTTTGCAATTAGAACAAATCCCTGAAGAGATTTCAGTGATGCCATACACGAAAACAGTCTTCAATAAATACTTTGACACAACCAGCTGATTATCAGCACAGTGTAGATCTAAGTTATTGCCTGAGTTTTTGCTCTTACAAACAGCCTACAGAACAATGAATTTCATTCACTTTTTAAAAGCAGTGCCATTAAAAGTAGATGTCCCAACTAAACAAAAAATCAAGCAAGTTATGAATGCTTTGACCAGATTTTTTTTCTGAAAAAATGGTGATTCACTTAAATTAAAACTCCATGTATCATAGGATGGCCTGAGCTGAAAAGAACCTCAAAGATCATCCAGTTTCAAGCCCCCCTGCCAAGGGCAGGGTCACCAACCAGCAGACCAGGCTGCCCAGAGCCACATCCAAACTGGCCTTGAATGCTTCCAGGGATGCCCAGGATCCTCTCTGGGCAACGTTTCAGTGCATCACCACCCTCTGAGTGAAAAAATTCCTCTTAATATCTAACCTAAATCTCCCTAAATCTCACGTAGGTGTAAGAGTGTCCAATTTTTGTGAGAAGTTTGCTGTTGAGGTTATCTGACATCCACAGCAGCATCTCTGTGCAAGAAAGCCTGATCCTGAAATAGAAGCTGAGTCTCTTTCTGGGTTTCTGGCTACAGTACATGAGAGACATGCATTAGTAGAGCATTGCAAGGAGAACTGCTCAGTGGTCTGAATCAAATTAGGTTCAAAGCAGCTCATTGATTTGTAAATGACACAAAAAATTATCGACTATCAGTGGACACAAAAAATTATCATCAGTGAACAATGCATTCACAATCAATATCAGCAATAAAACAGATAAATCACAACACTAGACACATACTGTCAATTAAAACCTACAAATTTCTGGGTGCTCATTTATAGTTAATTCCAAAAAGTTGTAATTCTAACTGAATACACATATACACACACGGGTGTACACACTGGGGCTTGTGTTACTCTACCACTCCCCTTTCTGAGATGATATCATCTGTGGTTGCCCTGTTGTATGCTGAACACTGTGCTTACTGTGTGCAAAGATCACACCTAAGAGATACTGCCTTACCCCGATGTTAGTCATCTCTTTGTCTCAGTTCTGAATCATGACATGGGTGAGGTATGTAGCAGTTTCATAGAATCATAGAATGGTTTGGGTTGGAAGGGACCTTTAAGATCATCTAGTTCCAACCCCCTGCTATAGGCAGGGACACCTCTCTGTAGACCATGTTGCTCAAAGCCCCATCCAGCCTGGCCTTGAATGCTTCCAGGGAGGGGTCACAACCTCTCTGGGCAACCTGTTCCAGTGTCTCACCATCCTCACAGTAAAGAATTTCTTCCTAATACCTAGTCTAAATCTACCTTCTTCCAGTTTAAAACCATTTCCCCTTCTCCTGTTACTGCGTGCCCTTATACATGCATACCCAGGAGACCTGGCTATACAAAATGCAGATACTAATCATAAGTATGTTCTGGAGGTGAGGTTTTCCAAACTGCTCTTCTTGATAATGGAGCTGGTGCAGTTGTGAAGCTGGTAGGATTTTAGAAGAAACACCATATCTGAAATTTAGATTAAAAGAAACCAATTAGATGACAAAAAAATAACTAATGATGAATGCATTCAGGCTCTCAGAAGGTCTCTAAAATACATATTTATTTATTTATTTAAAGGGAATCTGGAAACTGTCTTGAGAAATTATATATATATCTACATAGGACCAAGAATTAGAGGATGCTTGTGTATTTAATTGTGAACAACCAATAACAGGAGCAGGAAAACTAGAAACTTCTCAGTAAACTCCCCTCCTCCCTAGAGTTAGGCTTACTTTAGCTTACTTCTATGTTCTGTTTGCGGTTTGTGCTGCGGAATGTCCAGATTCAATGGAGAAAACTCAGAATCAGGTCTAACTTTTCTGTCACTCTTTCAGCTCCACAGCAGTAGAAATTGTGGTGCAAACATCCTCAAGCTATGTAAAGTTAAAACTATAATGTCTTCTTAAAAATCATAACTAACATAATTCTGCTAAAGTATTCTGTACATTTTGAATTTCATCCTAACATTATTCTTTTCTACACGGACTTGTTTTGTGCTATGTGGGTGCTAGGACAAGAGGAAAAAATTGTTTCTGGCAGTAAAACAAAATTTCAGTATCTAAAGCGGGGTTATAAGAGTCACAAAATCATGGAATTGTTAAGATTGGAAAAGACCTCTAAGATCATCTAGCCCAACCGTCCATCTACCACTAATGTTGTGCACTAAATCATGTCCCTTAGTACCACATTTACACGTTTCTTGAATACCTCCAGGGACAGTGACTCAACCACTCCCCTGGGCAACTTGTTCAGTGCTTGACCACCCTTTCAAAGATTAAGTTCTTCCTAATATCCAATATAAATGGGGGTATAAAGAGGAAGATTTATGATGGTCTTGTTCCTAAGTTCGTTGAGTACAGACTGAGTACATTTTTGCCTCTGGCAGACATCTAGCTTCTCAAAAGAGCCTGATTTAGATGTTTTCTGTGAAAATGGATCTTGGAGAAAGCAGAATTGCAAAAAATGTACGAAGTGGCTATTGAATACATTTAGCAGTTACGCATATATTTTATGGTACATTTTAATGCATTATTTTATAAAACTTTATAGATGCATTAAAACATTTCTATATTATATATCTTAGCTTTAAATCATAATGTTTTATGAAGTGTACAGAGCTGATACTGTTAAGCAAAAATCAGAGGATAAATCCATCTATTGCAGTACCTTGTAATATGTAATAAAATTCCTTTCTGTTAAAATATTTTTTTCACTTCTGATTTCAGCAATATCAACTAAGTATTGTTTTTGGCTCTCCCTGTCAATTACATAGGAGCTCCAGGGACATTCACAGGCATGAGAATGCTTTTACGTGCACATTCATTCCCCACAAGGTGGTGATATTACTATGTCCTATAGTATTCTTGTTTTGCAACAAACTGAAGCAGTTGTACTCCCAAGAAGAACAAAAAAAACATCATGCCATCTCATGTAACTCGAGAGGTACAATTTAATCTCATGTCCATCTAATTAGAAAGTTAAATGACACCACCTTCTTCAATATTTAGGATTAAATATCTTTCTGTAGCTGACTTTACCTAGAATTTCCTAGACAGTAATTATCTCTTAAGGACACAGGAATTGAGATGCAAAGTGGTCAGCCTTTTTGTGTGGTTAGAGTTGTAGGATCTTCTCAGCCACACAGAGCACTCACATACACTTCTAAGTATTCTCAGCACCTTACAGTGCGGTTTTGGGGAGCTGATAACCAGTGTGCATAGCTGCATGGTGGAGAGGACTGGCTAAACTACATAGTACAATAAAAACTCACTCTTATGTAATTGATTAAAAATCATTGTTCATCACTGAAGATTCTAAATTACTAGATACTTAGATAAAATAACATTGAAATAAAAAGTTTCAGAGTGGTGTCTTCTATCTATGTGTTCATTTTGAAAGTACACCAAATGTTGTAGTGTTCATAGAACACAGGAAAGCAAGCCCAAAAGCTGAAACCACTCCCAGCACAAAGAAACTGAGTAGAGAATTCAAATGTTATTGTAGTTATTTAGACAGTAAGTCTGTCCCATCTATTTTGGAAGGAGAGATTAATAATTGTAAACACTGTGGCATGGCCGATATTCCTATCCATCCAAAATTATCTGCATTGAAGTAGCTGAAACATTGCTATTTGGAACCATCTGTACACAAGTGATATGAAAGGTCATCTTTGTGGTTGCTCAGTGTTTATCTGGCAATGTTGTAATGGGCTTTTTCACAGGGAGGTTCAGCATACAAGTATTGTACAGTGCAAATCATGAGGTTAGAAGTGCTGTCTGAAGATGCAAATCTCGAAACATTGTTACCAATACTAGTGTGATTTTTCTAAGGGAAAGGTGTTTTATAGATGCAAAGATTGTCAGCTTCAGGTAGCAACTTTTCTTGATATACATGTAAGAACACTAAAGCTGCTAAAAAGTCATTAAAATAATTTATTATTCTATGACAATAAATCTGCTCCTTTAATTAGGGCAATATCTAAAGTGAGGGAATATATGAGAGATTAAGATTTTTACTTCAGTGAAAATATTTGTCTGAATAGTATTAGTCTATGTACAGTAAATTCTTTGGCGTAGCCCAAAGCAATCTTAACATACAGTAACAGCAACTACATTGGAAACAAACTTCTGGAAAACAATAGTAAAACAGCTAAAATCTACCCTCAAAAATGCATATGTAATTCACATTGGGGAAATGATGTTCCTAATTACTCATTTACAACGTGGTTCTTTGGCCACTGCCATGTATAATAGCAGAATTTAACATTCACATAAATGGAAGCAGACTTTGGCACTCAGTGGTTGCTTCAGGAAGCTTGGTGGTCTAGAAATGTTACTGGTGTGTCTGCAATCATGTGAGAGAAATATATTCAAACTCAGCTCAGAGGAGTTGTTTCTACTCCAAGCTATGAAATACACTGATCATATTAGTCTTTTCTAGGACAAAATTATCTAGTGTGAGGAGTGACCTGCTCTGAATACCACTGCTTCAGATAACAGCTTGCAAGTGTAGAACAGCAGCAATAAATGCAGCCAGTCAAAAATATAACTGCAGGTAGATAAAAGGAGACTCCAATCAACACTGATGGCTCTGCCTTAGACTACAAATAGATACTACAAATAGAAGACATCTTTGCAACCAGGATGTTTTATAATAAAATCCTTAGCAGTTGATTTTTTTGGAAGATCATGGATTCCAATGCTGCCCTGCTTCCTTTAGAATTTGACTCTGTGAATCTTGTGAGATTTTAATAAATTATTTTTATTTTTTAATTGTCTATGAAAGAGGATTTATCTCATTGCCCGCTGTGTACATATGTTGAGTGTTTTGCTTTTCTCACATTAAGATGACTGCATACAAATCTCAGCTTCAGGGTTTCTGTAAGCTGTCTGAGGATTTTCCCTGGTCCTTTTTTCACTAAAAATGGTGAGAAGAGATACTCTGTTTTCTTTCTGTATTGTTCCACAACAGGAAAGCATATACAGTGTGTGCTGCTGAGAGATCCCGCTCTTGATTGAGCATCTGTAATCCAGTGATGTATCATTTCTAAAAGTTCTGAATACTGACATCCAACCATCACTAAACTGTCCTATTTCTCCTCACACCAAGGATTATTCTCTATTATGCAGGACTATTATTATACACTATGATTCTCTATTTTACTTCCTGTGTGCAAATTTGGATTTCACAGCAAAGGAATTAGAGCTCCCCTTCCACTACAATTTCTGAGGGCTGAGCTCCTGGTCCACGCTGCCCTACTTTTGTTCACCTCTAGCATGGTTTTTTTCCTCTGGCAAACCACAAGTGTGAAGCAATGGCTATCCAATTTCTGTCTCACATTTGAGCTGCTCTTCAACAAGAAATTAATTTGATGTGTTTATTTCTCCTTTAACTGAAGCAGCAAGTAAACTTAAATGATCCCCTCTTCAGGTAGATAATTTAACTGCAAGATACTTATGCAGAAGATAGGTACTTTGTTCCACCCTTATTATCCTTTTCTGCAGTCATTTTTTAAAAGCATAATATTTTGATACCAATCTAGCATAAGCAAGGAATTTATAATCACACAAATGGAATTTGTCTGGCACAAATTTCTAAATACATTAATGCCTGGAGGTAACATGGAACCAGCTACAGTTTTTGACATCAGAGCTTGAGCACCATAGGAATCCAGTTCATAACATGAACTAGAAAGTGGGCTTAATTATTCTTAAATAATTAAAGTAACTCTAAAACATATTTTAATTAGTCAGTATGCCTGCCTGGAGGCTTGACTCTGTTCTCAAACTTGAGGCAGCCAAAAAACGTTCACCATAACTCATCTTAGGCCATTCCTGTTGCTTGGTCTTCTGTCAGTGTACAGGCATTTTGGAGTACCATTTCAGTTTTTACAACACTTCCCATGCCCTGAGGACTGTAACTCTTGATTTGAGATTGCATGCCAAGGAAAAATGCTTAAAATAGAGTTGCCACACTGCCTGACTTCAAAAACCCTAGATCCGCTCTTGGTTCTCACATAACTTCCCATTGGAAACATATCCTTTAATAACTAGGAAGCCTATGAAACTGAGAATTTCAGATTGTTGCTAAAGATACAGGAATAAAATTGAAAAAATACCAAGGTCTGAATATACCATGCATATTTTTATGTCTTTTCTTCCAACTGGAAATTTATTAAATTAATGCAAAATTGTTGCAGTAAAACCTGACACTGGGAGCCACATGAGATAATTGCATGCACAGAACAGAAGTCAAGCCCATTTAAAGATACCCTAAACTTCACAAGCCTTTTCGTATTCACCCAGACCACTTTGAGGTTTTATACTGAAATTATGTCTAAGTTCGGGTTTAGATTTGACACGAAGTGAAATTCTGTTTCAATTTTAAAAGTTTCACTCATCTGCAAGAGGAAAAAAATAAAGGCCATATCCTTCTTTGCTGTAAACCAGCATCTCTACATTACTTTTGATAAGGTTGCATAGGTTTACAGCAACTGAAGAAGTAATCCTAGTGAAGTAAAGCCATGTGGTGAATTGAACCGAAGAAAATGTTCAAATGAATAAGGCCAGCTGTACAGCACAGGCAGACTCTGCAGATGGGCACGGTGCCAGGCTTCCCTATTAATTGCCTCCCTATGCTTCACTGAAGGAAGTTTGAATCCAGTCCAAATCTGCTAAGCTCCCCAGCACCACCCCTCTGTTTCTACTCCAGCTGCGGCTTCCAGACACTGCTCTGCTGGCAACCAAACTGGGAATACACGAGGAAGTCTTCTAAACAGTACTTTGCGTGAGCTGCAGAACCAGGGCTTAGTCATGGGTAACTCTGGTTCCTGGAGCAGCAGTGCTGCAGGGGCTCATGATCAGGAGCCAAGTGGAGGAAATGAGGCAGGAGGAGAAGCCAGTGCTGGAGAGACAGGAAAAAAGAAACGTATGGGACAGTCGGAAATCGTCTGAACTGGATTCAAAGGAAGTGTAAGAGACAGCTGAGAAAGCATGAAGATTTTGGGAAAAGACTGACAGGGAAAATAAGACAAGAAAGGCCAAAAGAAAGCATAGGGATACAGTCTGTGTGTGAGGAGATGTTTGCAAGGCAGTACTGTGCCCGGAAAGGAAATGTGGAAATGGAGAACCAATTTGGTGGAGGACTAGAGAACTCTTTTTGGACATAAGGGAGGGTTGACCAGGCCAAATATTGTGAGAGGTGTTTTAAGAGACACTGTGGCTGAGGAGACTGGAGCTGAAAGCTGGAATGGGAAGAAATTATACTGGTAAAAGTCTCTGAGAAAAAAGCACAGGCTGACTGAGCAAAAGTCTGGAAACAGGATGTGTGAGGGGAACACCAGACCGGGGAACTGGGAGAGCAGAGGGTTTTGGAACAAGCATGGTTATGGGGAAATGAGGAGAAACCTTCCCCTAGGAAAAAGAAAGTCCTGAAGTGTCAGTCTGTATCCAATAAAGCACAGTTTCCCTTAAAACTGAAACACGGATCCTCATTTCTGAGCATCAGTACTTCTAGTGACAGCACATAACAGTGAAAGCCAGAGCTAATTTTATGCTGAAATGATCCAAAATACTGTGTATTGGAACAGTTCTGCCCATCGGCTATCTGTGATGTTCAGTATGATTGTTCTGGCACTTCACTCCTTCAAAAATAGCTCCAGTGAAGCCTATTGGCAAGCAGTGTCATCTCCCTCTTATGGCTATTGCAAAGATGATAGCAACTCATTACGGCTATCAATTGATTGGTGAGTTCAACTATTTCAAGAGGAAATGAGAACACAGTGAACACAGTTTTGAAGCTGATGAATGAATACGCACAGGGCAAAAATCATTTTTTACTTCAAAATTAAAAAATAAGTAAACAAAGTTTTTTTAAAAAATCATAGTTTTGCTATCTGTAGGACCTCTGCCTGATACCTTTCAGAATAGAAAAAATATGCTATGCATGACACAAGGAAGGAAGGAAAGGAATATTCCTGGAAAAATGCAGCTCTATCCTATGGGCCATCAAAGTCCCTTTGTGTGCAATCAAGCCTGTCAACCAAAGTGCAAAGTTCATATTTCCCATTCCCCGATGCCTGTTTTTTTTGGACTGAAACAAAGACTGCATGCTTACCTTCTCACTTAGATACATTTTCTGATGAAGTGTTCAGTACTTCAGCCTGATATCAAAATCCTCAGGCTGGAAGGGCTGATGGCTTTAGCTAGCACTCTCTGTTCTCTGTTGCTTATTACAATAGCCCTGTTGAGAATTATGGATACAAAAGACAATTTACTAAATGCTTTATCAAGCATTGCTCACAATCAGCAGGTAATACAGAGTTTGCTTTTACTTTTTATGCCTCCAGTGCAAATCTGACCCCTCAGCCTCCTGCTCTGGCACTTGTCCCAACAGCAGTGCCAGCTGGGGGTTCCCTGAGCACAGACACAGCAGGCACATATTCTCCCTCTACTCTCTTCCAAGTACAAATCCTTCTCCAAATGTGAACGCTATATCTCTCCCTGAACAGACAAGCCCTCACATGGTGAGGTAGGGTCAGTTTTGGTTGTCTGTGCAATACCAAAGAAGAGACTAAAGCCATGAATGGAGTTTACATTTTCTCCCAAATATTCATTTGCACAAAACGGACTGCAAACATTGTTTCTTTGCCTTCTGATTGAGCCAAATTGATGTCAGTGGGGATGTTGTAGTTCTCTCACAATTCTATTCTACTTTGAAGGTGAGACATCATAACTACCACCGCTCTGTGTCACAGAATCACAGAATCGCAGGGGTTGGAAGGGACCTCTAGAGATCACCCAGACCAACCCCACTGCTAAAGATGGTTCCCTTCAGCAGGTCACACATGTAGGTGTCCAGAGGTGTCTTGAATATCTCCAGATAAAGAGATCCCACAACCTCTCTGGGCAGCCTCTTCCAGTGTTTCATAATAATGGATTAAAATAGAGTCCCTCTCCTGTACCAGTCTGTGTAACTATGCCCTGTCATGGCTCCTTTTCATTGGGCCTTTAAGCTCTTTAGCTTATTATTACATCTGACAACAACAAAATGCTTTGTGTCATCCATGGTCTCCAGCTTTCATGGGCTTTAGGTTGCTTTGGTGAGCTGCACTCCCACCCCCTAATCTCCTGTTACAAAGATAGCATGGAGGGCACAGTAGGGATTTTCCTTCTTTCAAGTAGTTGCATTTGTCAGAGTCCATGCTTTTTATCCCAGAACAAAAAAAACCACCAGAGGTTACATGAATAGGTTTGAAGAGCATGTGGATGGCATATACAGGATTTATTACCACTCTATAAAATCCTACTAAGGTTTGACTTTGTTTTTAATCACCAGCAATGAAACAGTTCACAGTGCACTGCAAACATAGATCCAGCTTTTTGTTTGAGATAGTGGGAGAGGAAGGGGAAGAGAGGGGAAAGGCTCATGAGAAACATGAATGAGTGGGTTTTGCTGACTCAAACTACAGGGATTGACAGTGCCTATGAGCAAATTTCCCATGATGTTAATAGCAAAGTAGGAGATTTATTGTATGATATGTGAGTATTCCTGAAACTTGTCAAACCTAGACAAGTGGAATGAAACAGTAATTAACTTCTCTAAAGAGCATAACATTAAAATGTTGGCTTGTATAAAAGTTAATTTTTTATATTTATCTCATCAAACAGTAATACATAAAAATGTATTTGCTTTTTTTGATTATGTTTTCAAGTTACTTCTTTAATTACTACATTTTTTTTATTACATAGAATCTCCAAGTGTATCTTGGAGATGAGTGCATTGAGAGGTGCTGGCTACACCGCAGCACATACAAAATCCTATGATGATGAGGCAGTGGCTGCTGGGGCAATAGGAGAAGACAGTGGGGAAAATCAAGGGAAATAATTAAAAGGAATTAAGGAGTTATCCTTTAAGAAGGTGACAAGACCAGCTGCCGCGCCTCTACACTAATGCACACAGCTTGCAAAACAAACAGGAGGAGCTGGAAGCTAACGTGCTGCTAGAAAACCACGATATAGTTGCCGTCATTGGAAGCTGGTAGAATGAATCCCATGACTGAAGCCTGGCTATTGATGACTACACGCTGTTCAGAAGGGACAGGTGAGGAAGGAAAGGAGGAGGTGTTGCTATCTACATCAGGAGAAGAATAGAATGTGAAGAGCTGTCCCTAATAGTCATGAGCAAGTTCAAAGCCTATGTGTCTATTACAGGCCACCTGATCAAGCAGAGCATGTTGATGAGGCCTTCCATCTCCAGCAACAGCAGGTGTAATAATCACAAGCACTTGTCCTGCTGGGGGAATTCAGCAATGCAGACATCTGCTGGAAAAATAGCATGGTGAGCTGTAGGCAATCCAGAAGGATCCTGGAATGCGTTGAGGATAACTTCCTGAGTCAAGCAATAGAAGGCCCTACTAGGGAGATGCAATACTGGACCTGTCACTCACCATTTCAAATGAACTGATTGGTGATATCAGGACTGGAGATTGCTTGGGCTGTAGTGACCATGCTACGGTTGAGTTCATGGTCTGGAGGGAAAAGAGACAGGCAAAGAATAAAATTAGGAAGCTAAATTTTAGGAAAGCTAAATTCCAGCTCTTCAGAAGCTCTTCACAAAACACCCTGGGAAATTGTCCTCATGGGTAAGGGTGCAGAGCAGAGCTGGCAGAAAGGAGGCTTTCCTTAGCATGCAAGAAATCTCCATTCCCAGGTGCAGCAAGTCAGGAAAGAAAGGCGAGCTATCGGGGTGGCTGAACCAGGACCTGCTGGTCAAACTGAAGAGCAAGAAGAAAATGCACAGGCAGTGGAAACTGGGACATGTACTGTGAGAAAACTCTAAGGAAGCTGCTAGGCTGTGTAGGGATGGGGTCAGGAAAGCCAAGGCCAGCTTGAAATAAACTTAAATTTTCTTAAATTATCTTTCACTTGTACACAGGGATATTTATTTCCTGAAAAACTTTTTTTGATCAAAAAGAGAAAATAAGTATGTTCTGGTAATATCCCAGAAAACTTTTAGCAGATGTAAATATGAATCAGAAAAAAAAAAGAAAAAAGAAAAAAAGAACTAATATCACAAAGAGATTGAAAATATGTTTAAAAAAAAAAAAGAATTTTAACACATTCAAATTTCAGGAGATACAGACTGTGAATCTGGATGCTGGTATGACTGACATCTTGGAAAAATAATAATTTTCCTTAGTCACTGAATTTTGAAGAAAGTGTGAGTTTCAATACCCAAATTCTGTATCTTGTGGTGTCCCTTCTTATGCTTTTTTAAGTTTCCTTCAGAATAGGCCATAATGCTGCATTCAACTTAGGTGCTCATTGTGATTTACTGTGTCATTTATATTAGCACTAAGTGTTTTACATTTTTGTTCTTTTTGGTTGTTCTTAGATAAATCCACTGAATCCACTAAATTCAAAATGTCAATTATTAGAAAGGGAAGAGGATATCTGTACTTATTCCTAATCACACCATTATCTTCTGAAAATTAGGCAGTTGATCCATGGTGCATTTTCTGTTGGAGCTGAGAACTTCTACACTGTATTTTTTTTTCCTGTTTTCATGAGGTATGAAACTTGTTTCTTAACTTTTTCAATGGAAAAAAAAATTACAGAAGCATACTAATGCAATCTGGTGCCTGTAGCTGGAAACCAGTTGATCTTCAAAACAGACTGAAATTTCAGTGCAAACTCAGGTCTACAATGTACCCCCTGTAGTTGCACTTTGGAATTCACATAGCATTTTTCTTACAAAAGAGCCACCAAAAATAAATAAATAAATAAACAAGCATTACACATTTGCTCAGTGACATTTTCCATGTGTTTTAGTACGTATTCCTCTATTCACTCTCCCCACTCCCTTCATCATTCATCATCTTCTGTGACACCTGCATGGTGTGTGTAATCCTATGCACAAATCCAGCTGAATGTTCCCCACATGGAGACATGTTTTAAAAAGTTTTTCCTCCATACTTCAAAACTATAGACCCTTGTCCAGTGCCACTTTCTCTAAAACTTCAAATCTCTCTCCCAATGAGTCTAAGGAGTAAAACTGCTTCGTAACAATCTTCATTCATTCCCTCCTCTCAGCTGCCTCAGCAATCTCTTTACATATATGAAGATGCATTTATACACACATAAGGTCTCAGATCCTCATTTTTTTTCCATCAATTCTCTCTTTTTGGGTGGAGTAAGGGGAAACAAATCACAGCCTGCAAGTCTCAGGAGGCAGTCAGCATCCAGGCTGCTGCGCATGGCATGACTTAGTTGCACATTTAGTGTAGAACTTTAGTCTAGTCTACAGAATATCAGACCAACTGCTGATCATCTCCACCATGCATTGTCTCTCTATATGACATTTTTCATCCACAAAGAAACAATTGCTTATATTTTTACTCTATCCAGTGGAAACAGTATATAAGAAGTCAAAAATCTGTAACTTACAGTCCTTAAAAGCAAGAATAAGTATGGTGGATAACCAAATGTGTGCAATAGGGTGTGCAGAGGTAAGGAAAACAGTGAAAGTAATGAGATTACTGGATGAAATCAAGTGGAAGAACGAAGATACAAGACTGTACATAAGAATGCATATGACCTGATTAGTAGGGCATTGTCAGTGCTCTAAGTATGACTTCACTGCCCTTCAGCTCACCGTCCTCATCCTAAGAGATCTTCTGGTGCTGCTCCTGACTCTGGCTACCAGCAGGTGTGAGCTGAGGAGTACAAAGTACATCTGCAAACATCAATGGTCAGGGCCCACAGGGGAGGTGAAGCCTTGGAATAGGAGATGGGCTGTTGGCAGAGCAGGCTCTGGGCTGTTGTTACTACATCATTTTTGTGTAACTGTTAAACAAGAAAAAATTAAATGCAGCTTACCAAGAGATCAAAAAGTGCTTTTCCTGGGGGTGCACTTAAACATATTCTGGTTACAATCAAGCAGTGATTCTAGAGGCTTTATTTATATGCATAGAAGTAGCATGAATTGATAGTCAAAAAAAAAAAAAAAAAACCACATGAAAGAAGATTTTGGGCGATGTTAAAAAAATAAAATAAAATAAAATAAATAAAATGAGCAGTCTGGGGAAAATGGCCTCATTCACAGTAGCAAATTGCACAGTCTTAAGTGCACTTTACTTCTAGTCCATGGATTTCTGTGTACTGATATCTCAGCATGAATATTAGACATTAAGAATGAGTGAAGCTGATAAAAGAGCACAAACATATAAAGAAGTAATCTGGAAGCTGCTGTAAATACACTGACTATAGGACCCTTGCAAGTTTAGGATCTTGAGAGATTTCCTGATAAAAATCTTACAGCAGCCTGCATAGACAGCTGAGCATGTTTCTAAATCGTGGGGTTTGACTGTGAACCAAGAAAGGACTGGTGTAATGTGCTGCTCAGGGTAGCAACATCTGAAGCTGAGTTTTTGGTTGCATACATGGCACTGACAGTGCCATGGTTCTCACATCCTCACACTGTGAGCATAGGCAGAGTGAGAGGCTGAGCCTAGGCTATCAGGCAACGTCTCACAGGAGAGGTTTTAGTGAAAGGTGGTTGCCTGCATTACACTTAAGCTCCTTGGTGCACAACAGATTCACAGATAAGGATTATAGATAAAAGTCATGTTAATATTTCGCTTCAAACCAGAACTTTAGTTTTGAAGGAAATCTCCCAGTTTCCCCCATTTATAATGTTGTGATCTTAGATCACACAAACTGAACTGGTTCTGAATGAAACCTAACAAGAAAGTGTGCTTCAACTACTAAGGGACATTCAGAATATGGGAACAGACCAGCACTAGACTAAAATCTGACCAAAACATTTAATGCATGGACATCTAGTGATGATTACCAAACTCCTTACAGAGCTGTTCCTAATACATCACATGACTTGCTAATACAGTCACAGCTCCTACTTACTTCTTATCCTGACGTCATATGTTTTGTGTCCAGATGACTAGATCACATTTTTCTCTCCAAATACAGCAAATGCCATGCTGTTCTGCACTCGGCCATTAGAAAGCCAGGCTCCCAGATCCAGGTCATTCCTGGCTGGGAACAAGCCCAAGCAACGTGTCACAGTTCTAGAAGGTTGTTACACTGACTGGGGAAGTGCCACTTCTACAACGGCTGTCACATGTGGGATTAATAGCTGGACATGCCTGAAGCTCAGAATAGCAATCAGTCAACTTCCAGAGACTAATGGAGATTAAAAGGGCATGTAACCTGGCAACTGGATTTGGTCAAAACAAACAAAATTCTGACTAGCAAGTGAGAGTAGTAACATTTATCAAACAAAACTATCTAAAGGCTCTCCATCTTTTTCATTTTCTCACCGTCGTCCTTTCTTTGGAGCCTCACCAAGGAGAAGCCAGAGAGAAACTGGAGAAATCCTTTAAAAACATCATCTAACCCATATGTTAAGAAAAAATGCATTGTTTACACTAAATACAAAATGCAGGAAACTGCCCTATCAGATAAGATATTCCTCACCTGATTATGATTTGAAGGCAATAAACAGAAAGAACTAGTCATAAAATAAATGGGAACTGAAAACACATGCATTGAGGTCTTTGGGTTGAGAATAAATCAAGTACAAATGTAGATTTTCCATACTTCTGCCAGAAGTCAAATGTGTTATTTTAGCCTATTTAACAGGTTGCTTGCATGTGAACTCTTTCTTAAGCTGAAATACTCATTGTGAAAGAGCTTTACATAATTTGTTTCTGATACAGTTAAAATGAAAAGGTATTTTCTGCTTTTCTGTGCCTGCACATCTACTGCAAATGCCAATTAAGCTTCTATATACATGGTAGTGGCAAGATAGAACCCAAGATCTATTACATCATTAGGTCTATTTACTTATTTAAGTCACGGAATCTTAGGGGTTGGAAGGGACCTCAAAAGATCACTGAGTCCAACCCCCCTGCTAAAGCAGGCACCCTACAGAAGGTCGCACAGGTAGGCATCCAGATGGGTCTTGAATATATCAATAGACATATCCACAACCTCTCTGGGCAGCCTGTTCCAATGCTCCATCACCCTTACCATGGTCAAGTCTTTGACAGTTAATAAAGACTGTTCTCAGTAGTTAATGTGATTGATGTATTTATTTAATTAAATTGTGTAAAAAATCCCAAATGTTAGAATTTAAAGTTCGTGTTCAAGAATAAATAGTTGAATTCAATTCACAGGCAATGCAAAGTGACTAGCAACATTTAAATAAATATTCTTGATTCAGCCATTGGATAATTTTGATGACAGAATTGATCTCCATAAGCTAATGTTCAGATCATTCTCCTGTAATTTAATTGCCCTGAGATGGAGTCAGATCTCTTTAAATTACATATTTTCAAACTCATTTAGACACCAAAGCCATTTAAATCCATTTCAATGAACATTAGATGCTTTCTCAGTGTTGGACTTATTCTCCTTGTTCTTCAGATTCTGATCTGTTGAATGGAAATTTCCAAACACCACCAGCTGTTCAAATGTCATTCTGAACAATAAATTTTCACATCAGAAAGGGCAAACAGAAACAGGAGAATGCAGAGCACCAGCAGATATAGATGCTAAGTAGTTTACATTCCGCAGCTTTTCCAAATTGTCTTTTTTTTTATTTATTTTTTGGAACTGCTCTATAATTATCTCAAAAACTTTATGAAGCAAAAAACACTGATATTTGAGGTCACTGGCATTCTATGGGACACGCCTCCCTTCCTCAGAGGTATCATTTAACTCTTTACTACTCTTCTTTTATTGTCTAGTTCTACTCATACTACTGAAACACCATAAGGGAGTTAAGGCTACATAGACAAGTGTAACTCTTTGATTGTGACTCTCCTTTTCACACTCTTAAACTAATCTGTTATTAGGATTGAAATATTAGAATTACGGTGGTATTTAGGGCTCTAACTGATATTACACAAAACCTCACAGTAGTAGTCAGTCCCTGCTCTGAAAGCTTTAGGTTCTGTCTTCGTTTCAGCTGGGACAGAATTGTTTTTTTCAGAGTGTCTGGTGTGATGCTATGTTTTTGGTTCTAGGAAAAAAAACAATGTTGATAACACGCTGATGGTTATAGCTGCTGCTAAGCAGTGTTGTACAGAGGCCATACTTAGTGAAGGGCCCAAGGAGCTGGGAGGGAACAGAATTAGGACAGCTGACTTAAATTTGCCAAAGGGATATTCCATACCATACGACATCATGTGGAAGGAGTTTTGAAGGGAGAGTTCATCTCTCTTTTCTGCTCACTGGAGGGCTAGCAGGGTTAAGGGGTGGTGAGCAATTGCTTGTGCACCACTTGTTACGTACATTCACACAGAAACATACATATATACAGAGTCATAACTATTATCCCCACAAGTTCTATTTTTTTCTCCCCAGTTCTCCCCCCCATTCCACTGGGAAGGAGTGAGTGAGCAAACGACTCTGTGTTGCTGAGCCACCTGCCAGGTTAAACCACAACAGACTCTCAGAGACAAAAAATAAAAGCAATTTTCCTGATATTGCAGGTCTTCTAACTGTAATACAACTTTATGTTTCTGCTCTGAGCAATTATACTGCACTAGAAAACAGAAAGTAACCTCTTTCCTGTTTAGGCAGTAAGTGGCAGCATTGCAATAATCTTGGCTTCCTTAGTATCCTTGTGCCTTTCAAGACATCTCTCCTTTTCTGCTCAGGCACACAAATCTCCTTCTACCATTTCTATGTCCCTAAAATCTAATTTCACACTGGAGAATGATATGAAATACTTAGAATAAATAATTTTATATGAGGTGAAATCATGATGAAAAGGAATTTGCAGATTTTGTATCTCTTGTATTTATCTGTATACATAGTCTGTATATATCAAAACAATAAATCTGTTTTTATACTCTCAGTCAGAGAGTGTTTTGGATCATTATCAACATTTCTAAAATGTGTGTCCTGAACAAATTAAAACAAGTATAAAAGGACAGCTGGAGTATTTCTTTCTGCTCCTGAAGCAGAGAATGTAAATGGGGTGTCTATAATGTAGATCCTTATTCCTGAGCTTTCTATTTGATAGCCTCTAAAAAGAAAGCCTGCAAAATCAGCATCAGATCGTTTCAAGTTAATTGTCTTGCCAGTGATATGAGATTGGATTTACTCTGTTTTAAAAGGTCTTTTGGAACAACAGCTGTGATTTTTCCTGGCTCATAATCATCAGCAGCCGTAAGGAAACAGCAATCAGAATGGAGGAGACAGATCTGCTGATGAAGCACAAGCCTGCCTGCTATCTCATCCCTCTCACAGACCCCTTTGTTGGCTCTGTACTGCTGAAAGGAGCAGCATGCAACAAGAACTGGGTTTTGTCAATTGTATGAGCATATAGATCTAAATATGAATTACACCCTATTCAGTCTGCTAAAGTCAACGGCAACTTTCCAGTTGTGGAGTAGGACTAAAGAAAGGATCTGTTCAGCAAGAAAGGGATTTCCAGGATAATCACTTTCCTGGGTAGACCTGCAGTGATTAGTTTATGTAGACTTTAGTTCTTAAGCTGTTTTCACGCTATCTGGTTGCCTGCATACCATGATGTTGAATGTCACTTGTCAAAGGTTATTACTTCACTGCTGGGTCATTCACGCTACTGGCCCTTGCAGAGAAATGGAAAGTACATACTCTGTCTCTTGTGGAAGTCTATCTTTATAAGGATCCAGTTTCCTTGTGAGAGCATGGCAAGTTGTGTAAATTAGTTTTACATTAAGAAACACCGCTTGCTATCTGTCAAGGTTAATAGGCGAATAAGAAGACTAACTTATTCTTCAGGGAAAAGTGGAACGTTTCAAGTGGCAGAAACTCTAGAAACACTTGCAAAGAAAAAAAGAATAAAAGAAAAAAAAGAAAAAAAAAAGGTTGCATAATAGCTTGCACAAAGCGTCTTTCAAAAAATCACTGGTTTTGTGGCATTTCTGAGTCCTCACTTTAAGAAGTATCATATTAACTTAGGTCTGACTATATATCTGGACTCCTTTTATCAAGCTTAGGAGAACCATTCAACAATACTTTTAGTGGCAACTCAAAAAAATGTTAAAATGATGACACATTCTGTAGTCTAGCAGATTATTCAAAATTGTTTCACTTATGTTTTTCTGCAACAAGCCATCCAAAGCACAAATGTTTCTATTCGTCATGTTTTAATATATTTTAGGATATTGAGAGTGAAATTGCCTTTAAATATAAACAATCGCTATTAATTATTACTATAGAATTTTTCCTTCATCATCTCCCTGACCTTTAAGGAACATTAATGAGAAAGTTTACTTGTGGATATGAGCTGTTTTTAATGAATGTCTCTCACTGAGGCTGTATGACTGGTAAGATGAAAACTCTCAAATGTTAATGCACTTGAGATTTATAATGTCTAATTTTAATGTCTTAGGACATAGGTCAGGGAAGGGAACTGGGATTGATTGCATATAACAAACCATCTACATGTTATTTTGCAGCAACAAAACAGAGCAAACAAAGTCCCAGAACACATCTACTGAGTTATGAAGTTATTGCAGGACTTCATCTAGCGTTAATGAGGCCTCATTTGAACAAATGGGAAATTCTTGAAATAGGATATCACAGAACCAGCTTGTAAGGGGCTCAAGGGAATGAATCTTAAGAAAAGGCTAACTGGATTTGGCCTTTAATGATGCACAGGGAAAAAGAGTAAGGGAACTTCTCACATTTCATACTCCAGTGTTTGGCTATAAAAACTGCCCTGGTCACCCTTGAGAAATAAAAAGATTTTTTTTTTGCAGGATATATATTTTTTTGTTTTATTTTCCTCTCCTTCCTTCTTTGTGATTGTAGAGGTCAGTATCTGAGACTACATGTTCACCCACGAACAACGTAAAAAAACCTTAAGGTGGATGTGTACATTCACAACTATTAACCATAAAATTTCTCTAGACTCACTGTCATCGCTGTGCTCAGAACTACATTTTGCTGGTTACTATCCGGCTACAAATTATGGATTTCAGGCTAAGTTCCTAGATAGCAATTCACATGTGCTCTTACTTTATGAAATGGTTTCCATTCTGCTCAAGTTTGTAGTGTTCTGTGAGGGGGACTAAAACTGTACATATGGTGGAGCAAGTTTGAAGATACTAAATATCTCTTTTAAATTTTAGTTCTTTGAAAATGAGTTTAATTTTAAGCTGCCCTACTTGAAAGGGTCTGTCTGCAAATTTTTTAAGCCACTAGCTTAAGTGTTAAATTGTTTTTTATTTCTACAAATTACAGCTTCAGAATACATAATAGGAGCTGCCCTTAAAATGTTACTGTGGAATGTACAAGGGCTATATTATCCAATTAAAAGTATGTGTATCTTGCTAGTGCTTAAGAGAACAAGCACACTGCTAGTTCTCTTAGAAGAAATGTATTTATTTCTGCCTGTGCTCTCAAGCTCGCAGAAGAAAGGTTATGTCAGTTTCCCACCAGGCTTCTTACAATACTCCTGTGGGATAGCTAAATTCTTATATTACAAAGTGACAAACCTACCCAGACCCAAAATCGTTCTTGTGACATTCCCAGGAGGCTGACTGATGAGAGTGAATGAGGATAGTGCCAGCAGAGTGTTTGAACTATTTGTTCTTAAGTGGGAAACCAGCATCAGCTCCTATTGTCATTGTCTTCTGCAAGCTTTACAAGAAATTACATATGTGTAAATAAGGTACAGGAAATAATTTCCCTTTCCAGGGAAATGTGCTGCCTGATTACAGAATGCCTTGGTTATTTAGTAACATCTGGAGAGGCAATTTCAGCTGCCTTCAAGATAAAAATTAGATAATAATCTTGGAACATATCATTCAAGCGCTAGGAAGACATGGAAACATTACTGTATATGAAGCATGGAAATAAATAAAAACCCATATATTCATGTAATGTGGCAGTGCATAATACTCATTTTTCTAGAACTTTTTTTTTAACTTACATCAGTTATTCCTGGCAAGTAATCTCTTTAGAACACGTTGCTTCTTTCTACAGAAGATATCATTAAGGTATTTTCGGCAACCATCAAATTCTACCATCAAGTAACAGAAATAATAAATAAAAAAATTTCAAGTATCAGTAAACCTTCTGACCTTTCTACTGGGCACATATGAGAGCCTTGTGCAGACATTCTTCTCCTTGATTCTGTTTGGGGAAGGTAAGAAGTCTGTGAGAAGGAAACACTAATGTCTTCATTCTTTAAATATAGACCAATACCCCCCAGTCTTTCCCTCATGGATGAACAGATTATCCATGGAGAGAAAGAAGCATATAGAGACATTCCTCTGACTTATTGTGGATGTCTCTTCTACGATGATGTGAATTACACCCAGAGACGAAGAAAACCTCAATGACTAATAAAAACATTCACCTTGTAGACATATTCCATTTCCAATCAATCCAACCCTGATGTTTCTAGAACATCAGAACCACAGCAGAACTGAAGGAAGGGAATACAGGGTTCATTGGTCCTTACCAACAGTCAGGTCCATCCTGAGCAAAGAAGACAACCTAAGCAGCAATTTGCCAATGTAGGTTGGATATACAACTAGTTGCCAGGGAGTAAATCTGATCAACCATCTTGACGCAGTACAGCGAACACAATTCTGAAGATGATTAATGGGTGAAATGGGATGAGAAATGAATTCCTCTCATACAGACAGCTTGTTGCAAGGTCTGAAAAAAAGCAGTTCCAAATGTTGTTCCAAATCAAAGAAAATTAATCATTTTTTGTAGAAGACTCTGCTAACTAGCATGTGAGCTAGAGGAAGCCAGGTGGTTTGGACAGCCTGCCTCTGAACTTGGCTTTTGTCTTGTAGTAAGTGAAATGATTCTAGGACACTTCAGTCATACAATTAACATCAGGGAAAGTAGAATTGGAATAATTTAAATCACATCTGTGTTTTACACTTTTGATCCTTTTACTTGTTGTTTATAATACAATAATTCAGTATAGCTGTTGGGGTTAAGAACCTGGACGAGTGAAATATTTTTATTATTCTCATGGGACCTAGTGGCAGGCATCTAAATTTTACCTAAGATTATGTTGTCTTACAGCTCAGATATCACACTGACATTTGCTTACTACTTAGTATTTCTTATAAACTATAAAAATAATGAATATTCAAGCTATATAATAAAGGCAAATTCAATCATTTATAAAAACAGTACATAAGGTAGCATGCAGATGACATTCCACGAGGAAAAAGAAAGAAAAAAGAAAAAGAAAAGGAAAAAGAGCATTTAGAAATAGTACCTGAGCTGAATGGTCTAAAATAACTATTCTCTCTGCCCAGCTGCAACAAAGCACTCATACCTTGCAGAGTGAATTATTTTTTAATCTACATAGGACCAACAATAATTTTCTGTATTTTGATGTTGTAATTTCCTTTGCATCAGGTCACTCTTATCTCATTATTTAACAGACCGGAGATCTAAACTATCTATTAATAATGCCATTCCTGCTAAAAAAAGTGAGTTTATATTATTTGTATAGACATTCATAACGTTCTTCCTAGTTTGAAGAAATATTGTGGTCACTTAACTAACCATCCACAGGAAACAAAAGTTGGCACTCACAGTGGGTACTGTGGCTGCTCTCATGCATCCTCCATTTTGCTACATAGAAAGTATTATGAAGAAGATATTTTTAAAGAGCTCTTTAAAGAGCCCTGAACCTTAACTGTACCACTGTAAAGCTATATGGCACAAAACACATATTAGTTGTCTGCTCATAAAGGACGACTTCAGTAAGAGCAATCTCATTTAATTTTACATACCTGCAAGATTATTCATTTACATCCAAGCATCCAAGTCACACTAGGATCTTTCTGCAGACAACAAAGAGAAAAGTGAAGTAGAACAAATCCAGGCAAGTCTTGTCTCTTTGAGAATCTAAACTGTCTATCGCCTCCCATTCTGCTTTGCAGACATTTTATTGTTTAAGAATAGACCATATCACAGCTTTTCTGGATGCTGGTAGCATCCCAGGAAATATACAAAAAGACAATATCTTTAAGGTGCTATATAAAGAAAAAGAACCAGTGATAGAAGAAGTTACAAATTGTGTAAATTACAGACTAGGTTACTCACTGCATTTCTAGCTGTGCAAAAATTATCATCCCAGTGCTCCTGCCACACTCCTCTGTCCTGCATCCTTCACCTTTTGTTACTACAACAGTGCCAAATATTCTCTCTCTCTCTGTTCTGCCTCTTGATGGAAGGCAGCAAGTGCTTTTCAGGGGCAGCTGTAAGGCTCCACCTAGCAAAAGTAATGCAATTTGAGTCTCAGTTCTTACTCATATATTCTTTAGGGGCTTAATATTTCCTATGGCCGCATGTCTAAGGCGGATGTATCTATCTTGCAAGCTAGTTCTTTTTCCCACTGATCTTTCAAATCACATATATAGAAAAATTCTGTGCAATTGAAGATTTCAGCATTTCTCTTGCAACAGCAGTTACTGTAAATGTCAGAAATACTCAGTAGTGGAAAAGTGAGAAATCTCAATATTTTTTTCCAATCTGGAGCAAAAATTATTTTACGTTCCAAAATGTATGCAAAATGTATTATTCATTTTCATTCTTTCATTTTTTGCCTAAAAACTGAAGTTTTCTGCTTTTCATATTCATGTGAATGTTCATATTCATAGTATTAAAGATTGATGATACCCTCCTTCCCTTCCCTTCCCTTCCCTTCCCTTCCCTTCCCTTCCCTTCCCTTCCCTTCCCTTCCCTTCCCTTCCCTTCCCATTGCTCAGGAAGTTATACCTGTATATCTCTCATGAAGATGCTGTTCAAGAACATTTCCTTGCAGCAGCTTAACAAAGTTCTTCCCGTAGAGAGTGGTTTGCATGCACTTTTTCAGGGAATGAGCCCTGCTCCAGCAGCAAATTGGCCTAAGGGGTGTCTTAGTAGTGTCCTAGCACTGGCTAGTTTACTAACTGCTATTACTCAGTTCCTTAAAGTCTATCCTGTCAATAATGGTGAATTTTTCCAGGGGCTTTTCTGAGCCTTGATCAGCACACAGTATAAGGTCATCAGGCAACTTCATTGTGCAACTGCACACAGAGGGCATTCATTGTATGGATTCTTTTTCTATCATAACTTAAATTTTGAACTCTATTTTTTTCTGTTTATGAATTCTTTTGAAATATGGCAGTTTTCCAAAATAGCACTTACATGTAAAAATATCAAAAGAACTTCATATTTTCCATGTACAATACATCCCATTAAGTGAACTGGAATTAAGCATTCAAGTTCATCAAAGCATGACATGTATGGCGCTGGCACCACTACACAGTCTAAATCACAGATTTCTGTCACAAAGCAAAAAATTTCTGAGTACATTCAGATATATCCTTTACATAATTACCTTTATAAAGGCTATGACAGTTCTAGGTTTGCAACGATTCTATGACTATTATAGCTAGATTTAAAAATATACTGCACAAATGAAATGCGTTTTTCACCAGTTAACAATTTATTCCACACTTAGTGATTTTGCATGCTACAAGTTCAAAGTCACACTGACGCAGAGAAACTGATGATTCCCTTATAACATCCTTATGGGGGTATGTTCCAGTAATTCAGAGCTCACTCCTCAAGAATGAGGGGCTGAATATGGGGCTGAAGGACCGCAATACAGTAACTTCCATAAGGGATGATTAGTTATCTCTCTCTCTTTCTTCAGCAGCAGATGGAGACAGAGTAGGAGAGCAGCTGTTTTTTCCTGTGTTCAATAAATAATCAAAAGCTTTTCCATGCCTACATTATCACTGTACTCATGCAAAGATTGTCATCGCCTTTCCATGGATGTCCTGACACAAATGGAAACCTAAGGGAGAGCCAGTACATGTAACTAAATATGCCAGCCCTTTCTTTGACAGAGATACAAATTTCAATGAAAAAACAAACAAACATAATTTAACATTTGCTGATGTTAAGTCTACTAAACAGCGATATTTCTGTTTGAAATTATCATTTTGCCATTTTGAAAGTATAAACACTATGTTTATTTTCATATGCACAGCAATATTTTATTTTTTAAATTTGTTTTTGATGGTGTAATAGAGATTCATGACTTCTTGCTTTAGAAAAGCTAAGGAGAAAGAGTAAGAATTTGCTATACTGATTGCTGCCTCTCCAAACAGTTCACATCCACAAAATAAATCTTTCTGCAGATGTGGATTACCAATGGGTTATAAGGTTTCATATCCAGTTAAGCCAAGATATAAAATAAGTCCTTAACATTGACATGTGGCTAAAGTTATCTGTTTGGACTCCCACCTATTTAGACTCCAACACAATATTGCATGTTACTACAGGTTCTTCTTCCCATCCTCATTCTAACAGATAAAACTTTCGTTAATACACAGCAACAAGGCTATTAATATTTCATTACTACATTGCTCTGTCTGTGCCTCTCATTTATTTTCACATGGTACTTCTATATATTATTACACAAAGAGGTATGGGGATGGTTTGAGGAAAGATGGTCAGCTTTCATTTAGCATTTTGCTTCCTGAGAAACAGGAGGCACGAAAACTTGAGACCTCATGTCTTATCCTAACTGAATTCTTAGTTCCACATCTCAGTTTCTGGACACCATTTATTTTGCAAAAAGCACATCTGGACACAATATTGTCCAAGCGGAGTTTCTAGATCCTCAGCCTACACTTGCTCTCAGGCTGCTAGCCTGTGAAAAAGAGTTTTGTGACTAAATATAAACTTAAATTCATTTTTTTTTTAATAAAGCCAATTGGTGTCCAGGGAAACTTCTGGGTTTGTTTGTTTCACTTACGTATATTATTTTCTTATTATTATTTAGTAGTCACCACATGTTCTAAACAAGGATCTCCATTAAAATGCATTTGAGATGTGACTACTAACATATAATCAAAGAGATCAAAGAGGAATATGGATAAAATTGAGGTGTTTTTTTTTTTTCGTAGATGCTGTAGCTAGCTCTTTTAAAATTATTACAGCCATATTTCAGATATAAATACAAGTTCTTTTTCCTTAATATTTGGAACTTCTGTTGAAGAATTTTAAGAGTCTGCTTTTCAGGAGGTGGAGGCTATCTCCTTAAAAAAAAATGAGGCTTAATGCAGTTGGGCAAATATGAAGACATTTCTTTTAGTATTTGCATATCTTGTCACAATTATCAGCAAGGCAGATGAAATTTAATCTTGCATCTTTCCATATTTACTGTAAAGACGTTTGCTTGCTGAGAAACATCCTGTGAGAACAAAGCAACGGAGAGTAGTATGAGAGCTCAAAAGATTAGGCCAATTACAAAGCCACTTTTACTGTAAGAAAGTTGAGCCCAGGAAAACATTGCAATTTGCCCCAGGCTTAACTAACTAGAAGAATCAAATCTCCTGCCAGGCTTCTTAGCTATGGGTTAAAGCTGTTTTACAGTAAATAGCAGAGATTTACATTTACTAGCTCACTCAGTGTGCTCACATTCTTGCACAGAGACCAATGGTACGTGGGTGAAACCTACACTGGGTACTATGGGAGATGATACAGAGAAAGAGTTTGTATAATTATGTTGTAGATGTAAAAAAGCTAACCAGCATTCTGTGCTGTGAGGTGGAGAATGCCCCTGAGAAAATTCAGCAGTTTCCATACACATCTCTGGTTTTCTTACTCATCCTCCTACATTTCTTTTTCCTTCCTCATTTCCGTCACAGCTGCACTTTAAATACTCTGATCTGATTTTGCTTTTTTTTGCCTGTTTTGCTGCAGTCCTCTGGGGTTAGGGCTTGTTTTGTTTCTTCACTTGGGTTGCAACAAGCTTATATCCAGTGACAGGAAGGTAGA
The DNA here is from genome assembly GCA_016647715.1 of Pavo muticus. Taxonomy (NCBI): domain Eukaryota; kingdom Metazoa; phylum Chordata; class Aves; order Galliformes; family Phasianidae; genus Pavo; species Pavo muticus. The sequence goes on along the minus strand of JACDJE010000333.1, from coordinate 1,287,215 downwards.
ATTTGAGAGACAAAATTTTGGGAATTATGCTCTGAGAGAAAAAGTAGAATGAAGACTATTCATTCCTGTATGTAAGTCAATAAGAAATGGACAAAAGATTTTTCCAGTTCCTTGTGTGAAGACCAAAATATCTACGCACAGAATTTCAAGTTTTGCAGTGGATATGCATGAGATACCATGTGGAAAATAGTCTTTACTCCTTTTCTTTCCAGATATACTACTCAAATATTACATTAGTAGGTATTGTAGGAAAGAGTAAATTACATCAACTTAAACAAAAAAAATAACATTGTGTCTATGGTATCCTGGGACATTTCTATGACATTTTCTTTCCATTTTGAATAAATGCTATCTTAAATCAATTCTAAGAAACAGAATGAATTAGAATTTGGAAGACAGATCAACAGCATTCAATGCTTAAGTTTACAGCTCTTGCAATTCTAGTAAATAAAAAAATAGTGAATCCATAATTGACACACATGATGGAAGCAACGCTAATGTTAGTATACCTTTGTGTATGCCAGCTGTAGTCTAGATGAGTTATGTACTGTGAAGAAGATGAGTTAAACTTAAAAAAAAAATGGTAATACCAACTATTGACTATTATTGTGTGTTGCAAAAAATTCTAGTGATATTGGTTTCCATTTTTTATTTATGCCTCTGCCTACCCATTACTGCCTTACCTGAGTGAAAAAAATGATCAACAGTCTAGAATCATTATAACTGTTTTATATTAATAGAGAGCATAAGATAAAATAGGCAACTTAAGTAATTTCAACTGTTACCTAAGAAGAAATGTAATAGAAAAAAAATCAGTTCTTAGTTTGAAAACTGCAAAAGAGGCTAAGGTGCTTACAGTTTTGCTGGCACTACATAAAGAAATGCAGAACTCAGATGAAGTTTGAGTAGAATTTTGTTCCTCTTCTTTCCTTCTCTGCTGACGAGCAGGGTGACAGGAGCTCAATATGTGCTAATGAAGATCAGCAGCCCTTGCTCCATAGCTCTCAGGGTTTGCACAGGCAGTGACTGCTTTTACAGGGAGATAATGCAGGAGGGTGGCTGTCTTCCTTTTGGACAGAGCAGAGAAACTACATCGGTGATGTCTTTTAATCTTAAGGACGCAGATCAAGGAAGACCTTACTGAGGAAAGAAACACATGCAGTATCTACTTGAGAAAACACAACGGTGATACACTAATGGACATTAATAGATATTTTAAAAATCAATTATATGTTTGGTACAGTAACCCAAAGAGTAGTTACCATATTATGACATTATGCGATATTTTTCAGCTGTCCAACCTTGTTAACATTTTGGTGTCAATGAAAACTTCATCTCCAAGCATATAGGCGTAAGAGGCTAGGATGGCCAATTGTAATGTTTCAGGGAGTACTTCTTGTTCCTGTTCCATGATTCCACAGGGACTATGCAACTCTGTGGAGTATTTTGGCAAAAGATCACCTGTGCTAACCTTCAGCATTTCATTCCCTTGAGTAGGTCCAGTACCTGAGGGAGAAAACCTTCTTCCTTTTAGACTCCTGTAATGCCACATACCAGTGATTTCTAAAGCTATATGCAGCAAAGGTTTTGGGAGCATCATCCAGGTGTCCATTTATCAGCACACTGAAGTGCTTTTTAGTGCAGATAATCACTTATCATGCATGATCTATTTTCTCAGGAGACTGAGAGCCTCTGTCCAGATGTAGCTCTGGTTAAATATACTGCAGAGACAAGACCTGAAGATTTCCTGCTGTTTACCAGAAGATGGGAGCAGAGAGCTCCTTCCTCTGCAGAGCACTGAGACACACTGTTTACATAACATACTTAATCATTTTTTTCAAATATGTCATACAGAAGTTTTACAGTGCTGCTTCTCTTGAAGCTTCTTCCTTTCACGGTAAGAAAAGGGGCTGTTCTTGAGTCTAATCCAAGTTATTGTTCCAGCTGAAGGCAGATTATGTTTCTGCATTGAGCCGACATCTGTTTGCAGAAGGTTTTTTTCAATTTTTTTTTTTTTTACTTTTTGTTTTTTGAAGGTAGATACAGGTCTGATTGCATTTATTCAGACAAAGACCAATAACTTGTATTTAATGAAACAAGGACTTGGATCTCTTTTTTACACTTGAGGTACCCCAAGATTGTGCAATAAATACAGAGTTTGTATACTGTGTTTGTGCTATATATAAAATGGAGGTTCAGTCAAAATGAGACAGTGAATTAAAAGCACATTGTAAAATGCTACTAAATAATTATGACAAACAATTTGATTTTGAATAGCGCATAAAGTAAATCACAGAACATATTCCTAAACTAAATCAACAAGACCATTGAAGAGTTTTCCACATGGCCCCCTCACTCTCAGGTTATTCAAGGAAAATACACATGGAATTAAGTGCCGCTGATTCAATGTACAAAGCAGAAAAAGCCAAAAATAATTTTAGCAGGAAATCCTCCTACTTCACACACAACATTTTATACTGCCAAGCTGCTCTGTTTTCTTTTACATCCTGGAGATTTTAGCATAAATGATTATTTTACAATTGTCAGCTGTTATATTTCATACTGTTCAGTCCACTCTGATGAATTTGAGATTGAATTATATAAAATCATTCATCAATTAATAAGCTATCCATTAGCAGTGATTTCGGATGATGCCTGATAAATATAGGACTCATTTGTCATAGCAAAACAACTTTAATATTGAATAGAAATCATGAGATCACTTCAAGTAAGTTGAATTAGAGTGCTGTGGTAATTGCAGATAAACAAGAACAACAAATCAAGACTGAAGGAGTTGCTGGCCAACTGGCAGTCTGGAAATAGTATGTCTACATTCAAACAAGGATAGATTGTTAAGACTGCAGAGGTTTGCCCTGCAATTTAGCTTGAGTGAGAATTAAGTTGAAAGAAGGTAATTTGTGTGAATTAGCTTTGAAAGCATTTATTACATTATTTATTTTTTAGTTACATATTTAATTTCACTGTGGCAAGCTAGAAGTAGCAGTAATAATTCAAAAGGTCATGTAATTTCAGAGGAATGAAGAAAGAGAGTAAGGAGGCACATTATAGCCCCTACAGAAGTTGCTCCACTTCAGCACTTCTATCATGTTTCTTCTCTTTACATTCCTTTCCAGAACAATTTCGAATTATTAAGACAGAGCATGCTGCTCATAACTTGCTTATTTTATAAGGCTGTGACAAGAAAGTTACAAACACTCCACAGACTGAAGAGAAGGATATTTACAATACTCAACCCTACACGTCCATCTTTGCTAAATTGATTAAAATACTATTATGTCTTGAGCTCCTTATATGAACTCTGGCAAAAACAACTCCTTTGAGGGAGACTGAGAGCAAGACTTATTTCATGTGATCTCTGAATGGAATGGCAACAAGCAGGGGGCAACCAGCTAGAAACCAGCTGGGTCCTGCATGGCACCAATTTGACCACGTGACAATGAAGTGCCCCGTTGGCAAAGGCCGGGTGTCTTCTGGGCTGCATTAGGCAGAGCATTACCAGCAGGTTGAGGAAGGTGACTCTTCAACTCTACTCAGCAATAGTAAGACCCATCTGGAGTGCTGGGTCCAGCTCTGAGTCCGTCAGGAAAAAACACGTTAGAGGAAATCTAGCAAATGAAGATGATAGCATTGGATATATGAAGAGAAACTGAGAGGGCTGGATCTGTTCAGCCTGGAATAGAGAAAGCTCAGGAGAGCTTTATCAATGTATATAAAAACCTTCTTACTCATTTGAAACTTCTTATGGCTTCTTGAAATTTAAGTTACCACCACTATCATTTCACATCAGTAAATCTTTTTTAGTTATCCTAATAGCATTACATTGTGACAAAATTTTGAGGAAACTGATTTACACATCATCCTAGTGCTTTTGTTCAAAGTCTTTTTGTTTTGTCTGTTCACATACTACCCCTACATACAAAGCAATTTCTGGTGAAGCATAGTAATACTATTTTAAACATATACTCGCAGACAGAAATGCTAGCAAGTGAGAGCCAGATCTCTGGCCCGAGCTTCATATTACATCGCTCAATACGTAACTTTGCAATAATACTTTGTCCATGTAATTCCTACAGAGAGAGAGTTTTTACTTTTCAGAATTTCCCTTGCTATCAAAAAATGCACAAACAAGGCATGAAAATAACTAATGCTAACAACTGAATGCAAAAGTACTCAAGCCATAAAACAAGTCATATAAAGAAAACACATTTCAGTAAGCATCTCAACAATAATGTTACAATTGCCTGGAAGAATCACACATCAGTCTCATTTTACTGCCATCTTTCATACCAGTTTTGCTGTCTCTACCCCAGACAGCAGGCTAAGTATAGGTATCGCTAACATATATGAAACCAGACGGCAGCCAGTATTCTTGCATAGCTTCCAGCTCAGCTGTCATCCCGTCTGATTCTCAGTGAGCTCAAATATAATCCACTGGAGATGTTATTCCCACAGGAAGCTGGAGATCAGTTCACACAGGACTTTGTGTTTGTTTGCATATGTGTATTCACTGTAGTTAATGTCATTTTACTGACTGAACTTAAAAATTCCTCCCCCATCCCCATACCATGTGAAACGAATTTATCCCTCAAACCATGAGACTGTTTCTGACATAACATATGAGAATGATACCATAGAATGTCTCCTAGATTCATGAGAACTACTGGTTTCAGAAAACAAAACCAATCTGAACAGCTTCACGTCCTGTTTTGTCTGCATTACTTCTACTAGAAATGATGGATTTGTCACCTTTTTAAGCTTATGGTCCAGAATGACTGCAAAGTGATTGTAAACACATTTTTAAAACTCAAACAGATTGCTACTTTTTCATACAGGATGCCATTCATTAATATTGCTGTGTCATAATATCTTCCCAGGATACATTCTGAAAAAAAATCTGAAAATGTTTTGAATCAAACAAAATTGCTGTAAGGATTAAAATGCAAATGAAAACTGTAAAAGCAGGACTCCAAAGTATCATTCATACCTATTAATGAAAATATTACAATTTCTCCCATCATATGAAGAGATGTTAATAGGACAATCAAATATATTAGTTCAATAGTCACTTCATCTATAGCTAGAATTAGAGGAGATGCATATTGGAGCATTGAGCAATGAATTGTCAAGGATTGTTCCAAAATAACCTCAAGATCATTCTTTAAAATCAGTACAAATCTTCTCCCCATAAGCATCACCTACCAGGCTCTTTCCCACTCCAACCTCAATGAATAATAAAAGTTGATCCTCTCCTGAGAAAATAGAAAATATTCTACATTTAGTATGATGAACTATGATAATGAAACTGGGATCTATACATATGTGCTTGTCTGTACATATGTCTTAATGGAGGACAAATTATAAAGGAGCTACATCAAAAAACTAATTATCACAACTTAGATTAAGTTGAACCAAGATCAAAGTATATATTATAAAATTGTTTAATCCCATACCAGTAAAATAGAAGTGCAACTTCACTGTACATCTGTTACCAGTTTCTGCTTCCACTGGTTTTAGAAAGACTAAGCAGTTTAAAGAAAAATCATAATGCAATGCTTTTTAACCAGCTGAATGCATTGAAATAAATTTAGGCCCATTACTTATTATGATAAAGTTGAGAATGAGGCAAAATCTTTCCTTAGAGGAGATCTCTCTAGTAATGAGTACTTCCATGGCAAAAAGAATCACATTTATTTGATGCCCAAAGCAAAAGAAAATAAAAAAATTACTGGAGAAGGTAGTAAGAAGTATATATCCATGAAGAACAGGGAATAATTGTTAGGATATAAACGTATAAGGTCCCATCACTGGCTAAAATATATGTTTGCAAGAGTACATGGAGAACAATCATGTATTCCACAAAGCTGGAGTATTATACTAATAAGAATGAAAAAAAACAGAAATCCAAATGTTGGCAGCTAAAATAACCATCGTGTAGTTTTTTAACTGGAGGAATTTTGATATATGTGTGTCTATGTCCATAGTTTCTTTGCTATATCTTAAGGTCTTGCGTATGTTAAGATAAAAGCATAGCATCCTATGTGCCACAGCACCAAGCAAAGACAACCAACAGACACTTTACCTGTATGATAAGTGCTATCATAGAATCATAGATTGGCTTGGGTTGGAAAAGACCTTCAAGACCACTATCCAATCTGGTCTGGTCTAGCCCACTTCCAAGAACTGTGATGCTGTCCACAGGAACCTCAGAACAGAAGTAGATCATAGGGTAAAAGATGAATAAGGACCTAAGTACATCTATTTAAATTGGAGGACTGGAATCATGCTTTTTTGTTTGTTTGTTTTAAGACATCTTTTTCCCACTCACCAGTCTTTGAAATGGTGTTTTGTATAATCTTGTGGCAATTCCCTTCAACTTCCAACCAAGGCTCTATCCATCAGGAAAACTGTACTCAGATAATGGAAGAATAGTATTCTACTTTAGCGCAGCAGAGTTGTGTGCCACCTAGCTTTTAAGACCTAAATTCTGGTACTCTCCGAAAAAGTATCTTAGTCAGAACCCAATCTTTGTTTCAAGTTGTAAGTTCAATGCTGATGTATACTTAATTCTCCTGGAGAATACTATCAACGTGGTGGAAAAAACTTTGGTAGGTCAGATCCAAATTCATTGCTGTTTCCTGTTTTGTATCTGTTTGTCGTTGTTGTTGCTGGTTTTTTTTAAATATATTAGTAAGTACTAAAAAATGGAACAGGTACTGACTGGAAAAAAACGGACGAATATTCAGGCATGGTCTGGAGTAAAAAATTTTTCCAGGGAAAGTTTCAAGTTAATATGGAAAATAAAAGTCCTCCTTGGCAAGAAGTCAGTTAATAAAAGGCCTGTAGCAGTGGAAAAGCATGATAACTCCAGAACATAACATGACAAAACTCTGATAAACATCCTGGTTGCATCCTTCCTAGAAAAAAATTCCCTTCTACATATTGACTGCTGTTGCTGTGTGATAATCTCCTGCATGTCCCTGTGAAGAATGAGTACTCCTGGTGTTTTTTGCTTTTGATCACTAATCTTCAGTCTCAGTGGGAGTTAGCCTTTGACTTCTACAGAAGCTGGATCAAGATCCAGAACAAATAGTGACAGAGAATGCTATTTTGAGTTGCATAAATTGGGTTAAAAAAAACAAGTATATGTGTAAGGGAAGGGAACAATTAAGTGACTCTATTTAATAGCAGGGAAGATTCTTTACCTGGGACACCAAACAGTACATTTTGGATCAGAACTATAGGCCCATGCTTCTTGCATATTTAAGCATAAGCATACATATAAAGGTAGTTGGTCCAACTTGGCAAACTTATCTGTTGTTTTATTGTACAGGCCAAGGACTGACTAGACACTAGATCAGAGCTGGCAAAAATCCTTCTGGTTGTATTAGATTAATTTATGCTGACTGAAGATTTAGCAATGCATCATCCTCTAAGAAAGTAAGCCATGCAGGAGGACATGTGCTAAAATTTTTGACAGGCTTGTCTACACTGGATCTATATTACTAAGAGAGAATTCAGAATTAATTCTGGCAACATTTGAAATCATCAACTTGCAAAACATTTGGAGCCAAGCCATTCTGGCAGCATATATTTGGAGTAGATTTGAAAGGTATTATCCATGGCAATCCTTTATAGAAAAAAGAGATTTCTTGCCAAGAAGTCTGCACAAAAATCTTACTCTATAGACTAGCAGAAATGTAAGGACTTTTCATTAGGTGCAAACACTATTTTAGCTGTTAGATGTAAAAAGAAAAGAAATTCCAGACTAGCATTACAGTAAGTGTAAAGGATTGCTACTCATTGCGACTGTGTAGAATTACAGTGATGTTATTTCTAATGTGAATTGAACTTACAACTAGAGCTGATTTCAGGATATTTTAGTACTTTATCCATCATAAAAATATTGTATAATGTCAGAGGAAGTGTTGCTTCACACTGAGTTACTCTTCTGACATCTCCAAGCAGGACTGATGTGTTTCTGCTTAGAACATCATTTACAATGACAAGTTGTAAATAACATTATCTTATTTGTGTTATTGTAAATCATAGAATCACAACATAAACCATAATGTGTCCTCTGTAGCTACAGAATGTGTTACTATTAAAGTCTCAATAGCAATGATTCAGCCAGAAATTTTAAACCTGAAATCGAACAGGTAGGAAGAAAAAGAACAGATGGTCAAGCATCTGGAAATATGCAGATATCTTTGTTCCCCAGCTCTCTTTATGCTATCATGTTATCAGTCAGTTGTTCATTTTCACAAATTATTAATTTGACTTAGTACAGGTTTTTTTTTTTAATATAAATTATTCTGTTTTCGCCCTTTTTTAAAAAATTGGATATCTATTATAAATACTATTTCTTCAATATATGAAAAAAATGAACTAAATATTTTAAGTGCTGTCACGGTGGAGTTGCTTATTTTTTGCTTGTTTGTTTCTAATTAACTATATACTGTATTCACATGCTGATTTACTACTAATATACCAGAAATGTGTTTATGCAAAAATTCTGAGGTTAGTAGTCAATACTGGCCGATTAGTATTGGCCTACCATCAGGTTCATTTCTTCTTTATTCCCAAACCAAACATGTGTTTCACTGCCAAGATTAAATTTCTATCATGGGAAGTGATTCTTATAATTAATGTAGCCCCTTATCCTTCACTGATTAGTCAGATTTTCTCAATGTCATGCACTGTTGGATCTGCATAGAGAAAAAGTGTTTTAAAGCCCAAATGATATTTAAAATATCCATTGATCCAGATCTCCTGCTGGTACAGACTTTACTTCAGTGAAAATATTGACATTAAGAACTCGTAGTGTTGCTTCTGTTCTACGGTTCTCATGTCCAAGAACTCAGAAATGGCTTTCTCTGTTCATTTTCCTCCCACTGGAAGAGTTGCATCACAGAGACAGAAAAGCCTTAATACAAGCATTCCTGGATACATCTGTTTGCAAAAGCAAAACATCCGGTGCTCAGTGGAGGTTATGCTATGTCTCAGATGGATTTATGGAGCTTTACCTGGTGATTCTCCAAGTATTATTCCTATCTATGTTGCTAACTACGCACACAGCTATTTTCAACTTACCTATTTGGTAGACTCCTAGTAAGGTGCATAGACATCTTCTTCTTGCCAGGCTGGATGGGGCTTTGAGCAACCTGGTCTAGAGGGAGGTGTCCTTGCCTATAGCAGGGGGGTTGGAACTAGATGATCTGAAAGGTCCCTTCCAAACCAAACCATTCTATGATTCTTTGATTCAGTGATTCTTAATCTGAGATTATATATTGCACAAATGTTTCCTAGGCCACAAATGCTTACGGATATAAGGATATCCAAAACTGGATAGCATTATGAGAGCACCATAGTAAATGGGAAAATAATAGATATGAAAATCTTCCTGACCTGTGTTAGCAACCATATATCATAAATATTCAACGCATAGAAAGGAGTATAAAACATTTTTTACAACAAAACTAGTATAAAACATTCACAGGAGAAGCCAAACCCTCATGTATGAATATCTTGGGCTGACATGGTGGTAAATATCCCTTAGTATTCAGTCTCATCTTTGGTTTAGAATGGTCACAGGGACTACCACTCTTTCAGTCTGAGGCCAAGCATGGCTGGAAACCTTTAGCTGCCAGATTAGCAGAGTTCCAGAACTTTCATAAATTTTTCTTACATCCTTCTTCAATAAAATGATTTCCAAGGTTAACTGTCAGATATTTGGAAGGAGCAGTAAATCTCACAATGAGAAAGGTATTTCCCATTGTTTAGTCAAGAAAAAAAAAAGAACATCCAGTTGGAATATATGTGAGAGGGAAAGAGAAGGTGTGCTTTGAAGTCTAAGCCTTTTTTGAGACTGATCATGTTGAGACTTTGCTCTAGAAAACATTTGCAAAGAATTAATATGTGAATGGGAGCTAGCTAGTGACCCAACAGATTGCAGTCTAAGACTTTACAGGACACAGTTAGAAAAAAAATATATATATATAAAGTACAGATCTATTAGCTTAATTACTCCTCTTCTGGTTATGATTATAGCTCACTATTTTTATACATTTTCTTCTGGATATTTTTGATTTTTCTAAATATCTAAATATCTAAATAATAAGGATTATTTTTTGTCCATCATAACTTCTGTTCTTGTACATGGAGCACTTCCAAACTGGATCGCTTATGATATTTTCTTATTGCAAACTAGAATTAGTCAGAAACACCTGCAATTTTTTTCATTCCTTCAGCATCTTGGCATTTATAGGGCAGGGTCTGATATTTACATTGAAAAACACAGTAATTATGCTGGTCTGCTCATTCTGTAGAAGAAAATAAAATGCAACGAAAAATGTGGGCAGTACCATTTTTAGACAAGATAATAATGTAATTAAAATGGAAAAAAATCTCAAGGATTCTGAATCCTCCACAGAGAAAAAAAAAACACACACACACACACACACACGCACACAAAACAAATAAAAAAAAAAAAAAAACAGGAAAAATATATTTTTTCTGCACATCCCTTGTTTCCTCACCTAACGGATAGGATATAATTTCCTATTCTATTCCAGCTCTGATGGAGCTGTCAGAATGTTCTTCTTGCCTTCACTTGGCAAATTCCCCAGATAGCATTTTACTTTCTTCCCTCTAAACTATTTCAAGTTTTATATAGACAGTGATTCCTGCCCTTGGTTAGAAAACATCCATGTTACCTGAACTTAGGTAATATCTATAGTGATAGACTCATACTCATCTTCCTATTACTTGTTGCAAAGAGTTGCCAAAAAAAAGTGAATATCAAATTGTGCATCAGATTTCATTCAAATTCCTTTCTGTATAGTCAGCCATAACTTACAGGTACAAAAAAAGCTTTCTTTGTCTCTACTTTCACATATATTTTATATGTGAAAGTATTTATATGCTATAAATAGCAGAACTAGGAAAAAAAAAAAAACAAGTGTAAATATTTCTATATCAGTAGCACTTAACATCAATGCTCAAGGATCAAAAATAGAGAAGCAAAAAAAAAAATATATATTATGTAGCGATACAATTGTTATGAAGTCAACAGAGAGTTCAAACATTTCACTGTAATGGAAACAGGATGAACCCTATATCGAATATTAAACAAGTCTAAACAATTAAGCAGATATATTCAGCTTCCCTAAATATGTAAACTAGAAATAGGAGAAATTTTCTTTCTAAACTCAATCTCATGGTAAATATCAGTGGAACATCAACTTTGATCTAGGCTCTTTTCTTCCTTATCTGTAGCCAGAAGACATGACTTGGGTATGAAATGAAGTCAGTCATTTAATGAAATCAACCTAATCAATGATTAGAATGTTAAAATTAATGCTATATAACATATATAGGAAACATGGTTTGTAAATGTAACTCTTTTCACCAGAAATAAGCTTAAAAGTTTAAGGATCAGTGCCTTAGAAGGTAAAGAACAAGCTTGAGTATTACTTCTGTTTTGAAAATTTACTCTATAAAATAAGGTGAACAGTTCTGTAAATGTCTGCCTAATGACTAACAAAAAGAAATCCGTTGTATGAGGAAACCCAACAGGAATGACATGCAAAAATGTGATGCTGCCAGCACTTATCTATCCTTGGAATTTCAATATGTTACACAACAGGTCTCTCATTCAGTGATTATATTTTTAATAAAGTGAAATAAGAGGAAAATGGTCGTATTAGTAAAGATACTGATAGTGTAATGCAAGTAATTACTTCTATTACTCTTGCTACGTTAAGCACAATAAAGGCTAAGGTAGCAAAGTAGGTAATAAGTGGTTTGAAAGGAGACATTTCCCAAAACTTGAAGGAATTATGAGCTGGCAGAGATAATTAAAGTAGGGAAGTCATATGATAACTGGGAACTTTTTGCTCTACACGCAAAAAAAAATGTAAAAAAAACCTCAACAAACCACAATCCCCTAAGAAAGAAGTAAATCTGGCTTAAAAACAAACAAACAAACAACAAAAAAAAAAAACAGAAAAAAATGTTTATGCACATAAGAATTAAAGCTGCACTGGTCTACCATTCCATTGGAAGGATACATCTATTAAATGATGCAGAAAATTTAAAAAGAGATGATCAATATTGTTTGAATTCAGAAAGTAGAACAATAAATCCTCAGAATGGACAGGCATAATGTCTCAGAGTGATAGTTCTAAACGTATTCTTTGTCTCAGAATTTTTAAATTAAATGAAATCAATCAGCATCTTTTTTTTTTTTTTTTGTGATTTACCCATAAAAAATACATTTTCAAGTACTTTCATATTTCCCTTCATCCATCATCTTCTCCTTTCCTCTGTGATATTTTTCACCTCTGAATACACTGCTCATCCATTGCAAGTTGTGTCTCGGGTGTCATTCTGAGTGTCTAAAGCAAGAAGCTTTGGGCTGTATCCATGTTAACAGATTGAGCAGTGCCAGAGAACATTCCTGGGCACTGGAAGCTGAACATGTTGAATTATGAGATTCCCTGGCATTGTTTTAACCTGGGCCAAGAATTTCTCTATCAAACAATTTCCAGGTATGAAACACGAGTGCAGGACAGGGAATGGTCTTGAGGAATGGCCACCCAAAGTGATTTGGTGGCTAAAATGATAAGGATTCTCTTCTATGTCACTTGGCCTTAATGCTGAAGGACAGTCTCAGGCAGAGAAATTCTTAATAAATGCAATCTTTTGTCTCAGGTCAAATAAAGACAAATTTAGAATTAATGTTCCAGATCCTGAGCCTATGTCCTCTCACAATTTTGACCAAGAGTTTTAGCCGTTCCTATGGCAAAACCACCTTATTTGCTATTTTGAAGTCATGATTTGGTTTTAATTATCCTGTTAGCTTAGTACCATTTTCTGTCTACCTTTCATATCAGGATACCAAATATATATATTTCCTGAAGACAGTTTTATTAGACTTAGCATATTCCTTTCCTTAGTAAAAACTAAATTTAGTTCAGACTGGCTCTTGAATTTTTTCGGTCATTTTAATCTTTCTGTCTTTTTTTAATAATTATTTCCCTGATTTTGTCAGATACCACCACTTAAAAACAAATCTATCAAATTCCTTAAGGAGAGCATGGAAAAGCCTTGAAATGTGTCTGTTTCTATATTGTCTTTCAAGATTTGAATGGTGTTAACTGTTATTGGTTTCCTGATGATGGTTCCTATTTAATGACAGTAGTGTAGATACAAAATGAGCATTTCAAGAACAGTGGCACAGCCTACCTGATTAACACTTCAAGTATATTTGTAGCTGAAGCTGTATGTTTGAAGCTGAAATCTGTCTGTCTGTAACTGAAGCTGAAATCTGCCTAAGTTCCTTGCTTAGTGATTGGAAAGACTTTGCCATACCAGAAAAGAACAACAAGGGTATCATACATTAAAAAAAAAATTATTACATTTTGTAATTTATTATTACATATTGATGTCTGTTGAAACAGAGAAAAAATCTCTGCAGAACAGGTCCCCTGCACATGAATGAAAAATACTTCAAAAATGCCATATGAACTTCCAAGGTAAATTAAGATGCATCAAATTAATATTGATGCCTGGAATTTTAGGACATCTTGAGGTTAAAAGTGATAAAATTCTTGTCTGAGATTTAGAGGAGTTTTAGGATCTCAAATTCTAATTTGCAAAGGAAGAGGACCTTAGGACTACTAGGATAAAACCATCCAGGAGCTGCCTTTGGCACTGAGGCAACCTGGCACGAAGCAGTCCATGTCATTAATAACAAACGGTCTCACCCCTCCAAAACAGTGTAGCTTCATCCAAACTGCTTTTCTGGAATGATTCTAGCACTGTTTAATTTACTGCTATAGATGTCTAGGGTGGAATGGATGTCATCCAAAATTATCACAATTCCATATATGAAATAAACTTCAGCAAAACTTTGTATTTTACCAGCTGTTTTACTTCTGTTCTCCTCCAGACTTCTGATATTTTTGATTAGTTGAGCCCATGCTCCTAAACCGGTTCTAAGATTATATGATCAATATTGTTAGAGAGAAAAAGATTTATATTACTCACTGCCCTTTCTTTTCCAATGTTTCTTCTACAGAAGCTGTGATCTTAACACACTTGCAATCCTCTTCTACTTTGGATCTCCATTTGCAGCTGTTATTGTTATAAGTGGGAGTTGGATATGGAGACAAAAACAAGCTATTTCCTTTGGGGACTGACATTAATACTTCTGTTTAAGAACACTGTCAGCATTTTTGCTCCACTGCTGTTGACTTACCTTGTGGTAAACAGAGATATCCAGATCTTCCTTTCTTACCAGCCCAAAACTTTAGTAGAATTTCTCTCTGCAATAAACACTGCTTTTTCTTTTGTCCATCATGAAATTTGTTAACTTAACTTGAATTTACTCTGTCCTATGAGATATTCCCATATTTTTAAAGGCTACATTTTGACAAGGTTCAGACTTATTACTGAAGCCAAATCACTTAGCTGTTTTCCAAAAAGTATTGGACCTTTGTATGAATAAGGATATTAACCAGAGGACAGGAAACATTCAGAGAAGTTTTCTTTGATATATGAGTCCTCAGGTTTTAAGGCACAAACCAGCACCTAACTGCTGAAGGAGAATGAACCTCCAATAAGCAGTATGAGCCACAGCAGCCTCTTACCCACTTGCCTATATAAGTTACTGTCTTTCATCATGTGTTCATACAAATGAATAAAATGAAAAAAAAAAAAAGGTGAGAAACAAGTTAACAAGTTTATATATGCATCCAAGTCAGGAAAATGATTATGAGAAGTGCACTCAGTCAACAGGGGAAAAAAAAACAATGGAAAAAATCATGCAAACTTTACAAATCAAACAACAGCAGCTGATTTGGGGACTCTCTTTTTGACAATCAAATGAAAAAACAAAGAGTTAAATAGTAAGATATCCAGTCCTGAGTTATACATAAAATATTTAAAAATATTTTTACTACTTTCCTCAGAACTCACTATTTCCTCAGTTCTGTAAATATTATTCTTTTATTTTTTCTGTTGAACAGACTGTGCTTATTCATACAATCTCATGTGATTTTGATTGCAACAGAATCTGAGTGTTGTAATCTCCCCTTACAATCCAATACAAAACTCTCAATGCTAAATTTAATATGCTTAAAAAATCAAGTTTTTGAAGTGAGAGAAAATTCAGCCTTTTCCTTGAATGAGAAATATAGAAAAAAAAATGAATGGAAACTTTAACTTAAAATATAAATAAATGTGAAGGAAAGTAACAAATCCCCTCTGGGTACGGACTTAATCATGTGTGATCATTCAAAACTTACTGAGAATCCACTGAAGCTCAAATGGTAAAAAATTCCAGGAAAACTAGAACTCTACTGTACATTCTCACAGAGATCTTACAGCAAAGCAGGCTGGACTCATGCACATGATTAATGACAATGAACTGCCAAGAGAATCTACATCACCTTGATCCAAAAGTGCAAGCAGAAAGGATAGCAGAGCTACAAAACAGGCTGTGAAAAAAAGTCTGAAGGAAGGGAGAAATGAATAGGGAGCCAGCAAATTAGCTGTCAGGCTGCAGAAAACAAGACAGGAAAAGGAGTAGCTCAACAGGAGACAGAACGTTCAAGGGCTCAAGCTGTCATAATAGTACAGCTGGAACAGAAGAACCTTTTCCTATAGTGTCTGTTTCTTCACATTTCTATTTTATGCTGGGATCTTGGGAGAAAAAAAACGGGCTCCATTTGTGCCTTCATTTTTCTTTGTTCAGAAATTTACTGGAATATAGGAACTCAGATGATGTAAAGCATGTAAGACAAAGAAATTAGAAGTTACTTCAGAGGAGAGCTTTCTAATATGACAGAGCAAGCTGACCATGTTTTGTCTGAGAGTGAATATGGACAGTGTTCACCAATTTTGAATATCTATTAAAACTGAGAGCAGTTAAAACAAAAGGTCTTCTGACAGGAAACAGGGAAAATCTGTCCAAAGCTTTGAACACTATTCTGGGAGGCGCATATTTTGTTCCCAGTTCTGCAAGTGAACTGCTGCTCTTTCTTCATCTCTGTCAAGTTTTTCAATTCATGGTTGACAATAATAAAGTGTCATATAAAAATTAAATACATTCTAAGTTTTATAAGCAGCCTTGATTTAAAAAGAACATTTATTTTAATTAAAAGTTTTTTAATTAAGTGCATTTCAGTTGTTGACAGGAACTTTTGTATTTTTCTCCATTAAAAATGTAAATAGCTTCAGTTTTTTCTTCTGTCCCTCTGTGTCTTAATTGAGTCATGGGAAAGAAATATTAAAGAAATGGAAAATTAACGTTGCTTTGGTTTGAGAACATGAATGATATTTATAATCAAATAATTTTAGTTGGAAGGTACTTCTGGAGGACACCCTGCCTAACACCCTTCTCAGAGCAGCATGAGCTTCCTAGCCAGATCAGTTTGCTTAAGACTTGAATTTTGACAGTCTCAAGAATGAAGATCCCAAAGCCTTTCAGGGCAATTCCTATGGTGTGTAACCACTGCCACAATGAAAATTCTATACTCAAATCCAGCTGCCTTCTTCCACTAACTGTATCTAAAAGGAGTTTAAACCTTTCCCTGTTACATAGTTGAAAATCACGATTAGATATCTACCCTTTTCCTACTCTTCACTGGAATTAACAAGCCCTACACTCTTAGCCTCTTATAATTCATGTGCTCCAAACAACTTTCTATCTTAGGCGGCAGGGCAGTGGCTATGGCCCCAAGCTGCCAGAGTTCAAGGAGTGTTTGAACAACACTTTCAGATATGGGATTTGATTTTTTTGTAGGCCTGTCTGAAGCCATGAGCTGGACTCAATGATCATTGTTGATCACTTCCAACTTGGGATATTCTATAATGCTACAATTATAATACTCAAAGTATGGAGTTGAGAACAATCATCCCTGAAACTGAAATACAGTAGGAACTTTTAAAAAGACATTAATGATCCACAAATGGATTCCAAACACTCTTCTCATTTGAAATGAAATATAACCTCAAGGAATAAATTCTGTTAGTACAACAATACTACTCTCGTGTGATGAATGGAAATTCTATTTTTTTCTTCAACTGTATGTCAAAACGTTTCTCTGAAAAAAAAAAAAAACCACAACAAAAAACATTCAGTAAATTCAGTTCAGAAGTTATTAAAATATATGATATTATGATTCCTTGATAATTCTGAGCATCTCTGGAGTTATCTACCAAGTGAAGACCTCCTTAATCACAGATGATAAAGGATCGTTGCATTTGAAGAAAAATTCCCAGTCACCGTTTAAACTTTGGCAAGTAACCCAACTGAGCTAGGGTGAAATTGTTTATCCCTCAGTAAATATGTGCAATAATCTTACACTTTTAAATGTTACTTGAAAGATAATTCAAGTTACTGTTTATCACAGGTTTTTATTTTTCTTTGTAACAAGGAAGGCTGTCACCTAAAACAAGATGTCCTAGGATCTTTGTGAAATCTTCATCTTTTCCCTCCTAATCCTAGTGTCCTATTTTCTCTTTCAGAGAAGTGCATATAGTGTGTGCAGTCTTTAGCCTGGATAGTACTTCAAACCCCCACCATTAATTGAGTGGGACTTGATTCAGTTTACAGGAAGGATCTAATGCTATTTGAAAGGTCCTAGGATCTCCTGTTTGGCATCCTGCTTCCATCCAGAAAGGCACAGACCACCCCGAGGTCCTGTACCCCCCCTCTTCATTCTGCTGTTCAGCCTGAGTCAGCCTAAGGCATCTCAGATGACTCTCTGGAACCACTGTGCTGATGGGTTGTTTTAACAAATGATCCTCAAACAATCAGAAATCACACTGAAGCAAATTGTCATCGCTGCAGTGGAATTTTAGACACTTAACATGCTGATAGGTATCTGTTCTCAAGCATCGTTGGGATGAGGTGTCATTGGTGCCATCAGTGTCTGGGCTAATGCAGACTGACAGAAGTGACACTGCAAACATTACCAGTGGTAGTGAGGCATCACTGACAATGCTAACAAGAGTGGTTCTAAAAATAGTCCTAAAGCAGAATCATTGAGGAATTTTATAGAAATTATCTAGGGAAGAATACAGTGCAATTCAGCCAGAATGAATGTCAAGTTCTGCATATAAGAGCAATCAGCTGTAAAACAACAGAGTGAATAATTATTATCTCTGGTGATACAAAAAAGAGTCTGCAAACCACACTGACTCACAAGTAGAAAATTATTAGGTGCTATGCTGCTGCTGAAAAAAAAAAACCAACAACCAAAAAAAAAACTCCAAAAAACAGAACATACTGTACCGGGATAGATAAACAATAGTTTTGTCTGCAAAACACATGAAGTAACTCTTTCATTTTATTTGTCAGTGGTATGATCTCAGCTGGAGCACTGTGTCCATTTTTGGGCACTGCAGATCAAGAAGAATGTGGGTTAGTCCAGACAACGACCAGAATGACTGAAGGTTTTAAAAATCTGGCCCATTAAAAAAAAAAAAATTAAGGAATTAGTATTGGGTAATCTACGTAGGGCTGAGGAGAGAAAACAACTGTAACTAAGTATATAAAACTTAGCCATAGAAAGGAAGAAAATAAATTATTCCGTATACCCACTATTCATTGAATAATACTGGAACTGACCCAGATAATGATGAATCTTGTTTTAGCCATCAGTTTAGTTTAGCAACAGGTCAGGTTAGCACAAGCAGGAATCAATCTGAAAAGCTTCTGATGTGATATCTCTTACATTTTGTTTGCATACAATTCTAAACTGCATGGAGGATTGTATAGACAAGGATAAGAGTTTTTTACTGAAATTCTCTGAGAAGATTGAAGTGCTGGAGCAGGTCCAAAGAAGGGCAGCAAGGCTTGTGAAGGGCTTGGAGAATACGCCCTACGAGGAGTGACTGAAGGAACTGGGGCTGTTTAGTCCTGGAAAAGGAGGCTGAAGGGAGACCTTATCACTCTCTTCCAGTATCTGAAAGGTGCTTCCAGCAAGAGCAGGGCTGGTCTCTTCTTACTGGTGACAGGCGACAGGATGAGGGGAAATGGCCTCCAGTTGCACAAGGGTAAGTTTAGGTTGGATATCAGTAAAAACTTCTTTACAGAAAGGGTTGTTAAGCACTGGAATAGGCTCCCCAGGGAGGTGGTTGAGTCACCATCCCTGGATGTGTTTAAAATCCGTGTGGATGTGGTGCTCAGGGACATGATTTAGTGAAGGGTTGTTAGTTAGGGTAGTATGGTTAGGTTGTGGTTGGACTTGATGATCTTTAAGGTCTTTTCCAACCTGAGCAATTCTATGATTCTATAGTTATATAGTTATATTCTGCCCTAGAGATTAAATTTTGACTCAGAATAGGGATATTAACATAGGATCATAGAATCATAGAATCGCATCAACAGATAAAAAATAATTCATATTAATTTTCTAATAAGTATTACCAATATAAGTAGTTTATACCAGTAGTAGCACAGAATACTTCAAAGCAGGCAGACAACGCAGCAGTTTTATTGGGCTCTTACAAGCAATGACTAGGAGCTGATGCTATTGGGCATGACTTAACTTTTTCTGTCTCTAAGAGTAATGAAGAACAGAATGGAATGAGTGTATTTCCAGTGCTGATTCCCATTAAGACTTTTGTTCAATATGATTTGTTCTCTCTTCTGAGTGCATCAGGAACAGGTTCTATGCAAACAGTTCATCCACTGCAACATCACCCTTCCTGCAGCAAGGGAGACGGGAACCAGATGATCTTTGAGGTAACTTTCACCCAAGCCATTCTATGATTCTATGAACTGCTTAGCTCACCCTCAAGAGCAAAATATTTGGCAGAAAGCTCTCTGAAAATGTAGAGCTACTGCCACATACTGAGGGATGTACAACCTAATAATGTGTTTTCCCTATAGTAGGTACTCACTTCCATTTGTATGAAGGTTGTTTATACCACATTTAAGAGCTGAGTGAGTTAGAAACAGAGCTTGAGCATCTCTCTGTTTCTTTAAAGGTAGAATCAGAGTGTAACTACCAGCTAAAATTTCCAAGGTGCTATACATAAAATGTGCTTCTTTATAGAAATAAATAAACAAATCTGCTCATAACAACCTGATGTCAGAGGCCAGCTGCTGTCTAAGGTTGTCTGAGTTGAAGATGACCCAGTTGAAGCTATGCCCTCATCAACAGAGTCCAGCCCCACAGGGCCTGAGCAAAAAGGCTGAGCTGTGGGCTGGTTGCAAGGTCCATCAGTAGCACCAGATGCAGTTTTAGGATCTATCCAGGGCATTCTGCCAAGGAGGAAAAGGAGATAGTGCCAGATAAATGGTTGCAAACAGTCATAGCTGCAAAACAGTTTGGGCAAGGTCCCAGGCTGAGCTAAAGACAGTGTCCTGGCCCCATGCACAGGGATCAGGAGAAGCCCATGGAAAGGCTGAACAGTGTCAGTAAGGCCCACTAGAGCTTTTGTGGCCTGGACATCTGGAAAATTTCAAGAAACATAAAAATTACATATTCTCAATTTAACACACAGGATATTTGTATTTAAGAATAGTTTACTCCATACAGCACTTGTAAGTTCTAAAGATAAAATAATTTTAAAAAATTAAATAAATGCAATGGCTTATCTACAGTATTGGATTCACATATAGTTAATTCCAGCAACAGTAAAATATCAGATATATTTGCTAGTAAAGATGGGCTGAGGGGCAAGGATTTTGGTCTTGGCTGAAGCTTGAAGGTTTAAGATTACCAGAAGAAACTACAGTTCGGGTTGGTGACAGAACCATGCCAACATCTTTTTTAGTAGCTATGTGAGTTCCAGCGAAATCTCATGAACTCTCCTGAGAATTGTTGTTTTTTGACAATATGGTTGCATCTTAAATGGGAAACAGATTCCTCCAACTCTGGGACATTTACTGGAAGCAATAAGCATGACTGATGCCGAAGCTGAGAATATAAATGTTTCCCCACCTTTCTTGGCCACAGATGAGTTCAGTGTGACAACCTCATTTCAATCTACCTGGTCTTTCAGGTGCTATCAGATGCATAGCTCATATAACTGCCAGCAAATTCCCAGGATTATTTGTATTACTTGCATTCTGTGATAACCTCTGTGTTGTCTCCTCATTTCTCACTTCACCCACAGACACAGAAGTAGCTATTCATTGTGTATTCCTCACCTCATCATACTATGAGACATCTGTGCTCTCATGGACTGCTTTAGACCACTTGGCTGCAAAAAGTTGGCTGGTAGTCCTGTACAGCTGTAACCTTGGCTTGCTGACTTTTTAATGAAGATCATGCCACTGTGGGTACCAAAGGAAAAAAAAATACGCTTTTGTCCGTGGAAAGTCTGGCTGGGAGGCAGATTCACTTTTGTTTCAATAGCAAAGTTTCTTTTATTGGCAGCTCTCCCTCCAACACTCCATTGATTTTTTTTTTTTTCACCATTGGTCAAGTTGAGTGGATAGCCAAGGGCAGGAGAAGATCTATAGTATTTCAGGCTACAGCTGCATGTTATTTGGAACAAAGAATCTACGAACAATTAGCAATTAGCAAAGAAACTCTACTAAAAGAATTCTTAGAATACTACCAAGCTGGGTGGTGGCTTCATTCCTCGAACTGGCTTCTTTTTTGTACTCATACACATTCGACAGAAAAGCCTTGAGCAGTGAGGAATGTCTGGCATTTCTGCTGTCAGTGTGCATGTACATTGGAGTGCGATATTTTTAGAAGCCCATCACATCCAAGTATGCATGAATTCTCACGTAACCTCGTAGTGCAAACAGCTCACAGAGTCAGGGCTGCGAGGGTTTATCAGATTAAGCACACAACTTGGTTCCTGCTGAGTGTCCAGCAAATACTGAAGATGTGAATCTCTCCACACAAATGCCCTCTGAATATTCCAATCCAGAGGCAAAATATGTCATAATGGAGAAGAAAAACAGGAAAGGCTATCGGTATGGTATAGCTCTGCAGCACAGAGAAAACATTTGTTAGATTGCATGGGGAAGCCTGAGTGTGCACAGTAGATAGCCACATGCCTTTTATTTCTAAGAAGGTTCTCCTTTCACAGGGAAGTTTTCTGTAAATAGATGTCTGCTGAGTCTACTGCAGTGTCCTGACCCATGTCCAGAAATGAAACCTTATTTGTCTTTGAGCCTGACCGTCTGACAAATGACACTGAAGTGCCTTCACAGCAGAAAATAACACAGGGTCAGCTTTACACAGAATACCCAGGGAAAATCAGCTTCAGCAAATGTCTAGTTTGAGACCTAGTTATTCACATAAGAATTTCACATGTGAAATTCAAAGTAAGGGACAAATTTTAGAACATTTCTGGAGATTTTTCAATTTCACTTCCAAAAAATAACATTTATTACAATACTCATCCCAATGCTAGGAGCAGAGGTTTTACTAGTTCATCCACAGAACAATTTTGCAACTAGTTTCCATTTAAAGAGGGCACTGTTTTAAAGATAGGGTAAGCGTCTCTGACCTGCTGAGTGATTTTAGATGCCTGAAATTTTGAAGGCCAAGCAGAGGACAGTTTAAATATCCTTGCATCTTAGCCCTAGCACTGAAGTATCCCCAATCACTTGACACATAAATGAACAGGTGCACTGAAAAATAAACAGGACCATAATCCACCAGGGCACTTTTGAAAAAAAAAATTTCCAGTAAACCAGGGCAGAAATAAATATGAATTATGGGCCAAGTATTCTTTCATTAGTGTTTAATCAGGCTTTAAGTACCTAATTTAATCTCTGAATATTGAGCCTGAAGCCATTTACTCAGTGAAATTTAGGTTTGGACGTAAATAGAACAGTCCTGTATTGTAGCTTTGATCTAATGACTAATAACAAGGAAAGAGTCTTGCTCTGTTACTCCCAGAACACAAATGAAATGGCCCTTGTGTTAACTTTCTGCAATCTTTACATCTGTATGTCCCTTAGATCTAAGCAGGCAAGACAAAAGTAACTACATGTCTGTTAGCTTAAGGGTAATCTTTCCTTTTGGATAAAGAGATTTTGAAAAGATTTGAAGTTTTTTTGTTTGTTTGTTTGTTTGTTTTTAGGTTCCATTAAAAAAATGGGATGAAGAAATGGGGGAATAAAAAAATGAACTAATAAGATGGTTAATACTACTTGTTAATTCTTGTTAACTTGTTCAGAAATCAGAATAAGGTTTTCCTTAAGAGATAACATCTTAAATAAATAAATGTGACATGGTGTCATGCTCCTGAAATTGTGCAGGCTCATAGAGTAGCCTGCAGAAATTCTGTGAAAGAATATGCCGAAAGTCTTTCTGGTCCCCATGGTAACCACTGGAGCAATAAGTTGTTCTCAGGACAAGTGGAAAATAATGTTATGAGAAAAACAGACCCTTCCTGACTCCAGCAAGGAAAATGCATGATCTCTGCAGCCTCCTACCAGTAACGTACAGGGTGATTATAACTTTAAGTATGCAAACAGAGATCCAAGTGTCACAAAGGAGATGAGATGAAAAATAAAGAGCTGGCCCAAGGCTCTGTGGTTTTATGATGGAACTTGAGGTACTGAGGTAATTCTTAGCCTGTAATTAATATTTTCCTGCTACTGCCAAGGTTTTCCCAGACTAATCTCTCCTCTTTCAGTGTTCCTAATTGGATATCCTCTGAACAAAGTCCCATGGCTGTAAGTAATACAATGATCACAATAAAATTACCACATAGTAGCAGTTCTCCAAATACTTCCTAAGCACTGTAGGTGGCTCTGCTGTTGTTCCTTCATTGACCATCTCCTCCTTTTGCTCAGCACTCAATATCAATCATCTTCAGAGGTGCATCCAAGCCACCACCAGGCATGACTGGGAATTCCTTAGTCCAAGGCAGCATTACCTATCACCATAAGTATAATATAACTTCAGCATTCCTACCAGAGATCACTAAGCTGAATCTCTTGTCACAGCAATATCTTATGTGAATTTTCACAACTGAAAAATGTGAATCGCTCATAACTGAATGCATAAAAGATTAGCTTGATATACTGAAGCTGGGGAATCATGTTGTTTCTGATGTGTAGAGCAAAGAGAGCAGGAAGGAAATGTTCCAAAGGAACACAGAGTAAAGGAAGAGGATCTGGAGCATGTATTTTCAGTAGAGAATTGGAGGAACTGACTGGGGAAGATGAACACCCGGCATTGTAATTGGAGTTGATAACATGGTTTTACATTTGAACATTGTATCTGTACCAAATACTTAAAACTGCTTATATTGAACACTGTTTCTAAAAACATATAGCTATATTCCAAAACTTACAAAAATATCACTAGCATGTAGCAACAAAATAACTTCAATAATGAACAGTTTTTCAGGAAACTAAAACACAGCAATTACAATTTTTTGACTGTAAAGCAACTAATAAAGCAAAAAATTATGAAGGATAATTCCTGCAATTCGTAGCCAGATAAATATTATATATTAATAAATGGCCAAATAACTAATTGAACATACCCATGATGCTCAAAGTAGCAAAATATTCTTTCTTGCACAATAGGTAATTGCTTAAAAATAGTATCTTGCATCTTACTCTAATAGTCAGAGCTTTCTCCTGCAGTATCCCAGACTGACACTGAGAGAAATTCTTCATGTAAGCCTAGAAAAACACTTCTTCTAAATGCACACTTATAAATTCTTCACATCATTGTTCTCAGCAACCGTTGTTCCCTGAAATATCTCCCTCTCATTGCTTGAAAAGGAAGAAAAAAACACAACACATTAATTTTGTTAAATTAAATATATTCTTCCTTTCTTGAACAACTTCCAAAATATCTGCAACAGTTGTAACTCAGCTACCAAAGTTGAGTTCTAAGACCAAGTTCTAAGACCAGAAGGGTTGCTAATTCACTTCCTCCTGCATCAGGTAACATAAACTGTAGTCTAGGCAGCTTTTAACTGGCATTTCCCAGGCAGGAATATGTGCACACATGCTCCACAGTACAAATAGAATGAGCTTTCCACAGATCCAGAACTGGAGCCTACTACATAAGTGATCTCTAAGCAGAAGCATACATTTGCAGTTTGTAGACAATCCAAAACATGGATTATCAATGAACCATATCTGCAACACAGCTAAAAGAGCAGTTCCAATGTACATAATGCATTAATAGCCTGCATTGTAGTGGCTAAAGTTAGTGGCTAATATAACACAAATCCTTTTCACAAATTCCCATAATCCTCAATTCACTCAGACAAAATTTTCAGATGAAAAAGAGGACATGGTCACGTCTTTCCACTTAAGAACTCTACTTCTAGCGAATATGAACATCATGTACCAATTTGCTCTTCAAACATAGAATTTTTTTCATCTCTTAGGAATAAGTGCACATACCCTATCCTACATATCACAAGACAGAATTTTTTAGTTATTTTTATTACTGTCACTCTTATCTTTTAGTGCAGGTAACCCAGATTCCCCATGGGATCACAAAATCACAGTACTGTAGAATGCTTGAGCTTGGCAGAAACCTCTGGGTCCTTCTGGCCAAACTCTGCTCCAGCAAGGACAGGGTGCCCAGGACCACATTCAGATGGCTTTTGAAACTTTCCAAGGAACAGACTTTCCAGCCTCTGGTCAGCCTGTGCTAGTGCTCTGTCAGCTGCACAGGACAGAAGTGTTTCCTGGTGCTCAGATAGAACATCCTGTGTTCTGGTTTGTATCCATTGCCTCTTCCCCTATCACTAGGCATCACTGAACAGAGCCTAGCTCCATATTCTTTTCACTCTCTCTTGAGGTATTTACAGACTCTGACAAGAATATCTTCCCTGAGCCTCCTTTCAGGCTAAACAGCCCCAGCTGTATCAAACACCTGTGCTCTAGTCCCTTGACCACCTTGATAGCCTTCCACTGGATTCTTTCCACTAAGCCTATGTCTCTTTTACTGGAGGGCCCAGAGTTCGACTCAGAACTCCAGGCACAGCTTCATTCAGTGCTAAGAAGAGGGGAAGGATCACCTCTCTTGACCTGTTGGCAATACCTCTTAGCCTAATTCAGGCATGAATACTGTTTTCCTTAGTAGCAAGGACACATTGCTGACTCATATTCACCTTGGTGTCTACTAGGGCCCCCAGGTCGTTTTTTGCAGAGCTGCTTTTCAGCTGGGTGTCCTCATGTCCTGGTGCCTGGGGATGTTCCTCTCCAAGTGGAAGAGTTTGCAGTTCTCCTTGCTGAACCTTACAAGATTCTTGTCAGCCCACCATGCTTAATTTTACTGCATTTATGTATTTGCCAACGCCACTCTTCTCTCAGAAAGGAGGATTTAAGACTCAGAAAGATCATGGCCATGAAATAATGCTGTTAATAGCTGTAGGAAAAAAAAAAAAAAGAATGGAAGATCCATTTTTGACAAAACTTCAAAGCAAGGATGTATATACACTGTTGCCACCCTTCCATCTCCTTTCCTCTTTACCAAAGCTCTCCTCTTAGCAGTTTGCTCTAGGTCATCCCAAATGGCATGATGTTTTCAGTGTACCTTACAAAATCAGTAGAAGTCAGTAGGTCTGCAGAATCATAAGGAAATGAATACTGCCATTTTACTCACATGACCACATAATTAATTGAAAAATAAAAAATGCTGGGCTCACAAATTTTTACTCTCTCTTGAGCTACACTTTATCACTTTCAACAAACAATTGGGGGATCATGACAGAAGAGAAAGAGCAAGGTCTCTGGAATAAATGATCTCACTATTAAATGGTATGAGGTCTGCAAAAATACAGAACATCCAAGGATAGGTTCTCAGTTTAGGTACTCAAGTGAAGGGCTGCTTTTCACTCCTCTGTGTGCTGAGGGAGAGCCTTAAGGAAGCTGTCCAAAGATAGAATGATGACCATTGCTCTCCCCTGCCACACACTTCCTGGCGAAAGATCGGAGAGGAACTAATGAAGAATAGAAATACAGTTACAATTAAGAAAAAAAAAAAATTGGAAACAGATGCAAGTTATAAACTAAAAACAGTATAAATAGGGACAAGCTGGCATCAGTTCAAGCTACGGGACTTAAAATAATTTAGAGTCACCTTTAAAAAGAATAAAAATGCCTCGCCTGTATCAATAACTTAAGCCCTACTATACAGAAAAACTTTTGTTTCTCTTTATTTCTTTTCTGTTCGCTTTGTTTTCTCATGCATGTTGTCATTTCCCTCAGGTCCTATCTTTTGTAGATAATTTTCCTCATGCTCAGAAAAGCATTACTCAGATTTTTTAAGAACAACTTTCAAATTATACTAACAATTGATGATATCATTCTGGATCTTTGACAAGAGGTGCGATTTTTAAATACTAGACAAGTGCAAAATAATTGTTTGATATAATCATTTTACAGTACTATGGATGAAAATAACAAGGGAATTAAAAGCATAGACACTTTGGAAGAGATAAAAATGCCTGAACGCTGACATTTATAAGGGTGAACAGTTAAAAAGAAAGAAATAATATACAAAAATGTTCTTACCATTATAAAATAGCCTAGTATTTCTAAGGAGAATACTTTCTGCTGTTTAAATGGGGATAAAATGTTGAAAATTCATATTTTTTTATAAAATTCTCTGCCAAAGAAAACACAAATGATGTTTGCTATGATTGCTATGATCCAGGTAGAAAAAAAAGCTAAAACATCCTCATGAGATCACAATGATTTCCCAGGACCTCCTTGAAAATACGAAGTGTGTCACAAGGGAATTTTCCTGATGAACTAATGTATAATGTATAATGTATAAATAGATTCAATAACATAAGCAAGGGACTTAATTCAGGCAGAAGGGATCTGCTTTGACTTATTGAGAGCTTACTCTCTCCTCATGTGTCTTTTGCTGACAATTTAAATCAATGGGTACTACAACTCAAATCACCAGACAAGGGTAAAACTTGGGACTGGTAAGTCATTACCTCATTTGCAGTCACAGATCTGGGGCTGCCAGAAACCACCTCTGTCCCTTCTTGGCTCAGGACAGGATGTTGTGTAGCCTATCTGTCCACCCAGTTGTCTTCTTACCTCTTTACACATATACATACACATACAGAAAATCCATCTACAACTAGGTAGTTCAGAGATCATTTGTTCCAAGTTGTTACATTTCTCAAGTGAATATCAGGTGAATTCATAATTGTGGGAACTCTTGAAACACTTCCAGTTTTATCCTATGATGTGTTTGTTTTAGGACTCTGGTGACGTCTGTAACGTGTGGGTCTGCTGAGATTTGGAACAGACACGTTATTTTCCTCAGCCACCTGGAAGAAAGTAAAACACTGAGAAAAGTTGGCCTTTAAGGACTCCCTGGTGCCCACAAACTGAGAGTTTATAAGAGACTTTATAAGAGAGAAAATATTTCTGATTTTTTTTTTCAACTGTAAAACAAACAGTTAAACATATAATTTCTGCTTTCTCTCGAGGAAATAAAAATGCCAGGAGACTTGCAAGACTTAAAATTAACACACAGTAGCTTGCTCAGTGTTCTGTTTTGGGGGTACATTAACGATTTGGGAATGCATTTTGCAGACCTACTCTGCAATAGAGAAACTGAAGAAAGCAAAACCTCAAACTTGTATGCAATTCAGTGCAAACTGGACAGCTTTAGCAGGAGTTAGAGGAAATTCAGGAGACTATTTAAGTTCTTAAATTATTTTACAGAGGAAAAGATACACTTGAAGTGTACACTTGAGGCTGAGAGCAAAATATCCCTGTAAATTTTGCCAATGACAACCCAGAGAATGGATTTTATCCACTCAGAGGGATGTCCCGCAAAAAGAGGCAAACTATTTAATGTATACACAGAATCATAGAACAGCCTGGGTTGAAAAGGACCTCAAAGATCATCTAGTTTCAATTTCACGTGAAGGGTTGCAAACCACTAGACCAGGCTGCCCAGAGCTACATCCAGCCTTGTCTTGAATGCCTCCAGGGATGGGGCATCCACAACCTCCTTGGGCAACCTGTTCCAGTGTGTCACCACCCTCTGTTTGAAAAACTTCTCTTCATATCTAACCTAAACCTCCCCTGTCTTAGTTTAAAATCATTCCCCTTTGTCCTAACAGTAGGACAAGAACGTCAGCCATATCATTTGCTGAAGTCCTTCTTTGCTCCCCCTCTATATAATTGAATGTGGCCAAATAGTTTACATTCCCCATTTCCTTTTGAAAGACCTGCATCTGGAAACATGAGTCCAGCACCCCTGAGCCTGTGAGCAGACTGAGTGGACTTTACCTACTCTGGGAGAACTGGAGCTGCAGGTGGTTCACTGGAGCTGCAGGTGGTTCACAGCTGCTCTGCTCAGATGGAGCCACAGGGCCTCTGAGAGTCAATGGTGGCCTCCACAAGCAGAAATGCCAAGGTTGTCTAAAGATGGAGATTCTCAAGTGCAGTTGTCATTTAGTAGTGACTGTGCACAATGAGTATCCCTAAATGCAGAAGTTGTTACAGAATGCAGTTATTCAGTTCAAGCTTTTATAGAATCCTTTTGATGTCTCTCTATTCTGCCCATGCTATAGCATGTATTAAAGACATGCCTAATTTCTTTGTTTCTTTCCTTTTATTCCTCTGTCTTGGAGTAAATCTTCATGATTAAAGAACAGGAATTTCATGGGACTTTCCGTCCCAAGAACACAATATCAGAGAAGTGGAGACATGCACACCAATAACTTTTTTATTGTTCAAAAAAATTATCCTACTCCATTGAATTTGAGACTACAAGAATTGAACCTGCAGGCTAATCAAACTTTTCCTTTTGCATTAAGTTTTTAAAAGCCAAGAATCCCCAGAATAAAAGATTAACGATCAGATTAGAAGAGCTGTTTGAGCAAATTACTGCTCTTTGCTTTCTCTTCCGTTACTGAAAACCAAAACCACACATTTTTCACTTTTTTCAAGGTGACTTTAGGATTTCCCAGGTGGTCAAGGAGAAATATTTATTCTTAGGTTTTTAAAATGCCTTCAAATGCTGACCAGATCTTTCCCACATTAAGACATAAATGGTACCTCCTTAAACTTATTTCATGAGCTGACCTGAAATGTCATCACTGTTAGGTGAATGCGGTAAGGTGTTTCTGAAATACTCTTGGGAATAAGGAAGATGTGCAAAAAAAAAAAAAAAAAAAAAAAAGCACAGGTCAAAGGGCAAGATTTTGTCCAAGTTACACACACATTTCATCAATTTCATCAGCAAATGTAAAAACCATTTGCCTCATCAAACATCTTGAAAATTATGTATTTGGGTAGATAATGTTCCAAAAGAGACAACCATCTGACCAGTTGTTCTTGTGGGCTTTACAGTCCTGAATAACAGCACTTCTTTACACACTATATCTCAGCTCCAAGACAGGGATTTCCAGAGAATTAAGCTGTAGTCCTATGCATTCCACTGAAACTATTTTTTTTTTGCATTTCTCTGGAACTATGAAATCTCAGAGAAAACAATCTGCATCTATTTTCAAGGGAATATGAAGTTTAGCTGAAGTTTTCTTTTGTATCTCCATATTAGAGCCCAAAATGTAATGATTAAAATACAGTTTTGTAACAAATCTTTACGCGTCACTACTAAAATTTGTGCATTGCTCCTGCGCGTTTCCATTGCATAAGACCAACTCTTTACCACAGTTCATCTCTGAAATACTGTGACATTTATGTGACAAATGTGGTGTAAAGGGATCAATGTAAGACAAGTAGTTGCTAATTCTTAGAAAATAATTAAACTGAATTAAATGATTTGTTTTCAAGCTTACCCTCTGTAAAATCAGCTAGAAATCCTAAGAAAATAAAATATGGAATATATTCCCCTCTTGACCCTCAAAATCTAAATTTCTTTATCTACCAGTGTATAATTAGCTACATCTGCAAAACTGCATTGCTGCATTTGAAAACCCCAAAGGTCCTAGTACAATTTCTAACAGATGTATTGCAGCTCTTACACAAAGAGGTGTAATGGTTCGATCAGCTCTTCAGCCCACTAACCACAAGAAATACATCGTTATACAACCAACATCTGGTGATGATATCATGTCCCAGGTTGTTTTTCAGCATCTTACATGAACCTAGGACTAAGTCTGGCAGTGAAGCTCAGTAGAGAATTGTGCTGCAGTTCACTTCTTCTTGTCTTTTCAGAAATGCTATGAAACATTTCATTGAAATGATAATGTATTTATGAAGTCTATTATTTAGCGAGCCATTTGTCATTCTTGTAACATGGAAATAATCCAGGTGTCAGGTTTACAGGAAATGTCTGCTTATGTTAGACTCAAAATTGCTCTGCTGGGGCTTGTTGACATGCTTGATTCTTCCAACTAAATCCAACGTGGAGCCAAAGTGGGAGTGATGTGAGCAGACTGGGATAAAAGCTAATGGGAATAGGAGGATTAAGATGAGAAGGATGCAAGGAGGGGGAAAAGAAAAAGCAACCAAGGTGGTTGTGTAGAGAAGGTTGCACTGGAGAAGCATCAGCAGAGCACAGGAACCTGCAGGATTTGTAGCTGTTTGAAAAAAGTTCACTTGAATTTCGATGGCAGTTCATATATCAGGCATCTCTTAATCATTAGCAATTAATAGGTGGTTCTGGAATTCTGGTATGGTAGGAATTAAGTCATCTGAGAACATTTATTTAAAACTAACTCTTCATTGGAATGTGTTAAATTTTCCTTTTCTATTTTTTGTTGTAACAGTGATAAGAATGGATCACCCTCCATTTCACACACTACATACAAACAGAGAAAGCTGAAGTAGAACTGGGATCTTCAAGCAGCTGGGGTAATTGCCAGTTATTGCTAGTTAAAGCTCTCAGCTCTCTAGAGCTGAGAGCATGCAGGATCTTTTCAAACAGTGCACAAAGGTTTGCAGGCAGGGAGGCTGACGTTGATTATTGTGACACTGTAATACAGAACTTAATCATCACAATCCCTTGGAATCAGCTGCATGGCAGCATCACTGCTTACAGTCAGCTGCTTACAACCAGCTGCTAGCACAGCCTGACTTTGGTATAAAGCCATTATGAAGTCATTACAGGATTTTGCCATTATTTTTTTCTGTATTCATTCCACGAGCATTTAATGTCAGACAACACCTATTTCTCAGCCTGTCAAGTACTCCTCTGCCACTTTACAAGTAATCAAATTACTATAAAAGCACTGAAAAATAAAGTCTCAGTAGAGTTTTAAATTAACCGTTAGCAAGGAGCTGAAAATTAGCAGTTGCACGACTTTTCTCAGTTATGTATGAAGGAAAAGGTGAATTCACAGAAGTCGTGGTTTTAAAAGGGTGACTAAAGTGCGTGCTCACTGTCGGTTGTTGGAACAAGGAATGGTACCTGAACTCCATTGCAAACGGAACAAATCCATGCAGGGGTGATATTTAATAAAAAATCTTATCCTCTGGATATCTCTTTACGTTACTGTAGGTTGCTAACTGTTCAGCTTAGTCTTTTTCATACACCTCATTTTCAGTTTCTTAATTCTCATTATGAATGATATCAAGCTTAAAGCCCATCACTTGTATTTCAGGTATTTTTTGCGTAACTTTTGTACCTGAAAGATAAATATTTTTAAGGCAGTTCTTTCATTTTAGGAGCCTTATTTTTGAACACTATCAAGTAAATTAATCGTCTGGTGTAAATATTTCTTCAGTGTCCCAGAACCTTCACACTTGCAGTTTGGACCACTAATTTACCCACTGGCCAAGAAGTCGGAGAACACTGTGACTCTTTAAAAATTGAGCATAAACGAACATTAACTGTACCACAGATGATTCCATTCAGCAACACCAGCGATCTGGATGGTTGGACAGAGAGCACCCTCAGCAAATTTGTAGATGACACAGAGCAGGGAGGGGTGGCTAACTCACCAGAGGGCTGTGCTGCCATGCAGGGGGACCTCAACAGGTAGGAGTGTGGGCTGTTGAGAATCTCATGAAGTTCAACAAGGGGAAGTGCAGAGTCCTGCATTTAGGGAGGAACAAATCCAGGCACCAGAACATGATGGGGGCACCCAGTTGGAAAGCAGCTCTGCAAAAAAGGACCTGAGGACCCTGTTGGACACCAAGCTGAAAATGAGACAGCAACGTGTAACTTTCTTGCTGCTAAGAAAGCTAACAGTACTTGTGGCTGCATTAGGAAAATGTATTGCCATCTGATTGAGGGAAGTGATCCTTCCCCTCTGATAAGTATTGGCGAGGCCACACCCGGAGTGCCAAGTCCAGCTGTAGGCACGTCAGTATAAGAGAGATATGGAGCTGAGGAGGGCCGTAAAGATGATGAAGGGACTGGAGCATCTATCATATGAGGAAAGGCTGCGACAGCTGGGACTGCTCATCCTGGAGAAGGCTGATAAACTGATAAAGTTGAAACAATAAAGCTCAACATTGGGTGATGTTAGAGAATTCCTCAAACAATGGATTCTGGACCTTCAAAAAATCATTAAAAAATTAAATAATTGATTTTTAAATTTAGGATTATTTTTAGATTTAGCAGCTAATGGAGTGATCAAAACCAGAAATGTTCGTGCTTGGAAGGCAGAAAAATCTCATGGTATCAGCATAATTTGAACCATAAATATCCAAATTCTTTACTTGAAAGAATACTTCCCTCTACCTGATAATCCCCTTTACCATGCTTTTCCGCTTCGCTCTTCTTCTTAAAATGTAGATTTAGATCAGCTATTTGCAAAGGCCCATTAAATTTTCAGATACCTTGTTTCTCAGTAAGAGTTAGGGACTCACACTCCTTTAGTAAGGTCCTACTGATGATTTCAATACTTATCCATACAAATTATTATACTGTTCTAATAATAAAGTAAACCCTTATTTCTATGAGGATTTTTATTTTTGTACAGTGACTGCAGTAAAAAAATTGACAGTGCTGCACCTTCGGAAGACCAGTGGGGATTACTTCACAGCTAATGCAGATTATGATAGAGTAATGCTGATTTTCATTTCAGCATGTCTTTCAAAAAACTATTCCATAGCACAGAAATGTGAACTGTGAATACGCAGTTGTGTGATGTGTGTTTCACTCATTAGGAAAAATAGATCAACACAGTGATAATTCAAGACATTTCCTAAAAGATTTAAAAGTTGGACTGGTTCTACTTCATATATTATATTATCATAACTGCATATGTTCACCACAAGGTACTTAAATTTAAAATATCTACCGAGATCTTTTATATTCACAAGACTGGAACATTGTTCCTCGAGTCTTGTAAACTATGAGCTATGTGTCTCAGAACAAATATAGTCTAACAACAAAAACAAACAAACAAACAAACCAAAGAACACTCACATCTTAACTCGGTATCCTTCATGTGTAAATTCTTAAATACAGAGATAGTAAGAGCTATTAATCACAAACAGTTGTCCTTCCCACTCAATTGGGAAGTAGCCTATAGTAAGGCTACTCTCTCTTGTGGACCCTGTAAACATCCCTGAGGAACAGGAAACTTGGATTAATTTATAGAAATGTGGAAAAAGAAAATCCAGAGATGTAAATAACAGAAAACGTACCTGGTATTTTACCTTTCATGCCAAGAATTCTTTATCTCATGACCTTTTATGACCATAATTATAGTGGTATTTCATAGAATCATAGAATCATTAAGGTTGGAAAAAGCCTCTAAAATCACCTAGTCCAACCATTGATCCATCACCACCATGCCACCTAAACCATGTCCCTCAGTGCCACATCTACACAATTCTTTAACACCCCCAGCAATGGTGACTCCATTGCTTCCCACATTCCACTCATTTAAAAAAGGTGATATTAAATCTGTGCCTATTTTTGTACACACCATCTAAATGACTAGGAGACTGTCTTCCTACTAAGGATATATACCAATATTAATTTAATTTTGATGCTACAACCATCATTCAGAAATTTTTGCCATAGTGTAGCAAGATCACTGCTGTTTAGCATGTGAATCTCTTGGTAAAAAGACCCCCACAACAATGAGATAGGGTATTTGAAGACTGACAGAGAGAAGGAGCAATCTAGGAAATGATCTGCTTTGATATATCTTTGCTTAGCTTTTAATAGAGAAATCTCTATCTCTTAAACAGAATTAAAGCTATTAATCTTTTGGGAGAAAAAAAAAAACGAAAACGTAGTTCATACCTATGATGATATATTTATCTTCATTCAAAAGTATTTGAGTTCAGCAACAGAATGATTTATAATGTCTCTCATCTAGCTCTTTATCTGATGCATGTATAAAGGAGTCTCTATGACTATGAATGTACTTGTAATGCAGAGCTTAGGAAAAGTAAACTCTACTGGGAAAGACTGGACATTACATAACTCCAGAAGCTCTACTGTATTGAGAAAGTGAAAGTATGTCTGTTCTGATTACACACCTGCCCAGGAAAAACCAAGGATGCAAATTTAAGCACTGGAATAGGCCTCCCCAGGGAGGTGGTTGAGTCACCATCCCTGAATGTGTTTAAAATCCGTTTGGATGTGGTGCTCAGGGCCATGATTTAGCAGAGGGTTGTTAGAGTTAGGGTTGTATGGTTAGGTTGCGGCTGGACTTGATGATCATTAAGGTCTTTTCCAATCTGAAAACAAAAACAAAAACAAAAACCAACCAACCAAAAAAAAAAACAAAAAAAAACAAAAAAAAACAGGCTGCTAGGTTGACATTTTCCAGAGGAATTCAGGCATA
Source organism: Pavo muticus (assembly GCA_016647715.1). Taxonomy (NCBI): domain Eukaryota; kingdom Metazoa; phylum Chordata; class Aves; order Galliformes; family Phasianidae; genus Pavo; species Pavo muticus. Next base: position 1,251,533 of record JACDJE010000333.1, on the reverse strand, counting down.
AGGTTGTCTAAAAAAATAGAAGTTCTGGTGAAAGTTGGGCTTGAAGATTCATCCAAAAACTCAGAAAATTAAAATGATGAAAACTTAGCTCTATCTATCTGCTAACAGTGCCAATGTGCTGAGCACGTTTTGTCAGAAAATGATTTTAATTCCACTAGGGTTCAGGGAAATTGTGGGATGTTATATGATTATTTTCTAGTTATATTAATTGATCTTTGTTTTCTTTTGGTTTAATTTTGGGTAGATAATGTGAGGTTCAAGTGATTTGAAGATTTTAAGGGTCTAGGATATCTGACAGGAATGAGACATGCATGAATGTATATGGTCTCACTGCTACTAATTCTCCATGTGCCTCATTCCATGTATTTGAAGGCAAAAAGGACGGTCAGCATCACTTGTAACCCTTAATATCCCCTGCAGAGCAGCTGATGGGAAATTACAGGCACCACAATGGCATTATCAGTCATTCTCAGACCTGGAAAACTTCCAATAGGCAATCTAAGACTCAGCTTCCCCTTTTGGTTTTCAGGTTCATGAAAGTGTTGTCTTCATTTGGTGAACCGAATTCTTACTCAAAACAAAGACAATGACAGTAAAAAGGAAAAGCAAACTGGAAAGGGAAATAACGCAGAAGAAATAACAGCAGGTTTTCTCTGAAACAAAAAAGACTATTGGTGAGCTTCAGTAGACTTTAAAAGACTTTAGAGGCCTCCTTTATTTTGTCTTTTTTACAGATGAAAGACTTAAACATTAAGAGATTAAATGATTTGCCCAGGCATGCTGAAAGCTCATACAAGTATAAAACCATCCTGTTTCTTATCTTGAAGGCTATCCTTCCTTCAATTAACCATTCAAGCCAGACAATGTTTAAGAGATGTTTTTCCCTCTTGCCGGTTTGGTCTAGAATACTTCTTAGGATCAAGATGACAAAATTATCAACATAGAATCCAGCATTGCTGGACACAGGAGGGCCAACAGCTCCGTTAGCCACATGTCCTCACTATACATCTAGCAGTCCAGATGGTTTATTTAGAGCACTTTAGACAAACAATATTTACAAGCATATTGCAGCCAAATCCTTTTAAATTCTTCATTTGAAACACCACACATTTTGATGTGTTTAACAGCAAAAACTCCCCCTCTAAATGCCATTTAACTTCTTGAGCTAACTCAGCCCAAGAAGGAAGAGCCAGAAGACTAGAAGAGCTGAAAGCCTCTCTCTCTTAATCTAATTTGGACAACTAAATCTACCTCTGACATTTACTTTAAAAATAATTTTAATCTTAGTTACATCATTTAGATAAACACAAAGTACAGGATATTTCTATACAGACTGTAGAGTACTCTTAACAGCTCATTTCAACTTCTCAGTACACAAATCCGTGCTTCCTTCAGGTCAGATAAACGGAATTTTAACAGAGCAGAGAAAAGCCAATTACTAAATAAGCAACTAAGATTTGGATCAATATGTGAAGTACTTAAGATCAGAAACTGGGAACAAGACTCCTACTCAGGATATTGCTGTTATGTGAATATAATTAGTAAAGAAGCACACAATTTAGTTACACAGTAATAGCAAGTTATCAGCAAATCAAAAACCAACCAAACAAATAAATAAAAAATAAACACAAAAAACACACAATTTTTAAAATACTGAATATTTTATACCATGGTATTCCTTTCACACAGACTTGATCTTTCTAGCTATTCATCAAATCAGCGTAAATATAAAAAGGTATTATGTGGTCAGATATATTACAGTTTTTCATAACAAATATTTTTAATGCATTTTACTATTTTCATGTCCTCCGCACTTAATATTCTGTGAAAATTTCACTGAGAACTAAACAGTTGAAACTCTGAAGATAATTTCAGGGATTACTCCACAGTTTAAGTAATTTAGAGAGTTGCTCAGTGTTCAGAAACCCTTATTCTTCAAAACCGTGTTCTTTTTGAACAGCCTCAAACAATCCCTTCCTTTCATGTGCTGTTACCAAATATTCCCCTCAGAATAATTGTGAATTATTTGGTCACTTCATTACAGTCGTTTGACATTTGCTTTTAACCACCCCCATGAAATCAGTCCCTACGGTACCAGACTTTTTTTTCTCTCATACATCCAACTGTTTACAGAATACTCTGGACAGCACTTTGGATCACTTTTTAGGAGCAGGGTTACCTGTGTCATGTAAGAGAGTCATGTGGGCTATAGGCATCACTGGATAGGCAAAAGTAATATATGCATCACTGAAGGAAGTTTTTTTCCATAGCCAATACTATCACAAAAAACTACCTCGCACAATAATACAAAATATTTCATTATTAAAAAAAAAAAAAAAAAAAAAAAAGAAGCATTATATTCAGTGAAAGTTGCCTTCCTGCTTACAGCTGGAAATTCATGTATTCCATAGAGATGTTTTAACTAATTGGCTCTCAAGTTTACAAGACAAAGGGAAAGTATAGTTTTTCTCCCTGATTGCCAGAATTTTTCTCCAGGGCATGAGAGAAAAATGTATTAACATAAGTAGGGATTCTATGCATTCTTCCTTGGGGGGCTGTGCCAAGACTGATGTAACAAACTTTGAGAATCTTCACTAAGTCCAAAATGGGCTGAGATCTGAGATTGTAGCTGTCATCTTGACACTTTGCAAAGCTGCCTCTGCTAAGAGGGTGATGGTAGTCAAAAACTAAATGATCTCCTGAATTCTGGTCTAAACACCATAAGTTAAAGAAGTACAGAATAGAGTACAGAGTAGAGACTTGCAGAATTTCTCAGGAGAAAAACTATTATCAGTAATTTTACACATAACAGAGAATTACTCCCTTCAGCTCCCGTGCAAACAAGCAATTGTCACAAACTCACCAAGATTAGTTCTTACTTACAGTACAAGTCTCAGTGGAGAAACCAAGGCCTGAAAGAACTCAGGTCTTTCTCTGTGTCTGAACAATTTTCCAGAGCTGTGGTGAAATTCACTGGCACTAGGAAGTTCTCACATCTGTGAACCATGGCTGATCAGTAGGCCAACAAACCGTTTTATTTTCCAGTGATGCAAATCCCACGCTAAAATATGCAAAATTCCTGACCACAGCTATAACTTAATGTAGCCCAAACTCTTTAAACTTGTAATATAAACATTTTCCCCAGTTATATTTTTCTGCTCTTTCACAAGGGCTATTCTTGTTTAATTTAAATTAAAAACAGAGCCATGGGCCATAATACTGACAAGATTTTGGCCTGGAAGGGAAAGGAGAGACAAGACTATCTTGAAGAGCGCATAAACTCCACAAGTATGTTACAGCACTTTGAATCCCGATGCTTCTGTCAAAACCTCTCTCTCAAAACAATCACACTTTTAAATGCATTGCAAGTGAAGCAAACAGCAGCAGATGGGAAAAGACAAAAGCAGCTGTCATCAGCATCTTTCCTTTGTGAGCAATTTCTCACTATAAAAAAAAAAGAAACAGGATCTCTCTTTTACTTGTTCTTCCTTTACTTTCTTTGTCTCTCAACTGTGATCAGTCATAACTGACTAATTTTAGTGCAAGGAATGTAGGAGAAGGATTCAGCTGTGTGAGAATTACTATACCAGATTAAACAATCTGAAACCATAACTAAACGACTTCAACAAAAATTTAAAAAATCATAGATATCCAGATTGTTTTCTAGACTGAGATCATCCAATCAGTATAACAGAGTTAAATGCAAGATCATGTATATAGAAATAAAAAATATAGCTCCTACTTTGAAAACTGGGGATATATAACAGCTATATATATATATATATACATATATATATTAGCTATATATATATCTTTATACATATATATATAGCTATATATATATAAAGCAGCTTTAGGGTCTGGCTGAATATGAATTCTCTCTGATTTAGTGAGTAAGACTCCTCTGCAATTCTGAATAGGCACACATAAAATCTTGTAATATATATATGAAAAAATAAACAACACAAGAAGCAGCAGAAGTTGCCTATAAAAGTGAAATGTAAGTGTCAGGATGCGCAGTGCAGTAGCTGGATAGACTCATAAATTCTTGCACTTTGAACTTCTTTCTGAGAGTAAGAAACCGACTATTACAAATTACATTATGGCGATGCAGAAGTAACATTTTAAAATTTTAAATCAAGACTGCATATCTTTTTAAGATTCTACTGAAGCACAATTGTCTCAGTGTGAGAAACAGCTCATGAATTCCTTATAATGTGCAGTGCAGATGCTAGATGAGACTGCAGTGGCTTCTCCTGGCTTTAAAAGTCTATTGATCTAAAAAAGTAGAGGAGCTATGCCATCCTTATCATTCTCAATATGCAAAGTCCTTGACTGCAAACAAGTGAGGCAACATGTTTTCTGAGTACATCTAATGTTCTAATGGAAAATACTAGCAGCTTGAGAGGTATGATCTGGGCTAACAATAGCATTCCACCAGAAAAAAAAAAGTAAAGAATATAAGATGACAGCTTCAAAATCCCCATCAGCATTTTCCTGTACCAGAAACAATCTGTCATGGTGTGACCTCATGGCAGCTATTGTTATTGTTTGTACTGATTGCTGATATAAAAGAAAATTCAAACAATCCCATGGCAATCTTTAAATACCCTTAATGTAAAAGAACAGCCTGGCAGCAAATGAGGCTGAATGCCACAATGTCAAGCCAGTTCAGCTGAAAGAAAACATTTATTCCTTTCTGACAATGTCTCCAGTCTGTGGTACTGCATTCAAGAAGGCACTTTCTACAAAGCATAATTAAAAAAAAAAAAAGGTAATAATAATAATACAACTTGTTCTTTTCTGTGTCAGCATGTGAAGCTGTAAATGAAACCACAGTCTGCATAACTGAATTTCAGTGAGAGTGAGAGAAAACCCTGGAGATAAACAGCTAGAGTATTCCTTTAGCAGCTGAAATTGTTCTCTATATTATGAAAGCTATCACACTAACCTCCCACTGGTAGGAAAGAGCAAGCCCTGTACTCAGTATTTCAAGAGTTCCTTGGTACTGTGAAATCCAAACCATGGAAATTCATAATGGACTACGCTGAATCTGGTGCCTAGGCACAGAAAAGAACAAGAACACCAGTATACTCCTTTGTCTAACGTTTATGACTCGCTGATGCTGAATCCTGCTCCAGAGCATCCAGACTTCTAACCAAGCCCTTGTTCACCAGCTAAGACCTGCCCATTCTGAGAGGCTGAGCTGATGATTTGCCAGAATAAACTTTCTGGCTTGTATTCTAGAGTTCCTCTTTAAGTCCTTTAGTTATGAAAGTATGTGGGGAGAAAAAAGAGAAGGTGGTCTTCAAAGAAAGAGATGCAGTGCTTTGGTATGGACCTGGAGTCCCAAAGTCTAGCGTGGGACTCTAGAACTTGGTCAAGTAAGTGGTCAAATTGATTACAAGTACCTGGGGATTCTCTATTGTAATCTAGCACAGGTACAGCTTTGATATATTTTATAGCTGTTCCTATATTCCTATTAAACCATCAGATTCTGCCTGAAAAAAAAAAAAAAAAGCGTACTAGCTGACTTTTTTTTTCTTCCCTACTAGAATAAAGTAATATTTCCTTTTCCTTTCTCAGAACTATTTCTCATTACTTTTTGCTCCCTCTGGGTACTTTTTTCATGCTAATCTCTATAAAAAGACACAAAAAGCACTTACTGTGCTCATCCTAGGAATGACTGAGAGCCAGCTTAACAGCAGACAACATCTCATAAAGATATCAGTAGGTAACGTGATTTACTTTGGCAAAACAACAGCATTTTTAAAGCATGTGACCTGTGGGATTGTGAAGTTGTATTACTGAGGGAGGCATCAACCCTTACTGAATGCAGCAATTAGGTTTATTCCTTTATCAAAGGAATTTCTGTTATGTTTCATTTCTGAGTGTAAACAGAGATATTCAGTTCAGAGCTTTTCAGCTACATACAGCTGTCAAGATTCCTTTGTAACCTGCATATATCTGATCTGTACTCAGCTGTGTACTACCAGGCTGGAATGCTAAAGCAGAATGAAAGGGCCATTCATAACACTGTGGGCAGGAAGCAAATATGTTGGGCAGAAAAATAATGGTAAACAATATTGGAGGTGTAGAGGTTTTCTTGATATGGTACAGCAGGCTAAGTGTGAAAAAATGTGAATAATAGGAATTATTGCATGAAACTAAGCAGTCAAGATAATTGCAAAAGAACAGCCTAATATCACTAGCAAGTCTGATTTGAAATATGGTATTAGCAGACAAAAATTCTGCCTTTAGACAACTCAGTAGAACCCTCTGCTTAGGTAAGTCATAATGCATAACTGATTACAACATTATTAGTAAATAGTAATTTATATAACCAATAACTTTTAGTTTCCTATTAGTCGTACTAAGTATAAAGTTTGTTTCCACTGGGAGTCTAATACAAACTAACCTCCCATTGGTAGGAAAGAGCAAGCCCTGTTCTCAATATTTCAAGAGTTCCTTGGTACTGTGAAATCATAGAATCATAGAATGGCCTGAGTTGAAAAGGACCATAATGATCATCCAGTTTCATCCCCCCTGCTATGTGCAGAGTCGACAATGATTAGACCAGGCTGCCCAGAGGTATGTGCACATGGTCATACTGGTATTTGTTATATTCCACCTAACAAGCTTTTTGTCACATATCAGATCTCATTGTACATAATAAACATCATAGTAGTGAATTCAGAAGCATATATACAGCTGAACCCCATATGGTAGATGTGATAAACCATCAAATGGCAGTAAAGCCTTCCTTCTTAATGGTAATTTTATAATTGTATTATCCTGTATATGTACCATATTTAATCAATTTCCAGAAACTCCAACAGAATAATGAGTATGCTTAGATACAACTACTCAAGCATACCAGTTTTCTATACCTCATTTTAATTTCCAACACTAAACTGTCAAACAGTCCCAACACGTATAAACTCTCTCTGTGAAGATTAGTGATTTGGCAAATGCTACAGGAAAAAAAAAAAAAAAAGAAAGAAACTTGCATGGGATTAAAAAGAAAATACAAGGAAAAGGATTTTAGATCATATAATGACATGCACTATGGCAGCACAATATTATTTTACAAAACAAAGTTACAGAGTATGGGAGGTCATTCCCTGTAAAGACAACTTTAATCGTACTTTGGCCAAATGATTCTTAGCTGCAATCAACTAAAAAGAATAATTTACTTAGAGTATGGCAAGTATATCTGAATCTTTCTCAAAATATATCAGTAGTAGACCAAGAATTTTGTTATAACTAACTTAGTTTCTGTTTCTCTGTTGTTTTTGTTTGTTTGTTTTTTGTTTTTGTAATCATTAACAAATCTTCTGTCAATTAACTATTGAACCCTGGAATTTGTCTTGTTTAGACAAAGCTCTATTTTAAAATCCCAAATGACAAAGCCACAAAAGAGTTGTTGGAATTTCTATATTTGAGAACTATTATGTTATGCTCAGAAATTGACAGTGCCTGATAAAAGAAGCATGCATTACTCATGTAAGGTATTAGAAAAATGGAGAAAAAATAATCTGGTTGCTGTAATTTTTTCAAGGATAGCAACTGAATACTACTTGCCAACATTCTGGAAGAGCAACACTGGAAAACACACAAACGAACTGACTGCAGTTCTGCTTTTCTAGATTTGCCTTATGTAATATTCAAACTATACTGCAGCATAGTCTTAGAATCATAGAATATCCTGAGTTGGAATGGACCCACAAGGATCGAGTCCAGCTCCTGGCTCCACACAGGACCACTCAAAATTCAAACTCTGATGTCTGAGAGTGTTGTCCAAACACTCTTTGCACTCCAGCAGCCTAGGGCATGACCTGGGCAGCCTGTTCCATGCCCACCACTCTCTGGTGAAGAACATTTTTGTAATACCCAACCTGACCCTTTCCTGATGCAGCTCCATGGCAATCCAATAGAATTTTTAACCGTACATCTGGGAGTTTTTAAGTTCTCCCATTTCACTGTGCGGCTACTACATTAATTACAGTGATACTATATTGTAAAATCCTTTTACTATATGAAGTCCTGAAGATACACATGAATCTCTGTTGGATCTGACAAAGGAACCAACCCAGCACCCCAGAGATCCTAATACCTCACCAAAGGATGAGAGTGACTGCTCCTGATTTCAGTAGTAACTTGTATCCTGTGATGGATTAACAAAATGAGGAGAATCTCTTGCACAGGAGACCCCTTTCAGAGCTGCACCAAGCATACGTGGTTTGTGACTGTCCTTACCTTCTCAGCATCTTAATCTCATTTAGTCACTGCTTTCACTGAATTACCACCAGGGAGGTAACGTGGAAATGTGGCCCATTTTATTTTAACTGAAAAGCATTCATTATACAGTGCAAACAGTTCTTTGGTAAATTTACTGATTAAAATAAAAACAACAAAGACTTTGTTTAGGTAACATTAAAAAAGAAAATAAATACGTAAAATTTGCAACATATTACAGCAATATTCTCACAGTGGATACTGAGGAAATGGTCATCTAGGCGTTGGCCATTGTTTCAGAAACATTAAAATCAATGCTGATTCTGCAGAAACAGCAATAAAACTTAATTACTACAATCCATGACTGATTACACTTTAAACTGTGGATAAAGACCTGTTTTTCCTGAATAGTTTATCATTAGACGGATAGTGGAAAATACTTCAATATTACACTTAAGCATATCCAGACTCCTAAATCCATTTTATATAGCATATGAATAAACAGTGAACAATGAAAAAAACCTCCTTCTTTATTCTGGAGGCTGGAGAAAACAAACTATCAGATATATGGTACTATTTTCTATTGTATAAATGGAAACTCTCTTTTCCTATAAGCAGAAACTTAGAGAAGGTTTATTTAATATAAGACTGGAATAAAAGAAAGTAACTAGTAACCAGCTGAATGTATTACTGATTTGTACAACTGTTTAGACAGATAAATTATATTTGGTTCAGCTCTGCAATCCTTCCTCTTTGAGGAATTCCTGCTATAGGTCAATGGGAGTTCCATCCAAGTTGAACTTACAGGATGAGACATGTGGTTTGGACTTTCAACAAAATACCAGAGTATCAAAGAAATACAAGAATGACAGCCTCTAGAAACCACATGATACTCAAACATGCTCACCACACACAATTTCTATAAGTATTAAAATAGAAAATTACATAAATCAAAATACCATATATAAAATCAATTAAAATATTCTCAAAAATATAAATTGCAGTTCCATGTGTACCCTCTACCACACATCTTTAACACACCACTCACATGTACATACTGCTCTTTCTATAGTTGAGACAAGTTTCTGTAGCAAGCTTCAAAGATACACCAGAGTTTGAGAGTGTGTCATGATATCTGATTATCAAACAAGAAATTATTAATACTAGTAATCAGAGAAATTATGTGCCAAAATATTATAGTGGAACCCATATAGATGTGTTAGGTTAATTATTACACAGGTATTTGATTTACCATGCAGTAATTAAGAATTCAGTTTGTTTGTATAATCTGAAATGTTAGGATGAAAATGTTTAATTTTGTGCAGTTTTTTTTATTCCCAAATGTCTAAATTTGAGCAACAAATTCAGAAGTCAGTGAAATGCATAACTAAAGAAGAATTCCATTCTAAAATATTAATCAATTAGAGAGAGAATCTATTGTGAATAAACAAGCAAACAAACAAAAAAAAACACCAACCTGTAAAATGAGGTATGATAGTTGTACTTCACTGAATATAACTCCTGGTCAAAAATATGCAATTTGCATTCTAAAAAGTACATGACTTTGAAATGCTAGCGTAGACATATACTCTATAATGTTAAACATTTATTAAATGGGAAATAAAGTCCATTGGCAGACCATTTTAACATGAATAATAAAAATATTGAGGTAAAAATATATATGCATTAGATGAAATTGGAAAAAAAAAAAAAAAACACCCTAAAAAAAAAAAATCAAATACCTTGTCAGAAAAAGTAGTCAATCCACAATTAATCACGATGCTTGATTTTGATTGTTCTTTTTTTCAACAAACAGTGCCACAATATAATCAGGAACATATGTCTATTGACAATATGCGCAATGAGTCAGTAGGTATTTTTGTATACAAAATGGCATGTGATATGGTTTCACATTCTCAAAACAGGGCCATGCGTTTAGGTGAACCGATCCAAGATCAAGAGAAGCATGCTTAAAAACTGGAGTGGATGGTCATGTTACAACGATTTAAAAGAAATGAAACAAACAAACAAAAAGTTGCCAAGCAATTAACATATGTTTTGACAAAAAATGATTATGTTCATGTTAAGAACAAACGCTACTCTGTCATGTATGTTTTGCTAAAATGAGGAACACTGTCAATTACATCTGTAATACACATTCAATTGCTTTTTCTATCTTCCAATTATGTTTATTCATATTTCCCTCATTTCCCAACTAATTTTAGCCTTTTTAATTTGCAAATACCAATTAATTTTTCTCCTTGAATTAACAGGAGAATGTTGAAAGGTGCACTCTGGTTTTCTTTACTTCCTTGGTAGTGCATGCACAGAAGTGATTCAACAGCATTTCCATGCATAGATGTGTTGCAGAAACGGGTCCTCTACAGCACTGATGGGTACAGTGAGTGACCTTTTGTTTTCCCATCATTTATGAAGTAATAACAAAGAGCTAAATTTCAAGTCAGATTGGGACTGAAAATGGAGAGTAAATTGTCAACACTGCTAATCATAGATGGGAAAGAAAAGTGCTCATTTTAGAGCAAGTCTTAAGCCCAGTCATTTTAGATACCTAAACTGCCTGACAGTGTTCTTTTTAAAGTAGCACCAGTTTGAATTTGTCTAACCTGAGAAGTTTAACACACAATTAAGTCTGACCTGTTTGCTAGTTTCCCTTTCATTAATTTTGCATTGTGATTACCTTCATGGGCAGAAAATACAACGATACATTATGTTATACTCTTACAGCACCATTAGAATGTTGTAAATCTTGATTTCTTGCTGTTTTAAGCCTGTAGTTACCTGTTTTTGCCATCAGCAGGCATTGATATGATTTGAAGAGTATGCACCCTAAAATCTATAAAAGAAGACTTATGGCTTCTTTTTATTAATACTTTCTTTGACACAGACTGGACAGCATTCTCCTTTAGCCTTCATAGGGGCTTCACAGTCAACTGGCGGGCATGACTCCACAAAACAGGTAATCTGACCAACCTGCACCAGGAAAAAAGGAACAAAGCCAGACCATATTTAGCGACATTTTCCAGACAAGAAATATTTTCACATTATCGAAGAAAGTGTTCTCATTCATTCTCTCTAAGATCTCAGTTGTTACAATTAACTTTGTCTAGTTTATTTCATTACTGAAATTGATACTGCAAAGGCTCTTTCTATATTAACTTCCTTAATGCAGCAGTATAACATTTTATTTAATTGTCAGGCATGAAACTGGGATGGTAAGTACCCACATATTTCTTTGAATGTATTTAATTCTGCCACGATAAAAGAAAATGAAAATTTAGCAATAAGCTATATAAGCTTTTGATTTCCAATGATTTTAATAGAATTTTTCAAAAGGTCTCTCATTTTGCAGTTAATTATCAGGGGTAGGAAAATGGAAACTGAATCACATTTTGCACCAAATAATTGAAGATCCATTAAAAAAAAAAAATTAGAAACCATTACCCAGTAATTACCAAGCATAAAACTGGAAATGCTGACTTAGAAGTGGAACCTAATATATTTTCTATCACAAAATGGATTTCCAAGTACTTACTTTGCATTCACACACAGTACATGGGTCCCTTTTCCAGGTTTCATTGCTGGAATACGATTTACCCTTTTCATCAGTGCAATCAGTTTTACTGAGGCGTGATTCAAGTTTTTTTATCTGAAAACATTTAAAAAGTTAATAACTGAATAAAAGGAAAGTTTTTATATGTGTAAGGTATTCTCGCTTTTCTCTTATGCTGTGCAGTTCATGATAAATACTTGTCTGGGTTTAATTCTGGCTACCTAGTTTTTAGAATGCTTAAAAAATTGGAAATATGTAATGCATATTGACAGCCATTCAAAAAATAAAAATCAAATAATAAGGGATACATCTTTCCTACATCTGGAATATACATCTTACAAAGATAAGCAAACTATACCTAACATATATATGGAAAGATGAATACAAACCTTCCAAAATGTCTGAGTAAAAGGAGGTAAAAAAAAAATACCAAAACCTCAAATACGTTAACTTGAATTTAGACTACTTTACCCATATTTTTTCCTTAATTATGAAAAAACATTTTATATCATTAGTGTATCTTGCTGGATTTGTGTCTCTTGGGAACAGTAATTAGAAATGCACCATCTTCTGACAATTTTTCTATCCAAAAAAGAGAGTAATGTAACAAACTCTTAGCTCAGACTACCACAGTATTCCCCCATTGTCAAATTAGTAGCATTAGTGAGTGCAACAATGATTAAATTATACCAGCAAACATGGAACTAAACCACAATGTAAATTAATATATGATGCATATTTATAGATTACACAGAAAAGTTGTTCTAGAGGAATTTTCTAAGCAAAATCTTTGGTTTATTTTGGATTTATCTGTCCTACATAGTAAATATTTTTGAAACTGAATTTCATTGTTGCTAAGTTTTTCTGAATAATGTCACATTGTAAAAATTTTCTTAAAGTGATCCTACTTTTTACCTAGATTCTGTAATATTTTATATAGGAAAAAAAGATTTTTTTTTAGCTCCATAGACAATTTTTAGAGAAAGACTAATTGTAGGTTGAAAAGTCAAGAAGATCTAATTTTAGAATATTTCAATATAATTTCAAAAGAACATAGAAATAAAGAATAATAACACACCATGTTCTGTGTTGTTTTTTGTTTGAGATAGTATGTGGTGTTTTTTTGCTGCATTGGATGTCTAAATATTAAAAACATAAGAGGAGTGATGTTAGGAGAACATTATAAATTAAAACTGCAATTAGAAACTATCCATTATAGGATCTTACCTGGCTTCTGAGGCTTGAAATAGTTTTTTGCATTTCCAAAACAAATTCTTTGAAGTCATTCACTATGGGCATGTTTGCATTTTCATCAGATGCTGAGGTGGCATTACGAAAATATTTACTCTGTTTCACGGAACTGCAAAAAATGAATGTCATGTCAGGACATTCATCTAGCTCTTTTATTTAGCTAGATGTTTTAGAACACGTAGCAAAAATGTAAAAGAACACCAACCAACAAGTGTGGGTAGTTGGCTATATGAACCACAACAGTACACCAGACTGTCTGGTGCAGAAGACAGGCTCAGGTCAGGTGAGATATGGATTACTGCTGTCACTAGTGACAGTGAATTTGTTCCACTGAGAAGAATAATGTATGTATTTCATGTAGAGGGAAACACAAAGTTTTCATCAGTGACAGTGTAGAGCATCACCTTAAACTGACTGGGAAAAGAATCAAGGAAACTCTTGAACCTAAGTATGAAAGCCAAGAAATCTAAAAAAAGCCTTTTAAAAACTGTAATTGAAAACATGATATTCACCTTTTACATTCAGATTCATAGCTCTACAGACTCATTAGCAAACAATATATTTAAAGAAATTTCTTTAAAAAGGAAGAAGCTTCATAAACAAATGAGAATAAATGCTTTTATATATAGACATATTCTTCTGTTCAATTTAATTTACATTTGAGGTCAATGCTATTTATCATACACAATATCTGGAGTCTTTGTCTATTGCCCTTTCCAGCTGATATCCGATAAGAGTCACACAACACTAAACTGTGTTAATCAACTCCCTCTGGTGATGGGAAAATTGTATATAGTTATCAAAGGAATTATCAATAATATACAAGATATTGTTTGGCAAGACTTAAAAAGTAATATATTCAAAACTAGGAAAACACAAGTTCTTAAGTCACTTATTACATTAATATCTTTCAATCCATAAAAGCCTTCCTATTCTGTTACCATGTCTTCTTCAGAGCTAAGGACTACACAGAAAACAAATAGGAAAAGTACTCTCTTCAGTATTAGGATTCACAATTTATAATCTTTCTGTATTTATTGGCACATGTCCAAGCTACTTAGTTTCCCATACTTATTTATCTAAATTAAAGAAAAAGAACTCAAAACAACATAATATGCCAAAATTCAAGTAAACCAGCTGTTGTTTTGTAAGTAAATGTTTAATCTTCCCCACCTGTTTGTTATAGAAAATGAGAAGGAAAAAAAAAGAGACAAATATATTTTCACCATTTAAATTAATTTAAATGTAATTTAAATAAAACAATGAGCATGAGAATTGATAGGAATGATGAAAGAATCTTGTTGCTTTGGCTCTATTTACACTCTAAACAAAGTATTGTAAGTTTACTATGTATATTGTAGTCCTAATTAGTACTCGACTACTGCAGATCTTTCAGTTTCATCTCTGAAACAGTGAAACAGCTTATTAATGAGAACAAGATGCTTCTCAGATATGTGTTTATCTTTCCTTGTTTTCCTTTCCTTGAGTGGGTAGACTCTGGAAAAGTATGAACCAATGTAACCAATGTTCTTTTAAGTCAAGCAGATAATTTTATTTGCTAAAAGAACACACACTATATGGAAACAGCAAAGGATGTTTAGTTAAGGAAGAGAGACAGAGTGAAGGATTTTCAGTTTAATTCTTTACAAAATATCACCAAAAAAAAAAAAACCAAAAAAAACCACGTTTGAGCAGAATTCATTTCCTTGCACTAATTCATAGATTCCCTGGAAACCGTAGGGACACGTGGAGATTATTTCCTACCTACCTTGAGACCTACCTCCTTGCTGAAGTATTTTTGAGGATTTTGGGGTTATAAACAACACTGCCTCTCTGTAAAACCTCTGTCCTCCTATGCCCTGCTATGAGGTACTGGAAGCAATCTCTACCATCACCACACATTTTTTTTTGTGTTATCAACACTCAGCTCCTTCCTATTTCTACAGGAGAACCTGGCAGCTCTGAGGAGGAAAGGAAGTCATTTAGTTTGGTTCCTGCAGGCACAGCAGGGCTGTGGGATTCCAAATCCCCCAAATTGCCCTTCATTACTGACTTATATTCCTGAAAAGCACAGGAAGAACAGAAGTACTATACCGTGTCACACACAAAGGGTCTTTCTTACACAAATTCGAGTGTGAAAAGAAGTGATTTACTGTTATGGCTATACAAAAGTGTCAGAATGAAATACATCAGTGACAAACTTGAGAAAGCAGCAACTGGAAAAAAGGGTGGTATGCACTTACAAAGGAATCCTTCAGTTTCATTCTATTTTGAAAAAAAAAACTTTTTCATACTTCTTTAAAAGAAAAAATCTCACCTTACTGTTTTGGACATTTTCATTTTCTTCAAGGGCTTGTCCTCCTGAAAGCTGTAATCGAGAGAACGTCTTCCCCGAAAGTGATATGAAAATGCATTAAACTGTCCTCTAGTTCTACAGTCTGAAATTAGACAAGAAATTACACATTACAAACTACACTACCTGCAGTTATAATATTAATATATTATATTATATATATTATATGATTCATATAATTGAATCATATATATTGACCCTTGTGAAATTAGCTTGAATGCAGCTGAAAACCTCTGAGGGATACAATACTTAAGTCAGCTGGACGCAGAGAATTTGATTATTCACAGACCTTTTTTTTTTTTTTTTTGTATGAAATAAATAAATAAATAAATATTTTTCCTGCAAATACATCACTACTGCTTTAAATAATCTCTTCATATCCCAAATTTCCACTCTTCCGGCTTTTAGCTGTTTTCTTGTTGGAATGAGGTAGTTACACATGGAGGAAACAGAAACAGAAACAGAAAAGCAATGTTTCCTCATCTATTCTAAGTTTGTTATTTCTGGCATTTGAAAGAGAATATTTAATTAAATCCTGGAGAACATTTGTGGACTCCTTACTGATCAAATAGTCGCATGTTTGGGCATAGGGCTTTCTTAAGGGATTTGAAAGTATCACCAGCCACTAAGACACTAAGACATTTTCTATGGTATAGTAGAAGCGTCAAGCCTGAGAACAATCATAAAAAAAATCTTCTCATAAGATCCAGAGAGGAGACTTCACAGGATGAAGTATTTATTTCCAATTTACATTATTTCGCCTTCCAAAAACTGTGAATATTTGGAAAGAGTCCCACATAGAAAAAGAAAAAGAAAACAAAACAAAACTGGAACGGCACTTTGGAGAGAATTAGAAAATGAAGTTTTCTCATTTCTGTTCGGAGAAGTTTTAAAAACAAACAGTTGACATGGGTCAGGCTGCTGCACAAACCAAAAGCATCTTCAGCTCTTAGAAGTAGAGAGTCTGCTAAGAAACCAGAAGGGAAAAGCTGAAAAAATGGAATCCATGGATCTATTATCACGGTTAAATCTGGTATTAGCAGAATGAACCATGACAGCAACTGCACAGGGGAAGAAGTCATTTTCCCTGATGTTTCTCTTAACTTGCACCACAACAACTCTATTCAGAAGGGTAGTGCCATTTTAGAAAATATTTGTTTTGCAATACCTAGAACAAATACCTAAAGCATTAACACAAATTATTGCACAAGTTTCAAGCTAAGAAAAGAGTCAAAAAAAAAAAAAACAAACATAAAAACCTATGTTCAGCTAAGCAACCTGAGAAACAAATGTAATGTTTTTGCTATCTGTAAATTGAGCAAATAATACATTGGTTGCTCCGTGATTATACAACAATAAGTATCTTGGATTATTTCTATTTGTACTGGACTTTTACTTCAGTAAGACTATTATTATTTTTCCCATTACAAAAGAAAAAAAAGTTTACCCACAGTTTAATATCAATTAAGACAGAGAAAAATAACTGACAAAAAAAAAACCACCCTGATTAATTCAAATAATTAATTTAATGAATAATGAATAACCAATTTAATCTTAAAATATAATTCTATGATCTTATTAATTTTCAACTTGAAAGCAGTACCTATAGATCATTCTCGAACAGTTTTCCACTCAATTTTCCTCCCTTTTTCTTCCTTGCAGCTTGTCCCCTTCTTGAGTAAATTTATTCCCTTTCTCCTATAATTACAGCAGTACTGAAGAACTACATGATATCTACTGCCAACATATTGTTCATTCTTCTTGTGTTTTCTGTTGTTTCTCACACAATCTTGCTGCTCACTCAGAAACTAAGCTCTTTCAGATGGGAACAGACTGTTGTGTCTGTAAGATGCTGGGCATGAAAACATAGCTGATCACCCTTAGGTACTTCTGTATTTAGTATGGACAGAAAAGGGGCCTCATACTGAAGGGTGACTGGAAAAAAATCTGGCTTTTGTCAGAGGAAACTTGTTCTTAAAGCAATCTTTTGCTTAAAGTTTTCCTGCATCCCATAGAAATGTTACTCTCTCTTGAAAGCAATTTCTGAAAGGATTCTACTCTTCTCCTTTCTTTACTAACTGCTGAAGTCATCTTCTGTACAATAGTTTTCTTCAGCATAATAGCACAATGGCCCATTGTGTTTTTTCAATCCTATGCTCGTGCTTCGAATCAAAGCACCAAAATCCTGGGAAGATTTTTATAACCTTAGACTGGTAAATATAAGAACCATATATTAGTGGCAGCTTCAAGTACACAGATCTGACATTTCTCCAGTTTTTAAAGGTGCCAGCTTTTCAAAGGAACAACTGTACTTCCTAATTCCAGTTTCAGGTATAAGGGAGAAGATTATCAGTGCTGAGAATTGTGGGACAGAATGCACCAGCTTTCAGAAAGCCCCAACCAAGAGGTTTGTATATATAACTATACCTACACATGTTTGTATACATCTGTACCTATATCTATAAAGAAGATGAATGAAAAATACCTTAAAAATACTAGCACATGAGAAAAATCAGCCTAAACTTCTGCTTTTTTTTTCCACTCTACCTCAAATTTCCCCAAACTAGCTATGTCTATTTGAATTCATTTTCTGTAAAAAAAACCTGAATGTTAAAAACCAACCGAATACTCTCTTTCTCTACAGATAACGTTTTCTTCCAGGAGCTGGTTATTGTCATATTGCAAATGTCAAGATAATTCATCAGTATTTGATAGCTATATACATATCTTCAGAAAGTGCCCTGTTTCCCACAAGGTTTTAAAATTGGACCTATAACATAAATTGAATAGGAAAAAAAGACGACATTTAGAAGTACTAAGCCACCCTAATTCTTAGCAAATCACATTTCAAGATCTGAGTCAAGGAGAATTAATCTGACAATAGATTAAAAACAACTTGAAAGATCAAGGAAATGTGAAGAAAAAGGACATGTAATGCAACTACTGCTTCTATTTGATTATACTTCAATTCTCTGAGATTTGAAGTAGTGAATTACGTTGTTGTTACTATAAGCATTTGTATAAACCTCCCAGTAAACTCCCAGTCACACCAGTGGAACTAGTAAAAAGGATGGAGAAACCCCAAAAACGGCCAAAATGGAGTTACATCAGGCTGGTGGCTCTAGAGGCCCCCTTTTAGGGCCAGTTCTCTTTGAAGTTATCATAAATGACTTGGATGTAGGACTAAGAGGTGTTTTGAGTAAGTTTGCTGACAATATTAAGTTGGGAGGAGCTGGCTGTTGACTCCATTGAGGGTAGAGGGGCTTTGCAGAGAGATCTAGACAGATTAGAGAACTGAGAACTGGGCAATCACCAAACACATGAAGTTTAACAAGAGCAAGTGCTAGATTCTGCACCTGGAAAGGGACAACCCTAGCTATACCTACAGACTGGTGGGTGAGGTGCTGGAGAGCAGCCCTGCTGAAAGAGATTTGGAGCTCTTGGTCAACAGCAAGCGGAACATGAGTCAACAGTGCGTCCAGGCAGCCAGAAAGGCCAATTGTACCCGGGGGTGCATCAGGCCCAGCACTGCCAGCCAGGCAGCAAGAAGGGATTGTCCTGCTCTACACAGCACTGGTGTGGTCTCATCTTGAGTACTGTGTGCAGTTTTGGGCACCACAGTGCAAAAAGGACATAAAACTATTAGAGAGTGTCCAGAAGAGAGCTTGAAAGATAGTTAAGAGTCTAGAGGAGAAAATACGAGGAGCAGCCGAAGTCCCTTGGTCTGTTCAGCCTAGAGAAGAAGAGGCTGAGGGGAGATCTCACATCTGTACTTCACCTTGAAGCTCACAGAGTAACTCTATTAAAGACAGAATCTCCAGACACTGTTGGGAAAACAAATATCCAAATAATGTACAATTAACGATAGTCTGAAGGCATTCAACAGTATATTCTGTTTTTGTGAACTAAACAGCTTTTGGATGGCCAGCAGGTAGTTGAAGGAGAACTATTACGTTCTTGAGGCGAAAGAAAACACCAAAGCAAGGCAAATTTTCCCAAGTAGAAAACAGGATTATTTAGAAAGTTATGAAAATTAAAATTATGTATCTGAGGACTACAAATATCAAAGAACTATCAGAAAGAGCAGTTGGAGACAGAAAATGCAAGGACTGAACAAAGCTAAGGACCCTAAGAACTGATCTGCCCATTAGACTGTGAAGGTGTGAGTGCCTGATAGTAACAATTCACAATTGATGAAAGGCTCTGATTATCTCATTATGAACAGAATCGCCAAGACACTTACATTAGGATGTTTTTCTAGTTATGCTTCTTTTACAGTAAAAGAATAGAGACGCAGGCAAATTAAAAAAGCGATTGCAGCCTGAACAGCATCTCTTTCCTTACTGTCTGCAGTGGGACTTCAAGAGCTCCATGGGTCTTAGCCCTGGCTACTCTTAACAGGAGTTTAGGCTTAAATGCAGTAAATCTCAGCCTACTGCTTCCCCCTAGTTTTTTAGTAGCTATGGAAACTAATGGCATGAGAACCCTGCTAGTAAGGATGCAGCAACGTCAGAAATTAATGTCTTCTGACTTTCAGTTTATGAATTAGAACTTTATGTTAATGACCACAGGTAGAAAAAAAAATGAAAACTTTCCTGGTTTGGATGAAATATTTTAAAAAGATATTGATTCTCTCAATAAAATTTGTTATCATAAAGATATGCAGGACTATGATAAATGCATTTCAATTCAAACTAATAAGAAGTTCTTAAAATGATCATTAAGAGAAGGTCTAAAAATCTCAGAACATGGAATTTTATTTAGTAGTCTGGTACAGTCTGAAGCTGACAGACACTGTCCTTAAACATAAATTTCAATGTAGAAATATCCATCTAAATGTAGAAGGCAAACATTAGTATGACATGATATAAGCAAACCACAAAATCTGTGTGAAGAGAAAACATGGCTACATCATTTTGATACTCTGAAGATCTGTTACTAAACAATTTTCATAGTCATAGAAAAACTTTCATCCCAAGACTACTGTTCATATTTTGAAATGTGTAAAGTCTTGCACAGCATTTAGTTCCTAGGCCTGTATTACTTGTTATTTTCATTGAAGATGTTAGGCATAATAAGAGCATAATAAGATATGAAGCTAGAATAAAAAGCCAGACAAGCTCTAATTTGGCAATAAAGCACAACAGTTAAACAGCTGATGTCTTTGTGAAAGCAATGCTTAAAGCAATTCTTAAATCAAAGAGATTAATATGGCTGATACAGACATAACAGAAGACATAATTCGTAGTATGGTCTTGATAAACAGGATGTGGGTCTATCCTACTGGAAGACCATGCACTCAGAGGAAATATGTGTCTTAACCCTTCTAATAATCCAGTGAGATTTAATCCAAATTTATATGAGTGTTTTCCTGAATTAATCAAAAAAGAACACTATTTCATTCAGTAGATAAGTCTGTTGTTAACTGACAACCAGTTAAGAAAAATTGCCTTCATAAATCAGTTTATACTTACGGGAATGACTTCTTGTCTTGTCTGAATCACTTACAACTGGATTACTGCTTGACATAATACATGATTAAAGATATTTTTCATTTTGATTTATGAAAATTGAGCATAACTTTTAAAGAAATGGAAAACATTTCCACTTAACATATTTGGAGTAAAACTATGCTTCCTTCTGCTTGCAAGTAGTCTTTTTATTCTTCATATAACTCATTTCATAAACCTTTACCACATTCAGAATAATATGCTCATCTTTGAGGAAAGAGAATTTTGTCATTTTTGTGTTTGTGTTCAGAACTGTCAACAACGGTAATCACAGAAACTATACTGAGTACTTTCAAAATAAAAAATAATTCTTTTTGTACTTGAGAACCTGAAAAAAAGCACCAACAATGCTTGTTCCCGAAATCTGAATCTTCTTTGCTAAAACAAAGAGCTGCAATAATTCTGCATAACTTCCCTCTGTCTCCAACAGCAAAAGAAAGATAGAAAGTGAAGGAAATCAAAGTCTTGTGTACTTCAGCAGAACACAGTTTTTTTCCACCACTGAAAACTAGTAATTCTGTTGTATGATTTGTTAACTGAAATCTAAAGGCAATCTGCTATTGTTATTATAAAAGGTAATAATGCTTTTCTTTATAAGAAATAAATACTGGCCTTAGTAAAGAAATCTAAGAAATAACTCTTTGTAACTAAGAAGTTTTTCTGTTCTTCATGTGGAAAAGTATTTCGACTTGAACAAAAAAAGGAAGGATAACAAAAACAGATGTGTTTATTAACCTAAGTAAAACAGCTGAATATACGGGTCACTTCTTAAATATACATCAAGTGCAATGACATCAGAGCCTGTATTCTAATTTTTAACTTAGCACAGTCTAGGATAATTTTATTTATGAAATGATGAGAAATATTTTAAATGTGGAGAAGGAATATTGCTTAAATACTTTTATTCTAAAAAGAAAAAAAAAAGTAATAAATTCAAATGAACAGAATCTATTAAACTTGAACGCTTCTCCTGAATGTATATTGTGTATGTACTTCACCTCAGATGAGTGCTGAGTCTCCAGTACAACAGAATGAAATATTAAAACTGAATTGCCTGATGCTGGATTCCTGTAGAAAACATTACACCCATTCATCCACACAAGAAAGGAGTTCAAGCCATGAATACTTTATTTTTTCTTC
This sequence comes from Pavo muticus, assembly GCA_016647715.1. NCBI lineage: Eukaryota > Metazoa > Chordata > Aves > Galliformes > Phasianidae > Pavo > Pavo muticus. The sequence goes on along the minus strand of JACDJE010000333.1, from coordinate 1,229,470 downwards.
ATTAACCTCTGCACAGACTTCAAAAAGTTCAAAAGAAGGGAATACAAATAGGCATTTTTTTAAAAGACAGTAATTTACCTACTCTTTTGCCTGGCAGTTGTGAAACTGTACTGAGTCCAGTATTACTCCGGTAGTAACACTCTTGAATGAAAATACAAGCTAGGCTGTTGAATGGCTCTATAGTCTTAAGACTTTCCAAAGATAACAACTGCTCTACCAGGCTCAGTGATAACATAACATTTAGAGAATCAACACATAATTACTCAGCTTTACAAGTTTTCCAAATTGATGTAATTAATGTATTTGTGAAACTGTGTGCCAAATTACATGAACCCTGGCAATGTGAACTTATTCTGAACTGGTAGAACATAATTTATTTGCTTATGGTAAAGCATTTGAAGAATGATAATTGATTTTTTCTTTATGCCTCTGGTATATATGAGGATTATTTTGAAGTGATACTGAAAGACTTTGTGCTGTGTTGGTAAAATGACAACCTCAACAATATCTAGTGGTTTATAAGCTATTATCATCAGTATGGAAAGGGCAAATGTAGGAAAGGGATTGCTTAAAAAATTGAATAACTTTGTAAAAATTAGGACACTACCTGAATGACATGATACCTTGTGAAAAAATATACATGATTTCATCAAAATCTGAAGTATCTTATTCTCCCAGTCTCACACAGATAACCAGCATTTTGGACTAAATCTTCCAGTGAAGACTTTTCTTATCTAGGAGTCTGTTTTTCAGAGTTGTTTACTAGACAAGACAAAACAATTATCAGCTTAAAAGCTAAATTTTGCAACATCCTACAATAGTATTTTTTTTTTCCATCTCACTTCTAATGTCAGCTGAGTTTGTTCTCATGGTAAAGTCCTATTAGATAGAACGCTTCTTTACATGTTGCCCTAAATTCTGACGTATTTAACAGAGAACTCTCTGTCGTTGGGGATAATTACATTTTACCAAAGGAGTTAAAGAGACATTACTGACCTTCACAGCAATCTTGCCACATCCTGAGATCCAGTTTAGGAATATCTTCACAGCTGCTATATCCATAAGGGAATTCAGCCACCTTAAAGACATCATGCTGAACTCTGGTTATGTTGTCACCATTGTCACACAGAACTCTGGCAAGAGATGTCTGCTTGATCTGAGTGAGCTGAGCAGGCGTGAACACACCTGGGTTCTCATACCATAACCTGTAATCTCACAGAAAAGACAGGTTTGCTAGTGAAAAATCAAAACATATACTTTTCCAGAAAACTTGCAATACTGTATTAAAAATCAAATGAGCTTTCTTATAGATCCTATTCTCAGACATCTTTACTTTAGAATACAATAGTTCAGTTGGAAGGGACCAAACAAAGATCAACTTCAGCTGCCTGACCTGCCTGACTAGGGGTAACCAAATGTTAAAGCATATTAATTGAGGGCATTATACAAATTCCTCTTGAACTCTGACAGGCATGGAGCATTAACCACTTCTCTAGGAAGCCTGTTCCAGCATTTGACCACCCTCAGAGTAAAGAAATTTTTCCTAGTATGCAGTGTGACCCTCTCCTGGTGCAGCTCTGCGCCGTTCCCATTCTATCATTAGTTCCCAGGAGCAGAGCCCAGCACTTCCCGCTGCTTCCCCTCCTCAGGGAGCTGCAGGGAGCAGTAAAGTCATCTCTTGGCCTCCTCTTCTTCAGACTGGGCAACCCAAGTGTCCTCAGCCTCTCCTCACAGGGTGTGTATTTGTTGCCCTCCTCTGAATGCTATCAAGGACATTAACATCCTTTTTCATATTGAGGAGCCCAGATACATTGTGTCTGAGGGTGTGATCCAGATGCCTAGAGGCATCACTTCCACCCAAGGTAGTGCTGGGCTGAAACTCTGAAAGGGCCTAAGTCTTCAACAACACCTTTGACAACTCTTCTTGTTGCATTTTGATGTCTTGAGTACCTTAGGGCAAAAAAAAATGGCATTAGACTACCAAAATTAATGTTCTTTAAAGGTAGAGCTTTAAAATACTAATTATTTCTCCAGACAACTTTCCTATAGTTTTGAAAATAATTTGATAGAATTGCTGAAAAGATTAGAGAATGGCTAACCTATACATATTTTATGATTAAGATAACAGATTATTAATTTTAGTCAATATTTTTTTTCTTTGAATTCATTCAAATGACCACATTAACTTAGGGTCTTGTATATGCTCAGGTAATTCATGAGATTCAAGAAGGAAATACTGTGGCTTAGAATAATATATTTTGATTTTCATTCATAAAGAGCCAAAAGCCTTTTATGCATACAAAACATAAATAATACATTACTATGAGAAAGAAGCCAGCCTTCTGAAAGAAAACATTTTAAGTCACTGTCTGGGATTTGGAAAGATTTTACACTACTCTAACATACAAGAATCACTCACTGTGATTTTGTTTACATCTCACAAAACTGTGAAGATACCATTGTAAATTGGTACTTTTTTTCATCAACTGTGATCAAAAATAAGTAGGAGGCTCTTTAAGCTTGATGTAAAATTCAACATTATTTTATGCTAGACCTAGAAAAATGGTCAACAAATTTCATTTTACCTACTTATTTTATCAGTTTCATAAGGCATTGGACAGTCGCCAATGTAATTCCAAGCACTAGGATCAGAAAAACAGATTATGAAATTTCCATCTTGATATGAAGTTAGGCTCACTTCAAACATCACTCCTTTTCCCTGCACAGGCACATTTATTTTGCATGGTGCTGACAGCTTTGATCCTCTGCCCATTGTAAATGCTTTTCAAGGAAGAGAGAGTTGCTTTCATTATGCCTAATAATATTTTACTATTTTCTGGCATGCTGCTTCAAAACATTTGTACTCTGGACAGCAGAATCCCATTTCCTAAATATTCAATGTTTTCTTATAACTCCTTCTTTCTCTGGGGAAAAAAAATATTTTGCTGAAGAAAAAAAATGCACGCATTCGCATAAAAAAAAGCAATACCATTTTCCTGTTGTGATACATATAGGAACTTGTCACCAGCTATCTGGGATACGTATTATATATATGTTTTCTTTTACTCTCTTTGCCTCCAGGCATGAGATTTTTCTGTTTCACAGTTTAATGTTTAAACAGATTTGGAAGTTGTTTTACAAAAAAAAAGTATTCAAAAAAGCATGTATTATTTTCTATAGAAATAAAAAGGCCTTTATATCAGTTGTTACCCTAATTAACAACTGCATAACTTGTATAAATCAATTAACATTAGATAAAGTGAATCAAATCTAATTCCCTACATTCTTCCTTTATGTCTCTTTCCCTAGGACGGAACTAACAAGCACAAGTCCTTTGACCCTCATGAAGAGTAAAAGCAGGATTCTAGGTCACAGTGTTAAAATGAGGAAAATGTTGACTTTCAAATTCCAAACCTGTGTGCTGAAACTGCTCAGAAGAACTCTAGCTGTTGTAACAAAAGCAGTGATTTTTTTCTTATTCCTGGCACTGTAGAAACTGAGAATGAGAATTTGCTCATAGTATGCATGTAAAGTAATTTCAGAAAAATTATCAAATTGTGCTCTTAGGGACAACCTGTCTGTTTTAAATGCACTTCAGGTGCACATACTGCTTCTACTGAAAAATGCACTGGGGTCGTATACACAGAGCAGTACTTTTTCAACCCAAGTTTAATAGCAGAGATAGTGCAAGTGTCTTAATTATTGCAATTTCTTTGTCAATAAAATAATTAAATACCAATGAAAGGAGATGAATAACATCCACTTTGTAGAAAGGTAAGTGACTTGAGTAACTGGTAAAAGGAAGCTCAAGAGTGACCCATATTAATCAGAATTTGTTGGCAGTGGTACTTTTTGAAACTCAGTATGGCATATTCACCATATAAAGTAACAGATGTAAAAAGGAAATTCATCACAGCTTTTAACAATATTTTGAACCTGTTTTCTTCATCTTTCAAATGAAAATAATAAATGCAGATTGATTTTGAAACAAGACATTGCAACTGCTTTTAAGCATTCTCAATTTAGAATTACTTCTAGTTTCCATAGTAGTTCAATTTACCTGTCTCCATCCCTGATACGCCTAAACTGAGTGCTTAACAGACACATCAAAGTTGGTCCCAGTCGGCTTCCTGGAACTAAATCTTCTACCATTAAAGCAGGAAATAGGTCTATGTTCAGGGGGGTGCCGTACAACCTATTAAAAGAAAAATACAAATATTTATCATTAAATATTATCCTCTTATTAAAACAAAAGAAAAACACAACAAACCTCCACACACAAAAACAGTATGCCATAAATAAAACTAAAGGGAAAATATATGGGTAACATAAAGTAAAAAATGACTGTGTCAGTGCTACATCTTTTGCGAAGAATTTGCAGTGTACCTAAAATCCTGCAACGTAGGTTGTGCATATGAGTAAGAGCACAGGGATCTGGGAGTCCATCCCACAATTTCCTTTATTCTAGTAGCTTTCTTTTGATTCATAATAAATGTTTCTTGCCCTTCTGTATGTTTTTACCCTAGCCAAGACTCAGTGTCCGGTTTTGTGTAGATAAGCCAGGGATGGAAGATAGCTGAAGACTTATTTTCAGTTGTTGATACAGCTAAAGGAGCACATATCACTTGTGATGAAGAATGCACACATGAAAAAACAGTGCATATACAATGAATTATATTCCTGTTTTAGATTAGTTCCTGTTTCCTGATTGTGTAGATCTGCGCATGAACTTGCATTAAAACTACATTCATATTTAGCAACATTTATAAAAACAGATGTTTTAAATTAATACTTTCATGAATGCATGCAACTTCATATTGCTCATCAAAATCTAGAAGTGGAGAAACTAGCTACATGTGGGAATTTTCCTCATTTCCTGATACAGATTGATGTTTCTTAAAAAAATCTCTTTACACCTTTCTTAACAAATACTTTCTTCCAAATAAGACATTTAGCTATTAATTTCACATGCACATTTAGATAATTGATTGTTTTTCTTCACCTCAGGCTCACCTGCTAAGTTTTTCCCTGATTTCAGGATTCTTAATTTCATTTTTCAGATCTTCAAAAGTCTGAGCTGAAGAAAGATTACAGTAAACTCTAAAATCATGGTAGGGAGGAATTCCATGATCTCTGCCTCTCTGAATATTCATAGCTGCCAGATCTAAAGCCACAGTACGTGCCATGGAGAAGAGTCTTTCTGTTAACTCTGTATTGAGTAATTGTGATGGGACACGCATCTTACCAGCAACACCAAACAATCCCCTTAGAAGTGGATCAATGCCTCCTTCATTTACAATCCGAAATGGAGAGAAGAATGCCTTATGAAGAGGTAGATGGCCTTGTGGAATAGGTTCAAAGTTTTCATCCAGTCGATACAGAAAAGGATTAATGAGTGTGTGACCAAACCTAAAAGCGGCAGTTGCAAACTCATTAGTTATGCCAGAATTAACACTGGGATCATAACCTTTATATTCGCCAAGCATCTTCATGCCTACCTCTCCAAAGATCTTAGGTAGCCAGTGGCTAAATGTTATGTGTTGCATTTCTGCACCAACAATTTTGCGTGTTTCATGATATATTGTGTCACCATCCCAGTGTGGATTGAGTTTCAGAAGCTCTGTGGCAATTCTGTTGTGTTCTCTAAACCACAATGTGTGGATACTGGTAAGACCCAGCTGTTCATTAGAACGCTGATCACCAGCTAAAAAGCAGGGAATGGGGCTCTCATTTTCATCCCTCATACATTCTGTTGGTGGGCCAGTAGCAAATGGAAGAAGGGGCTTGCCAGATCTTTGTACGATGCCCTGTCTCAGAAGACCCCTTTGACTTGCCAAGTCTCTGATTTCCAGCGCTTCATGATCTGAACTGCCATACACATTGGATGCATCAATATATGAAGTCAGCTGGTTAATCTGTTCTCGTGGGTACACAGAATTCATCAGGAGAGATGTCATGCCACTTCCACAAACTGGACTGGAGCGTACAAAAAACATGCAGCGTGCACCGTTTCTGACTCTGGGATCGTTTGGCGGTATCATTATTGAAAAGCATGGAGGATCATTTGTGCAAACTGAACTGCAGTGCTGACCATCTGAAAATCTCGCTTCACTTAAGGCAGCAACGGTGAGATCAAGGTCATGGTCAAGAAACTGACCCCACTGCATGAGCATGTGAGTGTACTGCTCATCTGGGGTTATGGTTTCAGTTCCAATCAGAGTAGTTGAAACCAAGCGAGGCATTGGGAGTGCATATCCATTAGAGAGTCTCTTGGGTTCAATTCCCCGAGGCAAATTAAATCCATTTTCATAGACCGACTTTAACAGACGTTCAAAGGCTGTCAGAGAAGCGCCCCACATGGGATGCTGCAGATTGTTGCATGTTCCATCATGTGTCCTGTACTTCTGGTGAAAGCACATATCTGAGCAATTGTTCACTCGTCGATGAGCTGTACAGCCTGAGAGATTAGCTATCAGATTCAAGTACTGTGGGGATACAAGGTCATTATAGTGATAACCTGAAACCAGAAGAGAGAAGAAAGAAAATCAAAGACTTTGTAGACTCACGTTTCCCAAAGATCATTTATTTAGAATGTTATTTTTTATACTGTATTTCTCACATGATTATCATTTAAAAAAGAATAGTGATCACATATATATATTGCACCGTGCACTCATTTGAGGAACAACTACTATTAAATCAGGAGAGGATTATATAAAAATTCAAGTAGAAGTTTCACAAAAAGAGTTCATTTGTAATTGGTCACCTAAGAAAGCATAGATATTTTCAGAAATAACAGCCTCATACTGAGAATAGAAAAAAATTCCTCATGTTAGTAAAAATTCATAGAAAACTCAGCAACTTATTTAGACTTTGAAATTTTCTCATTTAAGACTTGATATTTCAGTGAACATATTGCTATTTTGTTTTGCTTTATCGCAGTAAAAGTTGTAGTGCTTCAAGATAAACAAAGAATAGAAAGTACAGAGGAAAATCACCACGAGCAATTTAGCTAAACAGAAGAGTGATCTCTAAGACAAGTAGTGTGGAGTAATCTGCATTCACATTACTCACAGCAGTTCACTGCAAAGAAAAATTAGTGTTTGCATAACACTTGGCACAGGTTTCCTCTTGGATCCACACCACTCATGTCTGGAACCTTGACACTGCTTCACATTCCAGTGGGTGGCGACATTTCAACTGGGGGTTAGATTTGATGGCTCCTGCTTGAAGCAAGGAAGTCTCCAGGATTGGATCAGCTCAGCTGTACCCCTGTCTAGCTGTCTCGAACACTCCACTGACTGAGACTCCTCAGCCTTTTTGGATAAGTTGTTCCAGTACTGCGCTGGCTTCCTGGTGCGGAAGTATCCTAACATCCAATCTGAACTTACAGAGCAGCAATTTGTGGCCATTCCCCTTGTTACACCGTCTGGCACTGAGGAAGAGAATTTGGCTCCACCATTTTTCCTTGGTATATTCCAAGATTTTACAAAAAAGTCTGTGAATACGAAATTGTCAAGTTTCTCAACTGTTTCCCATGTAAAAGTGCTAACTAACACCTTTCATTGGGTTCTGCATTTGGAAATAAAACCAAATAGGAACAAATTTGAGTTAAGATCTAAGCATTAGGCTGTTTAAATGAAAACAGATTTGTTCTAGTATTCAGGTTTCCCTATAAGCCAGATTCCTATAGATTTTGTTTGGCTGAAAAATAAGCTCTGGGTGTGAACAGAATTTGCAATATCACAGAAAGTTGCCTGATTTTATGTTCATTAACTTGTGTTTACATGCTTTAATGCCAATTTTTTATAAGGCTTAGGTGATTGATTTCTTCTATTACAAACTCTAATGGAAAGCAGCTAAGGTATTCTCACACATTAGTTTTCAAATATCCTTACTGCTGTACTGCACTGTGTGAGTTTTGTATTTAATATGCATATGCATCTAATCAGAGAAGCAAATTAAATCATGTCGCTCTTATAAAACACAAGCCTTCACATAATTTTATATAAATTTTTGTAGTTAACTTTATCACAAATTATTTATTCAGCTCTAATAATGAATAACAAGCTTCTTTTACTATCACATTTACAGTACTATACAAAGCCTGCAGCCTTTGGTCTGATAAATACTTGCATAGTTCAGGGTCAGTCAGAGTTAAAGTTTTCGGAAGTTACAATAAATACTCAATTATAAACATCAAAAGAAATATAATAAGTAAAAATATTTCCCCTAGATTTTCAGCGTAGCTTTTGGCTATGTCTCAAATCTCAAAAGCTCTCCTAAACTCTGTCATTATTTCCAAATGCTTCATTCCTGTGTCTCAGGCCTATCCACACACACATTTACACACATTAGTTGTATGCACTCCAACTGGACTTCATAAATTTGAACTTGGAGTTCAATATCTAAAAAGCAGAAATTTTAAACACCAAATTTTTCTGATGTTTATAAAAAGCAGCAAAAATGTATTTCTCTCACTATATAAGTTCTGAGTTAAACAGCTTACTTTGATACAGGACTTAAAGAATGAGTAGCAAATAATTCTTTGAATACTACGGTGGTACATGTAGAAACCTTGTTTTGTAAAGAATATAGACTCCTCTTGTTGTAGCCTCTTTTCTCTGAATGATGACACCAAATGAATCTACTTAAAGAAATAGTAATAAATTACTGATATAAATCTGTTTTGCAATGAAACAATGATCCTAATGAATTAACACTTAAGCAGCTAGCAAACAGGATGCATTAGGCACTTCCATAATATCAAGTAAGATTAGGAGAAGAATCTGAACATGAATTTTTCCCTAATATGTCAACATGAGGAAAAATAGAAATATTCTACTAGGAGAGCTCAATCAAATCAATCAAATTGAGTTTCACCATAATGTAGCAGTGTGCAAACCAAGGACTGAATAGATAAATGTATTTCTAGTAAAGTTTTGTGAAGTCACTGATTTCAATATAAGGGTTCTGCAATTGGGACCCAGACTCTGGCAATCTCTCTTGGAAGTATTAATGACTTAAGAAGGCAAATACACTCCATCACAGAAAAACAAGGAAAGAATACTGACTTGTTCCATTCAGGTCAACCATTAGACCATCCTGTACATGATCTTGAATAAGCTGTAATGTTCTTTCAAATATTTCCCCAGCTCTTGCTTGCTCAACAGTGTATGGATCCCTTGGGTATCGAAATAAGGCTAGCAAATCATTTGGAGAACGAGGACGACTAATAGATAATTTGAAAAAAAAATGGTAAGTGCACAAAAAAGTTGTAAAATAACACCACATACAGTAAAATTTTAACATGATTAAAACATACCTTGGTTACTCATCTCAAAATGGAAGGCAAACAAAAACAAATATATATATTTAATAAAAGAATATGGAAATAAAGAGTTACTAGCCTATTTTAACACACTGTCTCCCTAGAAAAACTACTGCATTGAATAAAAAGATCAACAGACAAAAATTTGGTCTCTGCTACTTAGTATTTCAGTAGTAGGAATCCTTCCATGCTGAACTACTACTATTCCCAGAACTAATCCCTCATTAACATTCATTAAAATAATAATAAAATGGTTTCTTGCTTACTAAATGTTCTATTTCTTCTGGTATATACTTTAATTTTGATTTAGCCATTAAAAAGAAGGGGATACCTGTCAAACAGATGTGTACGTGTTGAATTTATTGCTCTGTCAACAGTTGCAATTGCTTCCACAATTGATGTTTGTACAAAAGGATCTCCATTTCGGCTGACATTAGGGACTACAGAAAGAGGAATTCACATGTTATTGCAAAAATGACCACACACAAAAAGATACTTCTATAAAACAAAGTCTAGACACGACATCATTTCAGCTGTACAAAGTAAACCCCTGTTCTTTAAGCATTAGTTTGTCAAAATATAAAATTCTTAACCGCTTTGGAATTCTAACAAAACATATTACAGAGGAGAAAAATTAAGCTAAAATAATAGTTAACACAAGTTGAAAAGTCATAATTCTAAAAATAATGTAAGGATAAATGTGTAAGGGGTTTAACTGCTCATTAATAAGTCCTACAATTGTAAGTAAAAACGAACAAAAAGTTCTTTTTGATTGTAGTGTATTATCAGCTTTCCAGCACTGATATGAAGAACGTGATCTATATCCAACGAAATAATGTCAAGTTTTCCCTTTGAATGCAATTAGTACTGAATAAATGGCTGAATTCAATGCAAGAATTTAAGGGGTTAAAAGGAATGTTACTTCATAGTTACTTAATTTTGCCTTTTAGAACACATAAACCACATAAATACAAAGAGATTTCATGAAAACAAATAAAACAAAATCAAACTGGAAAAAATAAAAAGGAAAAATACAGATTTGTGTACTTTCCCAAACAGCTACACTAAACTAACACTGCTATTTACTCCTGAATTCAATCTGGTAAGCAATGTATATTCATTTTATTTCTTTTGATTACTACTTTGTTTTCCACTTTTAGTATTATTAAGCTAAGTAATTTATGTTAAAAATCACATACTTCAGGGTTTTTACAACTCTTCATAGTACCAGAACACTAAAGCATAGGCCTTTTCATGCCATGCTCAATTGCGGCTGAATGTTTGTACAACATCTAAGGCCAATAACCTTCCTTTCAGTCTAACCCAACAACTACCAGATCCAGGGGCAATAGCTAACAATTTCCAGAGTATGTTTAGATTGGAAAAGCCACACAGGAAGAAGGTTAAAAGTAGGGAAAAAGTCCAAAGCAAAAACACTGGAATAAAAGTCAGCAGATGTACAAAATCAGCTGATATAAAAACTGTTGTTTACAAGCTTTTCATGACATTTTTTTCTCTTTTCTGGGCAATATTTCATTATTCCTTCATTACTGGCAGCTTAGGTTGTGTCCACATGAGCTTCAGAGCCTGGACAAGAGCAATCAAATTCAACCATCAATACAGTCAAATAAAAGGAACCTGGCTCTGTATTAGCGTATTAGTGGAGCCCCTTGATCTGCCCTCAGGCCAGCTGCCTTGGGCTGCTGACATACTCTATGCACTCAAAATGGGCTGACCACATGCCTAATTGGAATAAACCTTGATCCACGCTAATTATCAACTGCCATAGCAGCTATAGAGATATATTATCCAGTAAAGAAAGGAGGGTGATAGTCATAGGAGACTCCCTTCTACGAGGAACTGAAGGCCCAATATGTCGGCCTGCCCCCACCCGTAGGGAGGTGTGCTGCCTCCCTGGGGCCCGGGTCAGGGATATTTCTAGGAAACTTCCTAGTTTGATCCGCTCCTCTGATTATTATCCCTTATTGATAGTTCAGGCTGGCAGTGATGAGGTCACTGA